>CAKNYM010053040.1:115441-259398 GCA_932195095.1 Andricus curvator | reverse complement strand
TCTTCCTCTTCCTCTTCCTCTTCCTCTTCCTCTTCCTCTTCCTCTTCCTCTTCCTCTTCCTCTTCCTCTTCCTCTTCCTCTTCCTCTTTTTAATTGTCAATTTGGGTTCGCTGCTTAAAAAAAGACGGCAAAAGATCATTTTGCTCTCGGATTTGTGTAGTTGACGTCCCGTTGTTTGTATGAAGAGAGATGAAAATAAAAAAATGGGAAAAAAGTAATAGTAGACAAACGAAGAAGGATTGTTGTGCTGGTCATGTACCAGGTGAGGATATCTTGAGCGGACGGACGATCTATAGACGAAGAAGAAGTATTACGGAAGTGTGACAACGGTAATAAATAACTCGATCGACACCTCGGACGAGCGACCTTTACATTATACCGGTACTCAAATAGCCAAAGATGAAGTTTAAGGATAAGCGTAATAAAGGCCGGTGAATCAAACAGGTGACTTGCTCAACTGAATCACGAAGATTTTCTGATTCAAAATACCTCTGTTTGTTGTCAATTATAAAATAGAACATTTATCTTTTTTAGTTCAATACTCAACTCTTTGGTTCAAACTAAATCTTTGTAGATTAAAAAGCTACTAACTATTTTGCTGAAAGTTTAATTATTTTGTTGAAAATTCAAATATTTTGTTAAAAAGGAATTTTTTGTCAAAATTTTAATTGTTTTTGTAACATTCGTCTTTTTGAAAAGAAAAATCGTTCTTTTGAATTGAAAATTCAAATTTATGATTGAAAATTTAACTATTCTGTTGAAAATTTAATTATTTTATTGAAAGTTCGACTATTTTGTTTAAAGGTAATCTTTTTCTGTGAAAAATCAAACTTTTTTGTTGAACAATAATCTTTTTCGAAAGAAAATTCGTCTTTTTGGCTTGAAGATTAAACTAGTTAGTTAAAAATGAAGCTGTCTATGGTTAAAGTTTAATTTTTTTCTTTGGAAACTTGGCCATTTGATTAAAAATTCGTCTTTCTGACCAAGGAGATTAATTTTCTACAAAAAAAGTCTGATTTTTAACCAAATAGTTGAATTTTCAACTAAAAAAAGTTTTTTCCTCAACCAAAAATCGAAAAGCTAAATTTTCAGGTAAAAAAGTTTAATTTCACAAAAAAAAAAGGATTAAAGAGAATAGTTACATTTTCAATTGAGGAGATGTATTTTTAACCAAAAACCTTAATTTGTAACAAAGTAGGTCAACTTTGAACAAAATAATTGAATTTGAATTCAAAAAGGATAAATTCTCAACGAAAAATGTAATAGTTGATGTTTCAATCAAATAATATTTTATTTTTAGATTATTAACAGTTGAATTTAACCAAAAAAAGAACTCACTTCCAACAAAATAGTTAAATTTGTAGCCAAAGACATAATTTCTCAACTCAAATGATCAACCAAGAAAATGAATTTTAAACAAAGTATTTCAACTATATACTAAGTACTTAAATTCAAACTAAAAAAGATTAATTTTGAAACAAAAAAGAGGAAAATTTCAATTAAACAGATGAACTTCTATGGAATTTAAAAAATTTCAAGCTATTTCAACTATTTTCAGAGTTTTTGAAGGAATTTAAGGGAATATAAGGGATACCACAGATTTCATAGTAAGTCACGGCATTTCAAGGGAATTTAACGTATTTCATATGATACCGAAATATTTTCATGAATTTTATATCAGGGGAGTTTAATGAAATTTGGAAGATTTTAAGGGTTTCGAAAAGATTTAAAGAGATTTTAAAGAATTTGTAAGGACGTTAACTGATTTTAAGAGATATAAAGGGGTTTCAATGATTTTACGGGATTTCAAAGTATTTCAGAGATTTCAAACGAATCAAAAATATATCTAGGGATTTTATAGGGTTTTCTTAAGATTTCAAAAGACTTAACGAAATTTCAAAGGATTTCCAATTATTATAGAGAATTTTAATAGATTTAAAAAATTCACGTAATTTCAAAAGATTTGCAAAGGTTTAAAAGGATTTGAACGGATTTCAAGAGATGATAAGAAGTTTTGGAAGATTTCATGGGATTTCGAAGGATTTCGTAAGATTTAACGGAATTTTAAAGAATTTCCGCAAATATTATCAAGGATTTCAAGCTATTTCGAGAAATCATTATTGGCTTTTGAAAGAGTTCACTGTATTTCAAAATATTTTACGATATTCCAAAAGATTTGGAAAGATTCTCACGAATTGTGAAGTTGTCATTAATTTTAAAGGGATATATATCACTGAATTTCAAGGATTTTAACAGATTTCTATAGATTTTAGGGAATTTCCACGAATCTTAAAGGATATGAAGGCATTTTTATTGGATTTAACAAATTTTCAGCGATTTTAAGGTTTTTCACAGTTTTTAAAGGGTTTGAAGTAATTTCCAGATAGTTGAATCGTTTTTAATGGTATTCAACAGATTATATACAATATCCATCAAATTTTGAAGAATTTCAAACCAATTTTAGATATACATATATACCATCGATTTAAAAATTGTTAAGGTATTTACAAAATTTTTATTTAAAAAAGAGTAAGGATTCGTTAAATTTTCCGTGACCCCTCCTCCCAACCGACATAGTCAGTCTCCTATTACCTTTTTTTCCTATTTTTCTCAAAATTCCCATTAATTCCTATATTTTAGAATGATGACAATTTTTCCGTCTTTGTTTGGAAGCTGCGATTGATTTTTAAATAATTATAAGAAACAGAATTTATAACAAGAGAGAATAGATGATTATTGGAATACAATTTTTATTGTCAAGGATTTTGAGGATTTTTGAAGAATTTTAATGGCTTTCTAAAGAATTGAATATATTGCAAGGAATTTCAAGATCTTCGAAAAGATTCTCACGGATTCTAAAGATTTTAATGAATTTTGAAGGAATTTCAAAAATTTCAAGAGATCTCTCACAATTTTCGAAATATTTCACGAAATTTCAAGTAGTTTAAATAAAGATTCTTGAAGATTTAAAAGAATTTTTACGCATATTTAAGAATTATAAGGTATTTTGAAAATTTCAAAGGTTTTTATTAATTTTAAAGGGCTTTGAGGAATTTTCAGGGAGCTTAATCGTTTTAAAGGGATTTCAAGAGATTATGTACGATATCCATACAATTCAAAGGATTTGAAAGAATTTTCACATTATTACATTTTTTTTAATTCACGGAATTCCAAAGGAATCCAAAGATTTTCAGGGATTCTAGGAGATTTCATAAAAAATAATAAGTAAGAATATGGAACCTACCCCCCCACCCCCTCAGAAAAAGTCAAAATTAATTAATGGATGATTCCTGATCAATAATGATATATTATTGATAATTTGAGTAACTTGCCCGCACGACTGATGATGCCAGTATAGTTAAATTTATACCATAAAAGTAAAAAAGAACTGGAAATGCAATAGATTTTGAAAATTTGGAACTCATTTCACAGCAATTTGGTTTCAGACACTGATTGCGTCCATCACAAGGTATATTACGTCGCAGCGGTGGATGGAATGAATTATCTGGAAAATTGAATTTCAAAAGCAATATTTGGGACGTCAAAATAATGGATTCCTATTTGAACAAATAATTAGCCAGGGAAATGGAAAAACGAATTTTTTATTATGAAAAAAAACGGTTATAAATTAATGTTTTGACTTGATTTGAATTAATGGATAGGAAATATAAATTAAAAGAATTGGAATAAATTTCGGCAGCAGGAATCGAGCCCGCACCTTCTGGTTACAAATTCAAAGCGCTATTTATAGCCTGATCTGACCGGGAGTTAACAGACTGCCCATGTAACGTGCATGAATTGAAAAAAAGACTTTTTTTGAAAATAGCTGAAAAGCACATCTTATTACTTTAGCATGTTGCTGAGAGGAGTCATAATCCAAACATTTGAATTACTTGAAATCTTCGCAAAAACTTGAAATCCCTTGAAATTTCAAAAGTTGGGTGGTTAATTCCTCGAATATAAATAAAAAATAATAATATACTAATTATTTCTTCTAAAATATACAACAATGTCTTGTATCTACAATATTTTACCCAAGTTTAATGAAAAAATATTTTATTTTATATGAGATAAATTAAAAAAATTGTTATTAACTTATAAAATGTGTAAAATCTAAAAAAAATTGCTAATAAATAGGGGCATTCATATGTATCGCATAGTGTACCCTGACCCTAGAAAACTGAGCCAACATTTGTATAGGAAAGTCCAAATGTTCGATAGCTCGATTGGTTAGTGCGTGCGGCGCACAGTGAGGCAAAATGACGAGGAAGTGTTCAAAATACGATTTTGGCTACAATTTTGAATCGGTTTCAAATTTAAAAAAAATGAAGCTAACTAAATTCTTAAGAGATCCCTCAAAGCTTATTTTAAAACGAAATTTTTCTGTTAACTTTATTAAAGTATTAAGGCCATGTTGCGAGTGGGTCACGTGACCGGATTCCTACCTTACCGACACTTTTTTGCAAAATCAACTTACGTTCACACGAAACGCGATATCGAGTTGAAAATTTGGGATAATAAGTAAGAAGCGCTAAGAAAGGCGGCTCTGGTCCTAAATTTTTATAATTATGAAAAAAGTTTTTTTTGTAAATAATTTTTTTTTTGCTTTTTTCATGATTATTACAATTTAGAACCAGAGCCGCCTTTCTTAGCGCTTCTTATTTAATATCCCAAATTTTCAACTCGATATCGCGTTTCGTGTGAACGTAAGTTGATTTTGAAAAAAAGTGTCGGTAAGGTAGGAATCCGGTCACGTGACCCACTCGTAACATGGCCTTAAGTTAAGAAAAATTCTAAAATTTATGATGTTTTTCTCCTAATAACACGTAATTTATTCAGAATAATTGGTATCAGTGTGTAATCGATGAATAACTATTCCCGAAACATGACCTGATACTTTATTAGGAATGAATCATTTTTTATTAACAATTGTATTGTTATATACAATATTAGGTCATTTTCGAATGTTTTTGGATACTTTAGAATTATTCTCGTTTTTAATGCAATTTAAAGCATTACACAAATATTAGCAAAGAAAAATATATTTCTGTTTTAGTGTTCTAAACAAATTTTATAAACAAATTCGCCTTTGAGCAATTTTTAATTTTTTGTTGTACTTTTTTTTAAACGTGTTTTGTTTGACTTGACAGTTATGCTTTAGTAAATAATATTTCAATTTCATAATTGTGATTGCTGTTCATAAATTTTGGAAACAAATGCATAGTTTGAAATTTTTTTGAGAGTCTCAGTTACTTATTTTTAAGTCTGAAATACTCAGTTAAAGTATCTGTCTTGCTCAAACTGCGGATTTGTTTATAAAAATTGTTAATAAAAATCACAGTTATGAAATGAAATTATAGTTTACTGAAGCATAACTGGAAATTAAAAAAACACGCTTAAAAAAAAGTTCCTCAATCACTTAAAAATTGCTCAAAGTGGGCATTTGTTTATCAAATTTGTTTAGAGCAATTACAGCGGTCATAAACTAGCAATATAGTTTACTGAAGCATCACTGCAAAATCAAACAAAGCACAAAAAATAGGACTTCAAACTCTCAAAAATTGCTCAAACTGGGCATTTGTTCATAAAATTTGTTTATAACAATAATGAATATATTCATTTTTGTTTTTGATGTTTGTATACTACATTACATTGAATTAAAAATGAGAATTACCTAATAACTATACAAAATCATTTAAAAAACATCTGCCATTGTTTATAACAATACAACTGTTAGTAATGAATTATTTGATAATAATAAGTCATTATTTTATAATTGGCAAATGTTTATTAAAGCAACAATATATCAAATTTTACCTTTTTTTCAACTTTATGTTTAAGTAAAGTAAATAAAAGAACGGTTTTTTAATCAGCCTCAAGGGATATTTTAAGAATTAGTTTTTGCTTTAAGGCCATGTGACGAGTGGGTCACGTGACCGGATTCCTACCTTACCGACACTTTTTTTATTTGTAAACTTATTTTCACACAAATGGCCACATCGAGTTGAAAATTTGGGATAATAAATAAAAAGCACTGAAAAAGGTGGGTCTGGTCCTAAATTTGTATAATTTTGAAAAAAGCTTTTTTTGTAAATAATTTTTTTTTTGCTTTTTTCATGATTATTAAAATTTAGGATCAGACCCACCTTTCTTAGTGCTTCTCATTTATCCCAAATTTTCAACTCGATGTGGCTATTTGTGCGAAAATAAGTTTACAAATAAAAAAAGTGTCGGTAAGGTAGGAATCCGGTCACGGGACCCACTCGTCACATGGCCTTAATTCAGAGAAAAAAATTGAAATCGATTCAAAATTGTAGGTGGACTCACATTTTGAACATTTTTTCGTCATTTTGCCCCACTCTGCGGCGTGAGTTAGGTTTGTGGTTAGGTAGTTTCAGATAAGTAGGCAGGGTTCGAATCCTTGACGAATAAATATTTTTTTTAAATTGTTTAAGCGTGTGATTATACGTAAGTGACAATTAATGATCAGGTGTATAGTTGTGTAATAAACGAAGTGTAGTAACAATAAAAATATCAACAATATTTTTTTCGTTTTGCGTCGGTTCCACTATAGATTTTCAGGAACTTTGATACGAACTTTATAACTCGCGCGCCAATATATGTGATCGTCTCGGATTTTAAATATCAATCAAGTTTTCTACACATTTTAATGAAATAGTTCACCAAATCGTGCAACCAGATCTTTTTAAATTACGCTAAACTATTTTCCATATCCGCTAATCTTGAATTAGTTCCGTAAACTTGAAAACTGATTTTATCCGTGAAGGATTGAAAAAAAATGTAACCACTTTCTTTGCGATAGACAATCTTTTGACGCATCTAAGTTTCAACAAATGTCTAATAATTTTTTTATGGTTAAGTTTTTTAATTGGAACAATTTTTATTTGAATCTGAAGAGAAATAGTTATTGATAGTTAAGAGCAATGTGTCTTTCTTGCCAATTTTCTCAACGCTTGTAATTAATTAGTTAATTAATTAAATCTTTCACCAGCTGCCACTGTAACATTCTAAGTCTGAAACGAGGTACAAAATGGTTAGATAGTTTCTCATCGATGTGGAGCACTACAGACAAAAACTTGCTCGTCATGTTCCTCGTAGTCTAGTTACATTGATATGACTTGAAGGTGCTTCGAGTGAAACTGTGTTGCAGCTCCTTAAAGGTCATAAGGTTAGAACTAATATTTCACACGCGAAGTTGATAAAAATGTGCGAAACACTTATCAGTATATTCTGTTAATAAGAAAATGAAATAATTTATAGACTATGATAATCCAATAAGCCTGATTAACCCTGATAATTATCAGGAAGTTGAAGGTAGCAGATTTGTCTTATATTTGAATAATAAAGAAACTATCGAAATTAATCATTGTAATCAAAATTTGTTGGTTGGCTTCAAAAAAAGCTATACATTTTTTTTGAAATCGTTTAATATCTTCTGTTCGGTTTTTGGATTTGAAAATTTAAAAAAATGTCCTACTGACTAAAAAAAAAAATACGTCGATTTTTGTTCAGTTTTTACTACAGAAAAAAAATTCGTCTGATTTATAATTCTTTGAAAATGCGCAATAACTGTTTTTTTTTATTGAATTAAATGCTCACTTTTTTTGAAAAATTCATGTATGTCGACCGTGAAATTTCTTCAGCTTGATCCAAAGAAACATGTTATTATTTTGATCTCATGAAAAAAAATTTTGTTCGTGGTATTCCAAACGGTCCAAAATTGCAAGAAATCAAAATTCCTCAATCACGAAAAAAAAATTTGTTTCGAAAAAGCATAATGATTACATCTCTCTTTGGATCAAGCTTAATAAATTTCAGGCTCGACAATTAATTTTTTCCAAAATGTGTGCATATAACTCAATAAAGAAATATGTTTTTTGGACATTTGCAAAAAATTCTACATTGAGCAATCCATTTTTTCTTGTATGTCTAGATTCTTTATTATTGTTCACTAGTAAAAACTGAGATTACGAAAAATTTTCCATTATTTTGTAACCAATAGGACACTTGAAGAAATTCTATATCCAAAAAGCAAAGAGAATATATTTGATGAATTCATACAGTCTTTAAAAACTTTTCAGATTCCAACTAACACATTTTTCCACTCGGGTGAGAAGATTCGATTAATGATTTTTGAAAAATTAATAATTTAACGAAAATGTCTTCAAAAAAATAGTCTATTTTTTCTGAATTTGTGACATATTACAAAACGATATAAAGTGGCGATCTAAATAGTAGGGACGTCCATTTTTTGAAGAGCTGTTTGTAAATAATACTGATTTATATCAAAATGTAATACCTATTCTTTATGTACCATAGAAAGAATTAAGACTAAATTGAGGCTTAAATTCTGGCCCAAATCAATTATCATTAAAAGGCTTTCTTGATTTTTTTTTTAAACATAGATAAGCTAAGTTATTGAAAATAATTTAAACTGTCAAGCCAATTAAAGTTTTGAGCTACCGAAGACAATCAGTTTTTATTACGAGCAATCAACTCGATGAAATATTAATTTAACTTAATCGTGCAATTACCAAAAACTTCAAACTTTCTATTCAACTTATAGAATTATCCTAGCCAAAAACTTAGAAAACTAAAACTGTCTCGTTGACTTTAAAACCTTAAACTAATTAATAAATCGGGTAGAGTTCCGAAAATGTCACTCAAGAATATTGATTTAATACTTGTCTTAGGGGTATCCTTACCATCTCATCTGAGAGTTCCAAAAGGATTTTGCCGCAGATTCATAAAAATAAGGTTATTAACATTTCTTGCTTTTTTCAAAAAACAACTTTTCTTCAAAAACCTTGAAAAATTTTGATCTGAGATAAAAATTTTGGCCATGAAAGTTGTAGATCTCATCAAAAGAATTTTTTTTTCGTTAAAACTCTTTTGTTCCCAAATTAATATTTTTCAAAGAAAATAACAAAATGAATCTTCAGATTTTTCTCTGAAAAATGTATGAAATTTTGTAAAATAATTATTAATTTTAAATTGTAGACCTTGAAAAAAAGAAAAATGACTTGACACATATTCTAAAGGCTGGGAGGGATGTAGCGCCCCACCCCCTCAAACGGAATCCCTTTTTCAGGTACCCCAAAAAAACCACGCGTCCTAGGAAGAATTTCCCTGATTAAAAATGCCGGAAGACTAAGAAACATGTTTTTTTTTTGGCCCCTGGAAAAAGGTCTCGACCTAAGTTGGGGGAGGGCTACCCCCCCCCCATATTTTACACTAGTATCGGAAATTTAAAACAAAAAGTTGTTTTTCAGATGATCTGTATTTCACCGATTAGTCGAAAAATATAGTGCACTTATCCCAAAAGAGTTTATGTTGTGCCTGTCTTTCTATAAGAAACAAAAATTCTTATTTTTTGGCAAAAACGAATTGAGATACCAAAAGAGTCAAAAGAGCAAAGTTTTTTTCTGGAGTATATAAAAAAATTAACGAATTTTAAAAGTAATATTTTGTATGATATTTGGCAATTGTTGAAACAATTTTTGTTTGTTTAAACAATTTTTTCATCCTGTAAATCGTACAAAGTTATAATTTTCTCAAATTAATGTTGCATGCTATAAACGTGAAGAGAGATATTTTTGCTAAAGGCAGTTTGCAATTATTTAAACAATTAATATCACTTGCTGCTTTTCATAGGAAACATAAGGAGAAAATTTTAATTTAAAAAAAAAGATAATTGTTCAGATTATTAGAGCATAAGTTCTGAAATGAAAAAATACTGAATAATAAGCGACATCGTGAAAGAGACTAAAAAACGGAATTTTTTTCACATTTCCTATAAAGAGGTGCAAGTAAATTGTTTAAATAATTGCCAAACTCTCTTCTACAATAAATAACACTCCTAAAATTCATTGACTGCATCATTGATTCCATAAAATTGTAACTTTTTAAGACTTACAAGAGAAAAACATTGTTGAAAAAAATTAAAATTGTTTAAATAATTGTAAACTGTATTTCACATAAAATATCACTTCTGGCATTCATTAACTGGCTTACTTATACCAGAAACTAGTAACCTTTAAAAATTTACCAACGAAAAAGAAATTGTCTTTAAAAACTGAAAAAAATTGTTTAAATAATTGCCAAATATCGTTAAAAAATATATTACTTTCAACATTTGTTAATTGTGTCATTATTTGAGAGATAATACGTTTTTACTATTTACAGTAAAAAAATAGTTTAAACAAATAAAATTGATCAAATAATGTCCAAATATCATTAAAAAAAAATTTATTCTCAAAATCCATCAACTGTATAATTTATCCCAAAAAATAATAACATTTCACGATTTAAAGCCAAAAAAAAGTTTGTTCTAACGAATATTATTTGTTTAAACAATTCAGAATTATTTAGAAAATACTTTGAAACTTGTCACTCATAGAATCAAAATGTTTCATGTGGAAAAAGGTTTAAAAAATACCGTCTTTAGCAGGAATTTTCATTAAAACGGCCATTTCACATTTTTTGGGGGAATTTTTTGGGCACAATACAAGGGGATTGGTGGGGTTGAAATTAAAAGTTACTAGGTGAAAATTATTTTCTGGACGTTCCATAAGAGGTGACTAAACTTTAATTTACAAAAAGTTAGTAAAAAGTACTTGTTTTTTTTTATTTTTTCGAAAACCGAGCTTTTCCCATTTGAACCCCTGTGATGATTTCAAAGACCCGGGGGCACGGGTTAATGTTGACCGGTTTGAAAAAATTCGAAAAAATTTGGCTTCACAAAAATTGTTAATAACTTAATTTCTATTAACCTGCGCCTTATAAATTATGGACTTTTCACTGAATTGTAAAGTAAACACCCCTAGGCCAAGTATAAAGACAGTAATTAATAATAAGTAAAATAATAATAATAATTCAAAGACATACAAATTTTGAATTTTAAATTCAATAATTTAAATTTGAAAAATTAAAATTTAAAAATAATTTGATAAACAATAAAGTCTCGGGTCACCATTTGGGAAGTTCATATACTCCCTGAATCTAAACTAAAAATTAGAAGCCTAACTTAAAGTTTTACAAACTGAGTTTATCTTATTTAATTAGAAATGAATTCTATTTTTAAAACCACTAAAAACAATATTCCCTAAATCCACTTGTTCTACAAAAAAAAATCATAACAAAACAAAATGAATTAATTTTCACTCGTTTTTATCAAAAAAAAGTAAATAAAAATACCTGGATCCTCTTTCGGATCGGGTCAATCCGCCCAGATTCACTTCATTCGCGTACACTGAATCCGAGTTGCACATAAAATTTCCCAACCATATTCGATCGGTTTTGCTCACGATCACAATCACGATCTTGTTTCATTATCTTTTTTTTTTTAATTTTCTTTTATAAATTGCTTCAAGCCAACCTACGAATTTTTCAAATTAACTTTCAAATAGACATTTTCCCGCCTTAATGTTTCTCACAAGTGATGAAAATCGGTAAAGATTGGTAAGGATCGGTGAGGGAGTGACAAAGACTTACGCGGCACGAAAGCCGGCTTGGCACTGAACGGCTTAACTTAACGCAACGCTTAACCGGTATACACTGACCATTGCCATCACCCATTCCATGGCATGGCATGGGTATTGCCATCTCCTACCGCTATCACCACTAAGTTGCGGTCGTCCTTCTTCGATTTGTATGCTCTGCATTCAGGTATTCAAGGTCACTGTGAAAATATATGTCAAAATCAAACGCACGGTATCTTTCTGCAGTTAACGGTAACCGGTAGGCGAGCTTCTTTCTTTTTATCTCGATTTTCCTCCGATGCACGTGGTAAAAGGGAAGTCTGTCATTAGTGATTGACTGAAGTATATATAGCATATCGTTCCCTACCTATGTACTTACACCTGTTTCTGTAGTCTCTTCGCAATCATATTTTCATTTTCTTCTCTTCTATTCCGGGGTGCATTCAGTTTTTTTTTTTTAAGTCGAGAAGTAGGTTAAGAGTACGAAGGATCATCAGGGAACGGAAAGGTGAGTTCAACTTACGGCTCCTGAAAATTATGGGTAAATCGGAATCCAGATAAAGGCCGTTTTTTTCTGAAAAAGTACTAGTTTTGATGTAATAATGACAAGAAAAAAGGCCCCATTAACAGCATCACGATAACCGGCCATGCCGGAGGAAGAGAATCTGCTCGGTTCGGTTTTGGGCGAACCTAACGACAAAACGAAATGCTACCATTAACTTTGGTTCTGAAGGATGGTAGTTTTTTGTTTTGTCGTTAGGTTATCCCAAAAGCAGAACCGAGCAGATCCACTTTCACGAAAGCAACAACCGATGTAGACAACTGTTTTATTTACTCCTTTTTCAGATCATATAATGGGGCCCTCCAAGCCTCTATGCGTTTGCTTGTTACAAAGTTTTGGTGACTGTGGGTACGAAGTACCAGTACACGTCCGTTGGGGGCGCCATCATTTCCCTGAATACAGACAAAGTCTCCCGTCAATGATGAGACGCCCACATTCACCAAGCGTTTGTGTACATCTTATCATTAACGACAGACTTGTCTGTGTTAAAGGACGATGTGGCGCCCCCAGCGGACAGGTACTAGTACTTATACCCAACGCTACCAAAATTTGTAACAAGCAAATGCATGGAGGCTTGGAGGGCCTCATTCTACTCACTAAAAAGGAAGTAGTCAAAACAGTAGTCTACATCGGTTTTTGCTTTCGTGACTTAGGATTCTTGTTACGGGCCATGCCGGAGGAAGAGGATCTGCTCGGTTCTGTTTTTAGGCGAACCTAACAATAAAACAAAAAACTGCGATTCTTCAGGACCCAAGTTCATGGTAGTATTTCATTTTGTCGTTAGGTTCGCCGAAAATCAGAACCAAGCAGATCCTCTTCTTCCGGCATGTCCAGTAACTCTCTTTTTAGAAAAATAGTAGCATACTGCATGCACTATACTGCCATGGGATGTTATCGTGGTTCCAATAATGTTTGCGCATTTTCTTCGATTATTACATCAAAAATGGAATTTTTTCAAAAAATTAGCTTTTGTCCGGAAACTTTCAACTCTTTAGATCATTTTTTTCAAATAACTAGACAAAATAGCTTTTCCACTTGGCCACAATTTATGATGTCCGATTTACTAGTTATTTTCAGTGGCCTGAAGTGGCTCTTCTGATAGGTCTTGAACTGAATTGAAGTACAGCACAGCAAAATGAATCAGCCCACATTTAGCTGCTTTTCAGGAGAGATAAAAAACGTTAGCAGTGGTCAGAGAGCAAAAAGGAGTTAAAAAAAGGGGAACTAGGGTAATTTTGTTACGAAAAAGGGGGAAAATAAAGGAAAGATTACACATTATTTTTTAGACGTTGAAAAGAAGAAACAATATTTTTCTAAGAAATATTGAATTTTTAAATAATTTTAAATGATTTTTTAGTGACTTCTGGCATTTATTTTTTTTATAAATTAGATATAGTTACAAGGAAAAAATTAGTTGAAGAGAAAGAAAAATTGAGAAGAATTAAATAAGAATAAATAAAAAATAAGAATTAAAAAAAGACATATTTACAAAAAAAATCCCTACTGAGAATCCAGTGGATGATTATTATTGATTTACCCAAAAACAATATTTTCCAGTAGCGCCCCGTTTTCGAAAAAATCAACTTTTAAAAAAATTTTGTCTCATGGATTAAAATTTATATTTATTAAATTATCATATTCAGTTCAACAGTTGGAAATTGAAGAAACTATCACTGTTGAAAACTCAACGTTCAATTGTCTTAGTTTCTTTGTTTTTTAATTTTCATAAATTTATATCAGTTGAAAATTGAATTTTCTTCTCTCTTTAATGCTCTAAAGTTGAATTTTCTAATTCTGATAATTTAGTTATCAATTGTCTCTAATTTTCAACACTTGAAAATCAACTTTCTTCAATTTTAAACAGCTGAAAATTAAAATTTCTATATTCTTCAATTTTCAACAGTTGAAAATAAATTTTCTTAAATTTTGAATACTTTATTATTTGATTTTCTTCAATGTTCAACAATGGAATATTCAATTTTCTTCAATTTTCTACAATTGAATTTTCATCTGTTGAAAATGCAATTATCAATTTCCTTCAATTTTCAACAGTTGAAAATCCAATTTTCTCAATTTCCATCAGTTGAAAATTCAATTTCCAACCATTGATTTTTAAGTTTTCTTCATAATAAAAACAATTGAATTTTTAACTGTTTAATATAAAATTTTTGGGCAGATTAAAATTTAATTTTCAAATCTTTTCAATTTTCAACAGTTGAATTTTCTGCTGCTGATAATTCAGTTATGAATTTTCGTCAATTTTCAACAGTTAAAAATCAATTTTCTCCAATTTTAATTTTTAAACAGCTGAAAATTAAAATTTCTATATTCTACAATTTTCAACAGTTGAAAATAAATTTTCTCCAATTTTAAACAGCTGAAAATTAAAATTTCTATATTCTTCAATTTTCAACAGTTAAAAATAAATTTTCTTAAATTTTCAATACTTTATTATTTGATTTTTTTCAATGTTCAACAATTGAATATTCAATTCTCTCCCATTTTCAAAAAATGAATTTCCATCTGCTGTAAATGAAATTATCAATTTCCTTCGATTTTCAACAGTTGAAAATCCAATTTCTTCAATTTCCATCAGTTGAAAATTCAATTTCCAACAATTGATTTTTCAGTTATCTTCATGATAAAAACAATCGAATTTCTAAATGTTCAAAATGAAATAAAATTTTTGGGCAGATTAAAATTTAATTTTCAAATCTTTTCAATTTTCAATAGTTGAATTTTCTACTGCTGATAATTAAGTTATACATTTTCTTCAATTTTCAACAGTTGAAAATCAATGTTCTCCAATTTTAAACAGCTGAAAATTAAAATTTCTGTATTCTTCAATTTTCAACAGTTGAAAATCAATTTTCTGCAATTTTAAACAGCTGAAAATTAAGATTTCTATATTCTTCAATTTTCAACGGTTGAAAATAAATTTTCTTAAATTTTGAATACTTTATTATTTGTATTTCTTAAAAGGCAGCAGATTTTTTATATGCATAGCTATTCATAATTCTGTTTTTTTTTCTTAATTTTTTAGTTAGCTTTGAAAAATCCTCAAAACAGCTCAAGAGTTCCTGCTGATATAAAAATACAATAGAAAGAAAATCAGAAGAAGCTGAAACAATGAAAAATAGATAAGCAGCATAAGTTGAATGTCATAATTTTTGAGTTTATCTATTTTTAATATTTTAGAATTAATTGATTTTCTTCTACTATATTTATAACTATATATTAGTACAAATTTTTGAGATATTGAACAGATTTTTTATACATGGGTAGAAAAATATCACATTTAAATACGAGAAGATTATTTTGAAAATATTATTTTGTTGTTACAGTTTTGATTACTTAGGCATGTCAACCTTTTCTAATGTGTTCTATCACTAAAATGTTCTTAAGCATTTACAAAAATTTTCAAAAATTATTCTTTGGAAAATCTGTTGCCTTTTTGTTTTTGCTTTCTTATGGTTTGAAAATGTTTCTCTAAGGCATTTTTATCCGGAGAAAGGTCTTAAAGACTGGATAAAATTCTCTAGTCAATTTGAAAAAGGTATCCAAATTTTTTGTGAAAAACAGTGGTCTGTTAAATATGAGATTATTATTATGATAATAAACATTTTTTCATACACATTTTGTTAGCTTCTTTAATTTAAAATTGCTTATGAAGGTCGAATATTTCAATCTAAGATTATTTAATTCTTAAAGTTTCGAATTCAAACCTGTTTAATTTTTAACGCTTTCCAGTTCAAATGATTAAATTTTTGCACATATGAATTTATATTTATTTTTAAGCATTTATGGGTTTATTTTGAAATAGTATAATTTGAAACGATTCAAATCAGGACCAAACAACTTTATTTAGTTACATTTTTTTAATTCGTAATTCCAAAATTTTCAATTCCAAAAGCTTACCTAAGGAATAACAAAAAGAAGAGATTCCAATATATGTATGACACCGGAAGAGAACAAGTTTGGATGGCTCGAGTATATTGAATTTTTAATATTTTCAGGCAATTGACTGAAAATAGGATACTGTATAGGGATTAACTCTCGAAAATGGGGGACCTGAGGGACCACGTCTGAACATAGGGTACAATAGGGGCTATAGGAACCGGTCATTGAGACCTGAGATAACCCAGTCTTCTTTTTCTAATTTTCTACATTTCTCATATCTTTGAAACACACTGAAAATTTTCCAAATTGTTTGGTACTTTACAAATGATAAACCACTGGTAAAAATATCTGAAAAATTGTTTGAAGGGTTGATATTAAAAAAATTATTTCAAAAGATCTATGAAAAGGTCAATGGTCCCTTATAATATATACAATTTTCCATCGAAATTTTCATATATAATCGTGTTACATTCAGGTTTTAACAAGAAAAGTATATTATTATTTAACTGAATATTGTCACTAATATAGTTTTTTTTATGAAATGACGGTTTTTGATGTACTAGTATCAACCAAAATGGTTATAGTCTCTAGCTGTGAAAAAATTTCTCTCTAGCTCCGCTGGGATTCGAACCCAGGTCTACAGAGATTGCCGGGCTGGTGCTCTAACCCACTAACCCAAAGACTATAAGTATTTTGGTTTAGACTAACCAGATCGTATAGCGCTTTCCAAATATGAAAGAACTTAATATTCTTCTCAACAAAATGCAATGTGCCTAACACAAAAGGGTTTTTGATTCTTCACGGCCTCACGGATTAATTTCCATTCAGAAAATGAAAGCCTGCTGCAAGGTAAAATCGTGAAAAAATCCGAGTTTCATATAATAAGTACGTAAATTTGGAAAGCTTCCGAAGTACCGCATTCCTGTGTACACGTGCGTGCCAATTTGAGCCTTGCGGTGCGAGCAGGGCAGCAATTAGAGAAAATGATTTTGTCGTTAATTGCGTCATGGCCTAGCGTGCATTTTTCCGCAAATTATTCGCCTTCATATACCGGCATTCCTGGCGCTTCTTCTCCTGCTCTTCATTTTACTGTTTCTTGCCATTCTTCAGCTCTTCCCTACAAACTGCTCAGAGAAAACGGTGCCCTCGTGATGATAATATTCGAATTTCTCAATAAATTTATCAGCATAGTTATATACAACTGGGGGCCTCGGCCCCCTTGCGCGTGAGCGCCAACCCCTACTTTCTGGTTGTATTATTTTTTTACTTCCCATGGTCGACCATAAATTTTTCTTATTTTCCATCAATACAAATAAAAAGAATACAATACAACACATAGGAGAGGGGTCGTCAAGGATTTGTAACAGGTGACACTTTTTGAATCAAAAAATAAAATTTAAATCGTTTCGATATATTCAAGACCAATATATGGACATAACAAAATGCAGTAGTATCATTTTCTACGAAATAGTTGAATTTTTAAGCAGAAAAGATTAATTTTTAAAAGACAATTGAATTTTCGGAAATGAAGTATGGCCAACGGCCATACCACGCTGAAAACCCCAGTTCTCGTCAGATCACTGAAGTTAAGCAGCGTTGGACGCGGTTAGTACTTGGATGGGTGACCATTCAAGAATACTGACATGAGTGCTGTTGGCACATCGTGGGTGTGGTGAGCCCACACTTGTAGTTATTTATAACTACAAGAAAAACCTAGAAACACTACCCGAATCGGGTAGTGTCACGCCTACCCTGAAAGGGAAATGGTTTAATGGTATATATAAGTTCATTTTCAGCCAAGACAGATGAATTTTTAATTTAAATGAAGAATTTTCAACAAATCAGTTGAGTTTCCGACCAAAAAAGACACATTTTAAACAAAATAGTTGAATCATCAACCAAATAAATGAATTTTGAACCAAGAAGATTAATTTTCTACCCAAGTAGCCGAATTTTTAAGCCGGAAAGATGAATTTTTAGAAGACAATTGAATTTTCGGAAATGAAGTTCATTTTCAGCCAAGATATATGAATTTTCACTTCAAATGAAGAATTTTCAACAAACGAATTGAGTTTTCGACCAAAAAAGACACATTTTAAACAAAATAGTTGAATCATCAACCAAATAGATGAATTTTGGACCAAGAAGATTAATTTTCTACCCAAGCAGTCCATTTTTCAAAAAAATTTTAACAAATTGTCGCTAAAAAGTCAAATTTTTCAGAACAGAGTTAATATTTATACCGGAATAGAAGAATCTTTAACAAGAAACTTATTTTTCATCAAGAAAGATGAATTTTGAACGAAATAGTTTGAATTTTCAACTTAAAAAAATTAATTTTCAACCGAAAATGGAATCGTAAAATTTTCAGTTTAAAAATCTAATTCTCAACAACGACAACAAAAAACCGCTCTTCAAACAGTTAATTTCAACAAAAAGTGGAGAATTTTTAACAAGATAGTTGAATCCTCAATTTAAAATTATGAATTTTCAAGAAGCAAAATCAATTTTCTATCAAAATAGACGAATTTTCAACAAAAGACATGGACTTTTTACCAAATTTTCGAATTGTTAACTTGTAAAGAACAAATTCTGAACCAAAAATGGAATATTTAAATTTTTGGATAAACATTTAAAAAAAACGAGTTTCCATGAAAATAGTTAAATTTTCAAAAAAATAGTTTAATTTTCTACCAAAATAGTTACTTTTTCAACCAAAAATATGAGTTTCTAACAAACAAGTTTATTTTGAACCATGTAGTTTAATTTTCTACCAAATTGTTGAATTATGTATTAAAAAAAAACACAAAGTTGATTTTCCATTTTAAAAAATGTATTCTCAGCGCAAAATGTAATAATGAATATTTTCGATTCAAACCAAAAAGATTTTAATTTTAAAAAGACGAATTTTTAACAAAATATATGAATTTTCAACGAGAAAATTTCAATTTCAAATATCTATTTAAAAAAAATGGAATAGGTATATTTTCAATGAAGATTATTAATTCTCAACCAAAAACAAAAAACTAATTTTTAGCAAAATAGTTGAATTTT
Organism: Andricus curvator; assembly: GCA_932195095.1. Taxonomy (NCBI): domain Eukaryota; kingdom Metazoa; phylum Arthropoda; class Insecta; order Hymenoptera; family Cynipidae; genus Andricus; species Andricus curvator. The sequence continues at coordinate 240,381 of CAKNYM010053040.1, read as the reverse complement.
CAACCAAAGAAATGAATTTTCATCTAAAATGATGAATATTCAAGAAACAAAAAAAAAGAAAATTTTAAGAAGAGTTCAAAATTCAACGAAGCAGTTGAATTTTCAAACTAAAAAGGTAATTTTTTCAGCAAAAAGATTGATTATCTAAAAAAAAAAGAACGATTAACAAAATACATGAATTTTTGACCAGGTACTTGAAAATTCAACTAAAAAAGATTAATTTTCAACCAAATAGTTTAATTTTAAACCAAAAATGGAATCTTCAGATTTTCAGTTTGAAAAAGTAGTTTTCAGCCAAAAATGAAACGAATTTTCAACAAAATAGTTAAATTGTCTACCAATGAGATGAATTTTTTCAACAAGACGGTTGCATTTTAAATATATTAGTTGTATTTTAAACCAAATCAGATGAATTCCGAACCTAGATATATTAGTACACTTTTCAACCAAAAAAATTAACATTCAAGCGAAAAAATAAGAATCATTCTTCCACAAAATTGAAAAGATGTACCTTTTAAATGTTAATTAATTTTTATGGAAAAAGGGGAAAAGTGTGACAGAATTGATAATAATTTATGTCACCCCATAGAAATCTCGTCAATTAGTCATTACCTGAGTTATACTTTGTGAAGGGCCCCTTTGAAACTTTTTTATTGTTCATATCTAAATAAAAATAATATATTTTTAATTATTTTGAATTTCAATTACTTTGAATATTCAAAATTGTAATCTGAAAATATTCAATTCTTCACGTTTTTAAATTTTCCCATTATCAAAATTTCAGCCTGAAATCATAAAATTTCAAAATTCACGCATTGAAAGTAAAATTGCTGAATTTCCAACGTTTTGAATTAGAAACGGTACAATTCCAATTCCTTTATAATGAAATCGTTCAAAATTTCACAATTTTAGACTGAAATCCTTTATTTTTGAGAGCTTCAGATTTGAATATTTTATATTTCGATATTTTTTAATTTGAAGCGCCTTTAATTCAAAATTATTAATTATTATTGTTTCAAAATTTTTTCAACGTAATATTTAAACATTTGTTTTATAATTGATTTTTCAATTGTTTATAATTTTAATGCTAGGAACTAAAATTCCATAGATTTACTGCTAGTTGTAAAATAAAAATAATTTAAAACTCTGGAATACTAACTTAGGTTTGTTTTACGTGAGTGATTAATAAAACATTGTTTATGGGTAAATTTCTTAAGTGTCAGTCAATGGTTTATTTATTTTTCGATCGAGCTTTTGCTATTGGATACTCAAATTAGATGGTCAAAGTATTAAAAAACATTTTTTTTTTCACAAGATTCATATTTTGTAAAAAAAAATCTGTTGAGTTCAAATTCGCTGAAATATTTAACAGATTGTGCATCTTCAGGAAGACGCATGCTTAAGATTTCGACGTTATTTTTCCCATTGTTTATAACAAATCATTATAAACATTTTTTCATACCGACAGTTTCCAGAAATATCTGAAATAAAATTGTGTATAACGACTCAGGAAGGTGGATTTTAATTATTATTTTTCCAAAATACTAGGTGCAAAATATTTGTTGCAAAAAATATGACCTTAACAAATATTATAAACAATTTCACAGAACTTCGTTGGCACCTGTAGGTATGGTAAACATTTTTTGTTTATAACGATTTATTATAAACAATGTGACAATTTCTTCTGACATCTTAAACATACTTTTTTCTGAAGGTGGACAATCTGCGAAATTGAACTCAAGAGATTTTTCTTCACAAAATATGAAAAACGCAGAATGTTAAATAACAAATTCATATCTCGTAAAATATTTTTCGCAGAATATTCGGTAAGGGCTCATTTTTAAGCTTATTTTATGCTCTAAAAATAAATTTGTATTCAAAAGTCCGTCCATTCAAACATTTTAAGACAGAGATCTCCATTCTTCTAATTTGTTCCAAATTCTTTCTGAGGAAAGCGTCCAATTTTACACATTTCAATCTGAAATATTTTAATTTTGAGAGATTCTGATTTAAATATTTCATTTTTCCAATACTCTCAATTTAAAATTATTCAATTTCAAACGTTTTCATTCATAAATGATACAAAATTCCTTCTCATTCCATTTCGAATACTGTCCTTTCTTCAAAATTTTACCTAATCTAAAGTTGTTTGAGTCGAACGTTTTCGATACCAAATTATTGATTATTATTTCTAAAATTTGTTAAATCAAATACTTAAAATTTTTTTCAATGAAGTATTTTTTAATTGTTTATGAATTTAATGCTAGGAAATAAAAATCCAGAGATATACTGCTAGTTGACAAATGAAATCATCTCAAACTCGGGATTACCAACAAGGTTTGCTTTATGTGAGTGATTAATAAAACATTGTTTATGGGGAACGATTATCATGAGGAACGAACGTTAGGGTTTGTTTCTTTGAAGATAGATAAAATTTCTTGAGTGGTAGTCGATGGTTTATTATCCGGAACGAGTTTCGCGGTTTCCGTAATCTTCTTCGTGCGTCAATGAAACTGAAAATACTGTCTGTGAAAGTTAATAATGTAGAAAAAGCTTGCAGATTGCGATTCTGGTTTTCAAATATTTTTTATATTTTTCTTTTTCTTGTAAAAGTCAATTATTTCACAATAAAAGGAATAATTGAACCTATAACATTACTTTTAGTGAAAATTTGACATGGGAAGAATAATGAGGTAAGAATGACCAAAATGGGGTTAATAAACAAGAAAAAAGAACCTTATCTCTACTTCAGCTTTATATCAAGTAATAAATTCAGTTTCATTTAAATTTATTTCATTTGATCCTTTGTAATGTGAAAATAATTTTGCAGTTCTTCTTCTCTTTCATTTGACTCTTTTCCAATCTCTCGTCACATGCTTTCGCCAGCTCTTTCTCTTCGCGATTTCTTCAACCGTTGCGCTTATAATCGTGAAAGGAATGAAGACTTTTTTGCTCAATCGACCGAGATTAGATGAGATGCTCTTCGATCCAAGACGCATTATATATAGGAAGTCAAGATAAAGAAGTGGCGTTATCTGAACGTTTCTAAACTTTTTTCTCCTTCTATTGATTTAACTTATATGGTATTATTAAAAAACAATTATTTCGTTTCTTAATTCTTATCTTCAGCATCATCTTCCAAATTAACACTTTCAAACTATCTACAAGTGTTTAAATCAGAAATGTTTCAGGCTCGAAAGATTTTTTACTTAAAATAAAATATTCTCAAAAAATTTAGTTATATACATATTTTATTTATTCACTAGCAAAAATGTATGCGTGTGAAGCGCGCAGTCACATACAAAGTATTTTATTTCCTAACATCAAAATATAAACAATTTGAAAATCCATTATTACATTTTATTCAATTATTGAGATGTTCTAACATTCTGTGATACAATAATTATGAATAAATAATTTTGAAATTAAAGCGGTTGGAATTGAAAAAATATTTATATATTCACCGATTTTGAATTAAAATTTTCCAAATCGAAATATTTAAATAATATACAATTTTTAAAAAAGGATAATATTTGTAATTTAATCAAAAGGTCTTCAACTTGTATCACGTGCAAATGAAAACGTTTAAATTTTATCAATTTAAAATTAAAAAATTTTTAATCAGAAGTTCTCGAAATTGAAAAATCATAGACTTAAATATTTTAAATCGTACAATTTCAATTTTTCATTAGAAAAACGTTGAAATTTTATGATTTCTAATTCGAAGCGTTCAGAATAAAATAATGTTATTTTAAATTTTAGAATCTAGAAATTTCATGACTTCAGATTAAAATTTCGAAATAAGGACAGCTTCAAAATGTACAAAATTATATAATTTTAGATTAGTATTTTGAAAATTATAATAATTTAAAACTCAAAGAATATGAAATTGTATTATTTCTAGTTAAAAGCGTTCAAAATTAAATAATTAGAATCTGTAAACTTTTGAATTTGAATCATTCTTAATTCAAAGCGATTTGAACTGAATACTTTAAAATCGAAAACTAAATTGAATTTTTCAAAGTCAAAGCTTCTGAAATTCTAGAATTTGAAAATCCTATTACAATTAATATTTTCTGAAAAAAGATCTCTTTTCTTTTCGCGAAAATTGAATTATTCTAAGAAAACGTTCAAAATGAAGTAATTTTAAATGTGTAACGTTAAAAATTAAAAAATGTCTACTACGGAACATTGAAAATTAAACGAATCCAAACTTCATCAAAATAAGAAAAAATTTTAATTACCAAGAACTGTCATATTAAAACTTTTTTATACTAAAACCCTTATATTTTTTGTTTTGAATCGTTTAAAAATTAAGAATTCTCAGATTGTTAATTATACTTTTTTAAATTCAACCATTTCAGTTTGAATTTCAATGGAAAAATCAGCGTTTGATAAGAAAATTCAGAACTCTACAATTGTAACTATTCAACATGAATGAAATCATTCAATTAATGAAGTTTCAATTCCAAATATTTCAATTCCCATCTATTTCATTTTAATCCTTCATGTAGAATTATTATCCATTTTTGAAATTTTTTAATAAAATATTTTTCAATTGTAAATTATTTATTTTTAAAAATCTTTAACTAAATATGGGATAATTTTGAGATATTACATTGAAAATTAAAAATTAAAAAATAGAATACGAAATAAGGTCGCTAAAGCGATCTTGCTTTGTATTAATATGATTCCAATTTTCGAAATTGCAAGATTTCAAGCCAATCAATTCAATGCGTTCTAAAATCTTCTGATTTTTAATGCTTGAATTTGAAAATTTTTTTATTCATTTTACATTGTTTTGAATTCATTCTGGCATTAATTTAAAAATTGTTTAATTTGAAATCCTTTGAACTGAAAATGATGCAACTATCAAGTCTCTCAATTTGCTATTCTACGATTTCACTGAATAAAAAAAACTAGACAATTTTGTAGGTTAAAAATTATAAAAAAGCAATTTAGAATATTCAGATCTAAAATTATGAAATTAAAAACTGACCATCATAACTTTTAATATCGAAATTTTGAAGGATTTAATAGTGAAATTGTCTTGAATATTTTAATATTTAAATTCCAAACTATTATCGATTCAGGAGGATTTCAATTTTCAATTGTTCAATCATAGAGGCTATCGATACAAAATTAAATTATTTTCGAGTTCATTATTGATGCTAAATTGATATTAAAATAGTCATAGATAACTGATAAAGATAGTATCCGCTCAAAAACCTAATAAACGCTAATTTTCACGAATAAATAATTAACATTTTTATTTTCAAACCTGAAGGTATTTAAAGATAAAAACCGTAGTGATTGGATAGATTTTTTAAATCTAAAACTTGCGATTTCTGTAAAAAAAACCGTCATTTTCACCGTTCAAAACTGAATAGTTTTAAATATTGTGAATCTCTAAAGTTTAATTTTTATAGAAACTTTGAAAATCATATGCTTTCTGGTCGGAAACTTTCAAAATTGATGACCTTAAACTTGAAGCGTTAAAAATTAAAAAATTCAAAGTTTGTTAAAATGTTAATAATTTTAAAATTTAGGTCTTGTGAATATTGGTTAAGAATAAAATATTTTTGAATTTTGTATCAAGCTTTTTAAAATTCAATCCTTTCAATATAAACAGCAAAATTAGGGAAGATGAGGGTATTATGGCTCTGAGGCTAAGCTGGCGCATTATTTTTTACAAAAAAAAAACTATAAATATTAGGATAGCTAAAATAGTTTTATCGTCTGAATTATTGCATAATATGCAATAATTATATTATTAATTGTTTATTCGTATATAAACACCACGTAAAAATGATGACTTTCTTTGCTTAAACGTTCCTTCCGACTGGAAATAAAAATCCTTGGCCCCCCAGAAAGTCCCCTCGGAGGTCCTGGAACTCAGGCTCTTCAGGATGCACGAGGTGTACGAATTCACAAATTTTTACCGTCCAATAAGAAAGGACAGGTAGCTGTCCCGAGACAGATTTATTCTTTGAGTCCCTTCGAGGAGCCGATGAAACATTGTTTCTTAAGGCCTCGCCACCCGCAAACCCTACAAGACATATATACTTCTCACAAATCGTTTAGTTTTTTGGACGAGTCATCTTCGCGCAAACTAAAAATAAATAAAGCGGCATGACAAATTGGACTTGATTCTATTAGCGAGAAGCAGATAAAGGAGCTCAAGGGTTTTGAATGCAATTAACTTGGGGCATTTTTAAGAATGGGCCTTTGGGGGGCCTATCTGACAATCACATTTCTCGCATTCAAACGCAAGCATGGTGCTCGATTTTCTATAGCTGTTAACTCAAGGTGCACCGGTTAGCATCTACTTCGTTTACACTCACTTAGAGGGTACATGGCATACCATTGCAGGTTGCCATATTGCTTCAAATAGCAATAGGTCTAAACTGCACAATTTTCACACAATTACACTTTACACTGTGAAGTTGGAAATTTCACGTAGTAAAATCAGTTACTTCCGGAATCTTTGAAAAGAAACAACAACTGGTATCACATGTTTTGTTTAAATCATTCTTACGGTGTTTAATAAAAATTGTATTAGGCTAAATCCATTATTATTTATATATACTTGCGGAAAAACTGCCGAAGGCGGTCGTTCTTGGGTCGCTCCGTTTTCTCACTGTAACCACCTATCTGAAGGTCTTGAGCCGTTGTTGCAGCTAAAAACGTTACCGCGATTTCTTCGGGGTGAAATCTCGCGTTTGCTTTTATGACAAAATCTCAATTTTTTTCAGTCTTTCCCTACAATAATATTTTTTTTGCTTCAAAAAATGCAATACCTTAGACTCACTTATATCAACAAAATTTGGAAGTGAGTCATGGTCTGTCTCGAGTGACTCAAACCCAATAGGGCTTTCATCTCTCGTTTTCTTTTGAATCTTTTTTTGTGGTTTTACGTTTAATCAATTATAGTTCTTTTTTTTATAAATATTGTCTTAGAAAAAGTATTCTGTGTAAATAGTTGGTTTTTTTTCATCCAAAAAGGGCTTTGAATTTCACAAAAAAAGTTTCGAGAAATCTGTAAACATAATCATCACATGCAAAAGCATAATCATTTTCAAAATAGATTGATTGCATAACTGAGTACAACATTCATCTACGATGCACAGGAAATGAGCTAATTTACAAAGACTAAAATTAAAAAAGATTTTCGAAAAATTGGTGACTAAACAATTATCTCGGTAGGCTATATCTCCCAAACTATACAAAATAGAACATCCAATATTTTAATTTTATAGAAAATTTTACATACTTAAATTCTTAATTCGTGCCGCTTTGGATAGAGGATGCTCTGACGAAGAGAAATTTTCAAATAAAAAATAGATTAAGACTGACTTTTCGCACTTTTTAAAAACATTATAACAGTTTCAAGGTGTATAAAGAAACTCCACTTTGGAGATACTTTCATGAAAATATATATAATAACATCCACATAAAAATAAAAAATCAGGTTTAACCAAAATTCACCCCATGGTTTTTTTTCTTAATATGATCGTGTGATATCATAGAAATGAGATTAGAAAAAACGAGAGGTGAAAGCCCTTTTGGGTTGAAGCCATTCGAGACGTACCGTGGAGAAATTGAGTAAAGGAAAAAGTATTAAAATAAATATTAGCAGATCGAATAAAATTTTGTCATTAATAAAAAATAGTGCTTTTTGTCAGTCTTTTATGTCAATACTTTTTGCTAATGCTGTTTATCCAATATTTTTTGCAAATTCTTGCGAAAATGGTAATGCATTTTCTAAAATGTTTTCATAATTTCAGGATGTGAGTTTGCAATTTTGATTTCTTAATATTTTATTGTATGAATCAAGAAGCTATAATCTTACAATGTACAGGTGTCAAGTGCCACAAGTGCGTTTAAATATAAATTTTCCAATTTTAAGCGAACCTAGTTTCCAATTTTGAACTCTCAAATGTTTGTGTTTTTTAAAGTGTACGATTTTTAATGCCTTATTTTGATTCTGTCAAATTTTGAATTAACAAAATTTTTAATTGTTAAATTTTGAGAACATAAGTCCACAAATATGTAAATTACTCAGCTCTACAAGCCTTAAATTTCAAATTGTACAAAAAGAAAAACTTCAAATTTGATATTAAAAAATTCTCAGCAGTTCTAATTTAAAATCATTTAATTTTGAACCCTTTAAGTTTCAATTATAAACTTTTTTAATTTGACATACAATACTGCACAGGCTGCAGGAATAAGTTTTTCAAATTTAAAAATATTTAATCATTAAAGCTTTCAATTATACAATGTATACAAAGTTTACAATTTCAAGCACTTTCAGTTGTAAATAAATCAATTTTTTATTGCTGTTTTTTGAAATATTATATGTTTCGGAAGTCCCTTAATTTGCAACAATTCGACTCAGAATGCTTCCAATTTTGGATGTCAATTGAGTTTTATGTCCTGAATCTTCAGATTGGAATAAAAATGGATTAAAATTCGTGAACATTGAAAATAATCAGAATTTGATTTTAAATAATTGACTGATCAGTTGCCCTTCGGGGAACATAATTTTTTCATAAAAACTGTGTTTGTATTAAATTATTATGCAAAAGGTACTGTCTCGTATTACGGATTTTTCCGTAAGACAAACCGGTTATGTATAAAAAAAATTAAATCAAAAGAGTTCCAAATGAATGAAAAGGTTGGAGCTTCAATGTGAAGAGAAATGAAACCATAGTAAATTATTTTGCATAATAATATTCATAATCCGTGCAAAAATAAATTCCAATCAATTTCTCTTGTGTAGATATACTTCATTCGCTTGAAAAAATTTGTCTCCGTCTGGATCTCATCGCCTCAGGCAACAACCTACTTCGGTCTGTACATAAATTCGCCTCTATATACCCCTATGAATTGTCAGAGAGGAAACTTTCATTTAAAGTTGACCACATGTAAATAATGAAAGAATATAAAATTAATAAAATCGGGGATTGTGTTTAAATTTAAAAAGTTCGCTTTAATATATGAAGTATTTAATTAATTTGTATTCACAGAATGTGTGATTGAAATAGCGCTTTTTGAACATACGGATACACAAATTATAATAACATGTTTATGTATGAGTAAATTAATTTCCTATAGTAATACTCTTTTAATACTATATTTTTTAGAGAATAATGATAAAAATAATAATATTTATAAAATTTTTCATTCTGAAGATTCTCATTTGATAGGAAATATTTCTCTTTATATACCAGTTAGAACCGCATCTCCACATGTAACTGGGAAGCAGTGCTAACCGAGCACGAGCAAAGATTAGCGGTATCTCACTTGGTGAAGAGCGGTTTCATTGAAGCAGAGACTAGTTCGTCCATTGGGTCCACGCCTATTCTTACTGAGAAAGAGAAGAGCATTCTTCCACAGAAGAACTCTAAATCAAGATTATAGTTGAAAAATCTCAAAAAAATTCTGACATTTGTATTCTGAGAATATCTTCCTATATTTGAATTACGGAAACCTACAACTTCTAAAGTACATCCACATTAGGGTGGTCCAGAATCACTTTCTATAGAGGGCAACGATCTACCCAATTCGATTCCAAATCGGAAAAAAGCTACTTATTTTTTTTTCGAAATTTCTATCCCAAAAGGTGCCTTCAGGTACTCCAAATTTCCCATCTGAAGCATTTTTCCAGAAAAGCATGGGAAATTTTTTTTTTTACTTCAGAGGACAATGTTTCCCCTCCCATTTTGTGAGGTTCCCGGGGAGGAAAATTCCATGTTTTTTTTTCCGTCACTACTTAAGAATTGTTCAAGAAATCATTTCGATCCTATAACTATTAAATTTGACGCACCAAAAACCTTTGTATTGTGCCCGGAAAAAGCCTGAAAAATGTAGAATGGCAGTTGTATGTAAAATTCATGATCAAGACTGAATTTTTTGTAATTATCTCAAAATGAACTTTTTGTATTCTGTAATTGACAAGTTTGAAAGTATTTTTGAACTGATTTTGAATTGTTTAAACAATTATTATGATTTTTGATTTTTTAATTTTCACTGTAAATAATGATAAGTTACTTTTTTTGGGATTAATAATACAGTAAGTGAATGTTGACAATAATATTTTTTATTGAAGGCATTTTTCAATTGTTTAAACAATTCATATTTGTTTCAATTTTGCTTTAAATTCAGAATTATCAATATTTCGTATTTTCTGAGATACAATTTTCATTTTTCAAAACTTTTTTCTCACCAAATTTTTATTGCAAAGGTGGTGGGGAAAATTAATTTTTTTAATCTCTTTTCACCATGTAGCTTATTATAAAGAAGTTATACCTCAATTGTTCAAACAATTATTATTTGCTTGGACAATGCTTTTAATTATATTATGAGTACACAAATTAAATTCCCAATTAATCCCGTAAGAAAAAAGGAAAAATTTATGATACAATTAAACCAATTTTTCAAGCAAATAATAGTTGTTTGAAAAATTGAGGTGTAACTTCTTTATAATAAGCGACATGGTGTGAATAGATTACAAAATCTAGATTTTTCTCCACTTTTCTAATAAAGAGTTAGAAGTAAATAATTATTAATTGTTTAAACATTTAATAATGTCTTAAAAAAACAAATATTTTTTCGAAAATCCATTAAGTATGTAATTAGTTCAAGAAAGTCCTAACCTTTCATAATACGGCTTGGGAAAAAATTTACAGAAATAGAAATTATTTAAATCCTTTCAAAATGTCTTCAGCAACAAATTTTTCTTCTAACTTTCATTAATTTTGTCATCAACTCCAGAAAACACCAACTTTCTAGGATTTGACAATAACACAAAAATCTTAGCTAATATAAATTGTTTCAGCAACTGAAAATTAGCCTAATGAATACGTTTTATTCTCAAAATTATTTTCCTGTGCGATTAATTCCAAAAAACTTTTACTTTTTATGATTCACAGAGAAAAGTACAATTTCTTAACAATTATTAATTGTTTAAATAATTTTTAATATTTTTAAAGAGACTTGCAATTTTGTCACTTATTGAATACAAAAATACAGGCTGACATTTTTTTAAAAAGCCCGCCTCTAGCTTGAATTTTAAATAAAATTGTTATCTTGCATTTTTGGGTACTTTTTCGGGCACAATACAAAGGTATTGTTTTATTCACTTTACTAGAAGTTGATAATAAGCATTCCTTCCCCCCGCTCATTTTTCAACTGAGTTTTTCCGATTTGATATCCCATGTTAATTTTAAAGGCCCGGAAGTACGTCTTAAAGTTGAAGAATTTGAAGAAAAAATGCATACAATTTCTTTTCCAGAGAACTTCAAAAAATAGGCCCTCTAGCAAAAAAATTGTTTAGACCACCCAGAAAATCGGACTTTTTTGGGTGGAAGTAACATTTAGAGAAAGTGTAGTCCTATTGGATGGTAGTTTATGGGGAAAATATTTTCAAAAAATGCTAATAATCACTGCAAAGTGCGGCAGAAATCCTATCAAAAATGCCCTAAACAAATTATTGTTATTGATTTTAAAAAGAGTACAATTCCTTCAGAAAAGACAGTTTCCCTGAATTAAATAGACAAAATTAAATTTCTTCAAGAAAGAAAACGACATTTTGTCCTTTATGGCTTCAAAAGCGAGAAACCTGAACTTTATTTTAAGATAAAAAAAAATTGGTCTAACTTAAAAAAAAATCCAAAATATTTTGATTTTGAAAATTGAGGGTGAAAAATTCCATATGAAAGCAGTTAAGTACATCCGAAAAAGAGCCTCATTGCACAGAACCCAAAAATTTCATCCTCTCCCTTTGCCCAAAAATTTGTCCAGATGACAAGAAAATTTCCGATAAACTACCATTCAATAGGACAATAATTTGCCCAACTTTGACCCTGATCGATTTTTTGGGTAGGTACACTTGAGGAAATATTCCCCATGGTTAATATATGGGAAAAAGATCACTTTTCTGGGTTTCCGGAATAACTTCTGAAGGTCTGGGAAAATGTTACGGGAAAGTTGGTGAAGTTCTAGAGGACTTTCCAACGGAGAATATTTGTCAATATTTTAAAGTAATTTTTAATTATTTGAATTTTTTATATTTTTCAAATAATTTTTTACGAAATTTTTTTTTTATAACAGAATCATGAACTAGGTTACCTTTTGATATATATCTCATTTTTCTAAACAAATACAATTGGTTTCAACAGTATTTTTGCACGAAATTCGGGAATTTTTATCTCTTTTCTGGTACAAATATTACAACCAGTGATTGTTGAAACCTTAACTTTTACTTTTCATATTCACGAACTGTTTTAACAATTAATTATTGGTTATGCCATCCTTTGTTTAAAAAAGGTGGTTTGTTGAATAATCGAGCCGAGGTGTCAAAAGTGTATGAAATATATAAAAAGACAACCTAGATTATGATTATGTCATGAAAAAAACGACCTTTCGAAAAAATGCCATTATTTAAACAATGTTATATTTTTGAATAATTGAAAATTACTGATTCATCTTTAACTTCGGGGTACTTTTTGGGCACCCATGGTAGGTTGGTTCAAAAAACCTAAACTTTTTAAAAATTGTGGTGCGCCTAGATATTTTTTTTTTATAAATCATAAACAAAAATTACTATGCAAATTTACGACAAATCGGAGTGTATTATTAAACTATAATTTGAGATAATTTATAAACCTCAATAATGTGAACATGTGAAAAACAAATGGGAAATACACGAAATTAATTTTTTGCATCAAACTTACCCATATATTCGTATTTCCTTTGAAAATTTGCACAATTTTAATCTTCTAAAATTTTCTCAAAAATCAATATTTCAAAAGTTATTAATTGTTTAACGAGTAACTTAATATATCTCTGAGAAAAATTGCAACAGATGAAAATTGTGCAAAACTAGCAAAATACGACTGTATTTGTAAACTTGATTGCAACATTTTATTTTGTGTATTTTCCACATTGTTGGTCATATTTTAAAATCATTGTGATCTGATAATAATTTTAAATAATTAAACGCGGCTTGGGTAGCATAACTATATTCCGATTTGCCTCTCATTTATACAGTAATCTTTTTTCCTGATTTAGACAAAAATTATCTAGGTGCACCGATTTTTTTTCAATTCATATTTTTTTTAAACACCCTAACCGAGCAGACGTTTCAGGAGTGGCAAACCCATATGATTGATGCACACAATTCTTCGTTGGAAAGTCCTCTACTCGTAGAGGATTATTATTTTCATATTACAATACCCATTCTAAAACCCCCAAGAAGTGATTTTTTCCACTTATTTTACATGGAAAATCTCGAGTGCCCGTTAAAATCAACATTTTGATAAAACAATAATATGCTAATGATTTTTTCGGATTTCGAACCGAATTAGGAGGATTGTTGCCCTGCAGCGCAACAAAAAGTGTCAAATACATTTTAAGGCCACCCTAACCTACATAAACTAATTTGATTGAAAGTGAAAGTTCTTCAACTAAAAAATAAACCTCCATGTATTATAAACAAGATTGCGATATGGACACTTGAGAGGCTCCCAAACAAGCTTGTCACATAATTTCTTCAATTTGTTCTCACTGCAACTTTGTGCTACAAATATAAACCGTCCTTTTTATTACTTTTCTCTGAAAAAAATGAATTTCTTAAAAAGGCGGTGTCCCATAAAAGTAAACGGTACTGCGTGTGCCTAAAACCCAAAATCCATTTACCCACTCTTCTTTATTTATTTGATTGTTCAGCCAAAAAAAGTATCTCGTGAAATTCCACAGCTTGAGCAAAGAAGGATAAACACTGCATCGGAAAAATTTGCATTCTGCTAATTGGTGAGCAACTGAGAAACTGGGCACTTAGGCCAGTAAGTCTCGAAATGCAACTGGTATTTAAATATAAATGTGCGTATGTGGGTAATGCTGCGCACATTCGAATCTTCGTTTGACATGTATTTTATATAAGAAAATAAATACCTTTTATGCGATGTACATAAGAAAAAGTACCGTAATGCATGTGACGCGACGGCATGGGCATCCAGCAGAGACTTGACGCATGTGCGTATAGCCTATAGTGCATACCTGCATACTCTATGTACATACGTACTGGTATAAACCACATAACGTGCGCAAAGAGATACTTTGAAGTAAGTAGCTTCGCCAGGGAAGGTCGATCTGGGATGCGATGATTGATCTATCGACAGGAATAGGAATGTTGCAGCATACACGTACACACCTTGTTACGGGTAAGGCACATTAAAAGCTGACGTCCCGGAAAGGTGAGTACGTGGGAACTAAAGTCGTTCTTGCCATGCTTCAGCCATGACATCTTAACCTCGACCTATATTTTCATCGTTTCCAGAATATCCTATTTTTCATTTTTTCGAAATCAACCATTGCCCCTATCTATACATTCACCATCTATCATCCCTGTAATCTGTATCGTATAAATTACTTTAGAAGCATTTTCTGTCAAGACTTACAGCAGATCCCAGGCTAGGGCGGCGGTTACTAAATGGACTGTTTGGGGAACTCCATAGGCCGGATTATCCGAGGTATGGAATTCCATCGGCCGAAATTTGGAAAAATAAGCGGGTTTTGTTATCGTTTTTTTCAGAAACAAAAACATTTTTGGATTGGACTATAAATATTTTAAGCAAGTAGTGAGTGTACATTATGGTGGTCCAAAAATGTATTGGACATTTTTTAAAGAGAATTTGTATGCATATCGTCCGGAAAGTTGTTCGAATCCACAACAAAATAATTCTTCTTTTTTTTATCATATTTAGAGGTCGCTCAAGCACCATGAAGTTGAACACGTATTTTCCATGAGAAAACAAAGACTTTTTGAACATTTTATTCATAATTTTCAATACTGGCTGAATCGAGGTGAAACTCAACGTTTCTGTTCACAATTAGCCAAAAAAACCATAAGTGAAAAAATGGGTTTTGCGATTTTTTGGCGCTAATTATGATTTTTTTGCGTTTTTCAAAAATGAAAATTATTTCTAATACATGAAATACTACTTCATACTGCTAATTAGATGGCTAATAGAATTTTTAAAATAATTTATCATTGCTTTGAGAGATTTTCTCTTACAATAGACATAGAAAGTCGCGGTTTTTCAAAAATTTTCCACTTTTTGTCAAATTTTTATTTAGAGTGATCATCAATTTTAACAAACATTATTATTTAAACAATTTATTATTATTGTTAATAATATTCTGTTTGAATAACGCTAGAAATTGCGGTTTTTTCTGAAATTTTCAACTTTTTGTCCACTTTTCACTTAGAGTTAGTTAATATATAATTCAATTTAGCAAAAATAATTGTTTAGCAAATTATCATTATTTATGGAAAATGCAAGGTAACAAACATCTTTGTTTGAATAATTTATTATTGTTTGTACCTATCTTCTCATATAGTAATGCTAAATAGTTGCATTTTTTTCTGAAATTTATAACTTTTTGTCCACTTTTCACTCAGTATAGTAATAATTAATGCAATTTAAACAAAAATAGTTGCTTAATTAATTTATAATTGCTTATAATGATCTTCTCTTAGATAGAAATATTTGAAATATGCTTCAAATTTTCTAGATGGATCCCAGGGATTCCACGATCTTTCCAGGATTCCAGGATCTCCACGAAACCTCCAGTGAAGGGGGGCCCCCCCCCCCCCGGCTGATATTAAAATATGTGCAATACCAAATTTTACTTTTGCGCTTTGCAATAAACTTTTTGTTGTTAATAAAAACAAAACTTTCACAAGTCATTTACAGACTCAAACCTCCCACTCACTCTTACTTATTCCATTCTTTCTTTCTGTCCCTGGTGTAACATAGCTTTTTTGCTCAAATCAATTTTTTTAATATTGGGAAAAGAGCAAAAATAATTCACACAAAACAGTGCAGTATATAATTTAAAAAAATTATTCTTGTTAAGGTTCACTCATTATTTGTTCATAACTAAAAAATCAAAGAAAAACTAAAGATTTCAGAAAAAAGCAACTTTTTAACATTAATCTAGGAATCGATTGTGATGAACAATAAACAATTGTTTAAATAGGCATGTTTGTTAACTTACATTAATTATTGCCTATCTAAGAGATGATAGTTATGAACATTGATAAATTGTTTAGAAAAATACGTTTGTTATCTTGCATTAACTATTACCTTACTAAGTGAAAAGTGAAGAAGAAGTTTAAGAGTTCAGAAAAAACCGCAACTATTTAGCGCCTATCTAAGAGAAGATAGTTATAAACATAATCAGTTGTTCAAACAAATACGTTTGTTAACTTGTATTATTTATTACCTTACTAAGTGAAAAGTGGGGGAAAAGTTTAGGAGTGCAGAAAAAACCGTAACTTTTCAGCGCCTATCTAAGAGAAGATAGTTATAAACATTAATAAATTGTCTAAACAACTACGTTTATTTTACTTCACTAAATAAAAAGTGGGTGAAAATATAAACATTTCAGAAGAAACGGCAACTATCTAGCATTGTTAAAGAAGAAAATAATATCAACTATAATAATTTGTTCAAATAATTATTTCTGCTAAATTGAACTAATCATTAACTCTCTTTAAGTGGAAAGTAGTCAAATAGTTGAAAATTTCCGAAAAAACCGCAACTTTCTTGCATTATTCAAATTGAATATTATAAACAAGATAAATTGTTTAAACAATCAATTTTGTTTACTTTAATTAATTATTTATCTCACTCTAATTGGGAATTGGACAAAAAGTG
The DNA here is from genome assembly GCA_932195095.1 of Andricus curvator. Lineage (NCBI taxonomy): Eukaryota > Metazoa > Arthropoda > Insecta > Hymenoptera > Cynipidae > Andricus > Andricus curvator. The sequence continues at coordinate 223,654 of CAKNYM010053040.1, read as the reverse complement.
GAAATTTTTTCTAAAAACTGCAATTTTATAGCATTATTCTGAAATAATATTATGAACAATAATAATAAATTATCTAAAGAATCATGTTTGTTAACACTAATCAAGTTTCACCTCACTCTCATTGAAAATTGAACAAAGAGTGTAAAATTTTGGAAAAAACCGCGACTTTCTATTTCGATTCTAAGAGGAAATTGCTAAAAACAATAATAAACTGTTTAAACAATTTATGTAAGTATCTAATTATCAGTATAAGATGGTGTTTTATCTATGAAAAACAATTCGCATTAGAAAACCGCAAAAAATCATAATTACTCATAATAATAAATCATAATTAATCTAAAAAGTAAGATTTAATTCGTATTTTATAGCTAATTCTAAAATGAAATAATGAGTTTCAACTCGATTTACCTAATATTGACGATTCTGAATAAAATTTACAAAAACGTATTTTTTTCTGATGAGAAATACGTGTTATACTTAATGGGGCTTGTGAGAACCCTAAATATATACATTTTTCTCAAAAAAAAAAAAAAAAATGAATTCATTTTTTTGTGGATTTGAAAAAATTTCCGGGCGATATGCATAAAATTAAAAAAAAAAATTGGACCACCCTAGTATATATATATATATATATTGAATCTATCATGTTTCTATGTAACCATATCTTCATTTTCAGACAGATAAATAATGCAAAAATGTTTGATTCTTTTATTTGAGTATCTCTTAAACTTGTATTGATATAACAACTGTGCACATATCATAAAACTCTTCAAAGTTTAGGTGCAACATGGTATATAAGATCGCATTTCTTACTATGAACCCAACAAACAACTTAAATTGAGCAAAAGGTACAATCTTTTAACGTCTCAAAATCTGTCATCAAATGTTTTGAATCCTGTTTTAATAATCGGTCTCACAGAATTATCAATAGTAGTGGTGGGCTTTCTGATTGGTGGGAGGTAAAGAGTCGGGTTTCTAAGGGCTCCATTCTGGCACCCCTCCTCTTCAATTGGTTCACCTCTGACCTTGGAAGTGAACTTCAACATTGCAGCTACCACAAATATGCTGATGATTTCAAAATTCACTTATCGGGTCCAATTTCTTCGCTAAGCAGATTACTGATTCTTGTCCAGGAGGATATCGATCGCGTTATCCTCTGGGCCTGGAAGAATGGACTTACTCCTAACCCGGGCAAAACTCAGGCAATTGTCGTTGGACCTACTTCATCTCCGTCGCTTGAAACTCTGGGATCATCTCCACCCCTTTGTATTGAGAATCTCACTATCCCTTTTTCGGAAGTGGTTACAGATCTGAGATATTTGCATAACCGTACCTTATCCTGGAAGGAACAGGTACAGAGCACCTCTAGGAAAACAGAGAATTCTACAATAACTATACAGGGTGATCCTGAACTCATCATATTATTCTTATAAATACACATTCCTTGTACAAAACTGAAAAAAAAACTACTGTGACAAAATGTTCTATGATCAATAGTTTTTAAACTATTAAGAGTTGTATAAAGAACCAATGGAATCTCGCTATTCCCGCGCGTACATGAACATCTTGCGCGAACTCTAAAATTTTTATCGGGGGAATCACTGAACAAGTGAGGGTTATATGTTTTGAGAACTTTACGTTGCTTCGGAATTGTTTGTCTCTGGTGAATATAGAATTACTGACTTGGAGTGCATCACGTTCTAGAGTTCGTGCAGGATGCTTATGTACGCGCGGGAATAGCGAGCTTCCATTGGTTCTTTACAACTCTCAATAGTTTAAAAACTATTGATTGCACAACATTTTGTCACAGTAGTTTTATGTTCAGTTTTGTACAAGGAATGTGCATATACTAGGAATATGATGAGTTCAGGATCACCCTGTATAGAAATAAGGACTCTTCACCTACCTCCACTCGGATACTTTTCGTTAAGAGTTTGATCTTGTCCCATTTTGACTACGGTTGTTTAGTGTATGATGATTTGACGGACGATTCAAATTTTAAGTTCGAGCTTTCGTTAAACTGTGTCCGTTTTATCTACAATTTGTCTAAAGACGAACACATAACTCCATACACATTTAAGGATGGTCTGCTTAATGTTGCCAAGAGAAGCAAATTCTTTATGGGTAATTTGCTCTATACACTCTTTTTCAGAACAAAGCTTCTGAGTATCTACTAAACCTCTCCCAATTTGTAGGCAGAGACCTTGAAAACAGTCTAAGCTTCGTAAAAGACATAAAATCCTTAGGATTCCTTTCCACAGAACGTGACAGCTTCAAAGGTCATTTATAGTAAGAGGTGGCCGGTTATGGAATAAAGTAACATACGATAATAGAAATGCACCTTTCCTATATCATTTCAAAAATCCCTTTTTCGAATATTTGTACAATACTCTTAACCCAACTCTTGAAATTACTAACTGGTAAACACTTATAATTGATTCTCGAACATTTCATCTTCGAATTTCCTTCTGTTGTTATTAACTTTTGTATATGTTTATTTCTTATACACATAAATTTCCCCTCTTTATTTCTACCTGAACATGCACAAGAGTTACTAATTAATCACTCAACGTTAATTATTTTGCATTAATCTCATACCCAATTTGATACGTATTCTGAGGTCGACTCTATTTATTTTATTTAGTTCGTAAATTTAATTATAAGATTATTTAAGTATTCTACAGATCAGTGCTTGCACAAATGTGTAATGACCTTATATTATCCTATTCCTTAGAAGGCTATTTAGCCCTAGGGACTTTTCTTCATTAAACACAAATACAAAATACAAAATCTCCTAATACGATATGATAAACAGATATTTAAAATAGTAGTTTTCACTATAGATCCATCATGAAAATTACCGTGTCCTTGACATAAGGTACTTTTCAGCAAGGAACTGCAGTTAGTAAGGAACAACCATCCTTCCTATTTACCTAAACAAAAATTACCATGCACGTGGTATAAGGAAATTGTGTAAGGTACAGAAGGTATTCCCTGAGCAGGGTAGTCATCTACAAGAGCGTTACAAGCTTTGTATCGCCCTGTTAGTTTAGCCGACCAGGGTCACATCAAAAGTAGGGCAAACTGGTCGAAACCTTACATATTAAGATTTCTGTACGGGTATGCTTCCGTTCGTTTTTTCCATGTTTTTGTCTTGCGGCTTTTTCTGTCCTGTCAATTTGACAGTTTATTATAGCATACGTCAGTTATGACATCATCATTGACTTTATTTACCCTGAAGTTGATCCGCCTGTATGGAAACTAATAATGATAATCGACAAGTTAGTGTTCGCAGCATGAAGTTGCTTCTGTTCGCAGCTAATACATTCTGTTCGCAGCATGATGTTGTTTCGCAGAAATGCTTTCCTTCTTTTTATTCCTGTTCTTTGTTCGTTTTATTATTTAAAGGATTTGAATTATAAAAATACATGATTGTCAAAGGAAATAATGTTTTTTTTCATGTAGGGGAAACCACCCTACAGTAGATAGAAAAAAATTCAACAGCATTTAACTGCATCAGTTTAAAAAAATGAAGGAAAATTTTCTTTTTGAAATGAAGCTTACATATTTAATTCAATATTTTTATCGAACAAAATATGACGAAATGAGTCAATTAACTGTATTAAACATTTCTATTAGACCTGGCCAAGGTACGATTTTGACACCCCTATCCATCAATAGATAATCGTTTCTGGTATTGTTCCTGGGCATGACAGAATACTTAATTCTCGATAATTATAATTTATCATTAGTATACTTACAATTAAAATCAGTTTATTGAGTAAATAATAGTTGAAGCTATGATTTTTTTTACAAAAATCACAAAAACTTGAATTTTTGACACTTTTTTCATCTCTGATATTCAGTGAGATTGGTACAATTGATACGAGATGTTTAATCTTCGTACCATATAACCTGACTTGTGAAAACAGAAAAGTGCAGAATTTGTACATACCTTAATCCAGAATGATATCTTTTCCGAAAGACTCCTTAACACAACTAAAATTCATGTGCCTTCAATTAACTAATAATTGACACTATTTTATTGGTTTATTATTTACAATAACTCAAATTTAAAAAATTCACAAATGAAAATAAACAAACACAATCTTCAACTTAAAACAACAGCGAGACAGCCGCAGAGCTGCCAACTTTGACAGCGTCATTTTTCTCAATTTTGCGATTATTTACTGTTGGTTATCTGCTGTTGGAAAATGTAATGTTCAATAAAAAGTCCTTAAATATTCATGAATAATAAAGAAATAATGCTTTGTATCAATAAATATTTTTCATGAAACTTCAAGCTTTGATTCTAATGTATAAACATGCCACAAAAATTTTTCACTAAGGCAAAAAGTATATATGATGAAAAGGCGAAATTTTTTTTCAGGTTAAAAATTAATTTTTTGCTCTCACACATCAATTAATCATAAGATTTCAATGAAACTTCGTCAGATAATATAGTATCCTTGCTAAAATCTTATACTAGCCAAAATAATTAACATTTCTTGCCCCTTTTATAGTTAAATAAGATTATCTACTGTAAATTATTATCTACTATAGGGTGGTTTACCCTACTAAAATACTTAGAATGAAAAAAAGCCTTCAAACTTTCTGACTTATTATGTTAGTTTTAGTAAAAATAATTAAACAAATAAATAAATAAAAAATTTTAAAAATTTATTATAATTACAATTTTTTAATTTCAAGCATGGGTGAAGTCTTTAAAATTTAAGATTTTCTTTTAAAATTATACTCCTTAGTTTATTATATGAAAAAGTCAGAATGATTCCAAATTTTATAGAAGTTTTATGACTTTCCCTTCTTTCAAACCTTTCAAAACTGTATATTTGAAAAAAATCTTGTTCATCAGCTTTCAGCTTCAAGCTTCCAACATTATATTATTAGAACTGAAATCGTTCAAAATGAAACAATCTTGAATTAAAAGCATATATCGATACCCTAAAAACCGTTTGGTTTTATTTTTAAATCTTTGAAAATTTTATCGTTTAAATATTATTATATTTCATAGCGTAAGAGCCAGTTAAAACCAATGATTAGTTAAATAATATATTTTAACCTTGAATGACCTCAATTACTTGAATGAACGTTTGGAATTAAATCATTTTAAATTAAAAACATTGAGTAATTGAATAAATCCCAATTCAAAGTCTTTGATATTAAATGACCTATAAGTGAGGAATACTAAAAATTGTACACTTTTAAAGTCTTGAAGGCTATAAAAATGAAGAAATTTTAGTTCTTATTCTTACTAATTCAAATAATTTCACTGCTTAGCATTAAAAACTGAAAATGTATCAATTTTGCAACTTCAAAATGGACTATTGTCAAATTTAGAATCTTCTGAATTAAAATTTGTTAGATTTCTGTGACCAAAAAATGGTACAATATCAAATTCAAAACCTTTTAAACTGAAAATTCACGGCTCTCAAAAATTTAAATAAAAAATTTTCATTTCTTTTTTTTAGATTAAATGTTTTATATTTAGAGCAATGAAAATTTTACCGATATTCTGATTTCCTAAAAATCTCTGAATTCTCTCAAATCCTTTATTTCTCGGAATCCCTTGAAATCCTAGAATATTTTGAATTTCTTGAAACGCTCTAATATTCTGAATTTCCTGAATTCCTGCTATATTTTAAAAGGCCCTTTCCACATTGAACTGTGGAAAAAAATAAAAACATTTTGCTTGAAAAACCAAACCATGCCTCTCAAATTCTTTTTCTTACTGATTAAACTGCGAAATTATAAAATTTGAAACATAATAATCTTTTTTATGTTTGTATAGAATCTCATTTTTTAATTATAATATCTATTCAATCATTTTAAATCTCATTTGATACTACATGATATAATATCCTTTGCAATCCTTTAAAATCTACTGAAAAGTCATGTTGTCTGATAAAGTGATTCAAAAATCGCAAAAATTGAAAACTGGAATATGCTTTTCCATGAAAAAATGCATTACAATTTGATGAAATTTCGCACTCCATCATCGTAGGCAAAGGTTAAACTCTAAATATTTTCTTTTTTTTCGTGCTTTCACAAAAAATTTTAGGACAATATCAGTATGCAGAGAGGTCCAGCTTATGGTGCGAAAATGATTTAGTGTTTGATTATATCATTCTATAGTAAAAATAAAGGGTCCTGTAGTTCACCGATTGCCCAAACAATTTTGTTTCGGATGAACGAACATTAGTATTTGGGATTGGCTCTTTTTATTCGATATGGAAATGTCTATTATAACAACTGATCTAAGAAAAATGAAAAAAATGAAAAATTACAAAATTACAGCAGTTTTTCTAAAAATTTTAAAAGCGGATTTTCTCAAATATCCATTACCAATACCCACTTTGTAAAAATATAGGGTAATATGTATTGCATGTTCCCTGACTTTTGTTCATTGTGAGCCACTGCTTGGCTTCGAAAAAAAATTATTTTAGAAGTGATAAAAATTGATAATTTTTTTCTGTCAACATTGTGGAAGATGAACATGGTATAATTTATAATATGTTGTTTGGTATCACGACGGCTCTCATCCGAGTATAACCGAACCAAGGGCTACTTAACTTTAGTGATCGAACGAGAAGCCTTAAACATTTACATGTATACAAGCTGACACATAATATTATAATTATATTTGACTATAATATGAGTTCTAGGCTTATAAAAGGCAGACTTTTTATAGTTAATTTGGAGAAAAAAATTATGAAGTATCAGGTTTTCGAGATAATAAATTATTTCTATTCTCAAGAATTTTAATTGAATTAGGGAAATTTCAAAATAAAAGAAATTAATTTTCTTGCAGAAAGAATATCAAATAAAAAAATTATTTATTCAAATATCTTTTTAAGTCCAGAATTGAGCTAATAAACTTCGATTGCAATTTTTTTTTAATTCAACGAATTTACACTCTAAGACAAAAAAGCTACCAAGTTTAAAAAATCACCATGTCTATATAAAGAGATTAAAGAATAAATGACAAAAATTTGCAAAGTGTACTTGTCCCTTGACCGTTTTTTGCTTCTTGGAGTTGAAACTTAAAATTTAAATTTCTTCAAGAATTTTGTTATTAAAGCTGGTTACCTAACAATATACCTAGCTGCTGTTGCTCAAAACATTAAAATGGAATTGTGTTACTAAGCTTCTAAAAATTCATTGGCTACAAAATTTTCTAAAACTTGGACATACCAGAGTTTTAAAATAGGTTTCTCATTTTTTAAATTAAAAGATTTCCTAGAATCAATGTTTATAAACAAATATTTAAATTCCTAAAAGAATAGACAGTCCCAAAGAGATTTGGCTTAATTGCATAATAATAATAATGATAATAGATAGCTTCAAGATGTTGGCCAAGTACAACTTCTTAAGTAAACAGTTCTTATGTTTAAAATTCATTCTACGAAATTCAATCTACCTTGGCTTCAGACATTCTTTCATTAGAAGTCTTGATACTAGAAATTATTCAATTTGTTCCAGAAACCTTATAACTTCTTCTGTGGCTTCCGAGATAAAAATACGGATAAACACTGTAGCATTCTTGAATTCTATAATTGGACAATTATTTGAAAATTCCCAAGAATTTCATTTTTGTAGTAAATTCTCCTTCGTCAAATTATATTCGCGGAATATTTTTCATAATCCTATAATTTATGAGAGAAATTATAAGATTTTTAATTGTCGTTGTTTTATTTATTTATGTTGATTTGATCCAGTTTTGACTCGTGGTCCTTCAGAGAATATAGAGATGTAAATATTATTTAATGAGTTGAACCTTTATCATCATGTGTATTAATGGTTAATATTAACGAAAAAATGATTTGATTTTCTTCAAAGATGGTTTAAATTAAATTTTTTGGCATGTAGAGTTGCAACAAAGAATATAATTTCCTATAACATATTGATGTTTTTTGTTGTCAATGATTGGAAAATAAGAAAGAAGAGGAAATTTTCGTTTTTAGACGACTATTCTGGAAGCTTTTTCATTATTTCGCTTTTTTGAAGGTGGCTTGAATTGAAGGTCTTGGTATGTAAATTGGCATTAGAAAATAACATTTTCTGTATCATACTGATGTTCGTTTGTTATCAAAGATTGAAAAATGAAGAAATTTCATTTTTTGGACCACTATGTGGGAATTTTTTCTTTTCTTTTCTTTCATCACTCTAACATGTGATATTTCTTTGTTAATAGAGGTCAAAGAATTTTAAAAAAGTGAAGAAATTTCATATTCTAGACCACTATATGCTAAAAGATTCTCCATTAGTTTGATTTTTTTCGGGGATGGCTTTAACTGAAAGTCTTGGCATGTAAATGTGCATTTAAAAATAAAATTTGCTGTATAAATGTATTGTTTTTTGTTAACAGGTGCTAAAAAACAGAAATTTACTTTTTCAGACTACTGTGCAGGCAGCTTTTTTTTAGTTTTATTTTTTAGGTGTTTTTTTTCTGTCATCAATCATATCAAAGCATCTCTTATAAATGTGCTCTCACCCCTTAACAATCCCCTTTTCATTTTTGTAATTAAGTCGAAAAACTATTTTTAAATTTAAAAGAAAAGTTTTCATGTAAAAGCATAAGATTTTACACGAAAAGAATATTTTCAAAAGTAAAGTGTTATAAAGGTAAAAATATTCTTTAACTTAAGGCAGAAAAATTATGTATTCTAATCGACTTTCAACAGATTGCGGCTCTCAATTTTTCCTCTATCCTTTTTGCAAATAAAAAATTTTGAATATCTTGATCTTTAAAAAATGTAGATGCATACTCGTAATTGCTTGATGAATGAACCGAGTTTAATTATCAAAAAATGTAGAAAAAATTGTTTATATTTGGTCATTTTAACGGGAGAAGCACCAGGAAAAAGAACTCATTTGCCTTTCAACACCAACTGATGCATGACCATTTTTTATTTTTATTGTGTGCAACTGGAAGCTAAATTATGTATAAATCTGATACACTTGAGCGATAATTTAACATAATGCTTTGACACTCATGGCTCATTGTAGGCAATGCTCGTTCCGCCTTTTGGTATCAGCTCCATAGTTCATTCGTGCAATCTCCATTCCACTGGCTAGTTGGATCGGTCTTTAATCGGAGATCGCTATCGAACAGCATGATACCACATGGTCAGTGATTTCCTATTGGTAGGTGCGAGAGCTTCCTATTATTCCATTTTTCTTTTCTTCAATCATAGTGCAATTCAGTTGAAACAATTTATGGATTTCATCAAAAAATAAAGATGACAACCAATATTAATAATATTCATAATTATTATTATATTATAGTCGTTGAGGAAATCAAAACAGGAAAAAAACAGCTAAAAATAGTTTGGGCGTGTTTATAATGAGGTGTATCTTTAATGGTGATCATTTCATGAGAATTGTACTTCTCTGTAGAATATTGTTTTGTATTTATTGTAACCTATATTTATCATTTAGAAGGGGATTTTTTTATTGTAAAAGAAGTCTAAATAGATGGAAAAAAGGAATTTTTATTGCAAAGGGAGTCTGAAGGGTTCAAACAGAGGATTTTTCTTTGTGGAATGAGTCTGAGGGGGTGGAAAAGGCGATTTCACATCCGCTTTTTTACTATCCATTTATTATTTATTATTTGTTATTATTATTGATTGTTTATTTGACTTACACCATAGAAGGTTTTTTATAAAGTTCGATAGATTGATTTCGTCAAAAAGAATAATTTTGATACTTAAAGTATTGGGGTATTTCAAAAGTTGATAATTTTTTTCTCTTATAAATGTCAAACAAATTTACAAATACAGATCATAATTGTATTTGGTTACACAGATCTGGTAAGTACATCGATCTATTCGTCTCATCCAGAAGAATAAATTTAGTGAGTACAATATTGCTATATTCCCAAAGTTAAGGAAGTTTTTCACTTACAATCATTAGAAAAATGTAAAAATTTTTGCATCACATAACTTCATAAATATCATCTTTATCTATATCATGAATCGATCGTCGTCACATGTTATTATGATATATATACCACCATAATATTTATTGTAATATATATACATCTGTTCTTTATAGGGCTCTCTAGCCATAGAAACTCTTGATCAATAAATATACAAATACAACCGCATGCAAAATTTTTAAATCCCTTAAAATCATCAACATCCTTGAAAATCCCTTGAAACGTTTTGAAATCTTTGAAAATGCCTTGGAATCTTTTAAAATGTCCTAAAATATTTCAAATCCTTCTAAATCTTCTGAAATCCCTTGGAAATTTTTAAAGATCTGCAAACTGCCTTGGAACTTATTCAAATACTCTAAAATGTTTTTGATCCTTTGAAATCACTTGAAATTATTTAAATCCGTTAAAAATAACCTAGGATATTTCAAATCCTTCCAAGTCTTTTAAAATTCCTTGAAACTTCCTAAAGCTCTTGAAAATGCTTTAGAATATTTTAAAACATATTCAAATATTTCCAGTCCTTTTAAATCTCATTAAGTTACAGAAATAATTTCAAATTTTTTTGCAATCTTTTATAATACCCTAAAATATATCAATTACTTCAGAATTTTTTGAAGTCTCATGCAATTTTTCAAACCTTTTGAAACTTTTTTTTTTAATTTTTGAAAACACCCTAAAATATTTCAAAATCTTCTAAATTTCTTTAAATCTTAAAAAGCGACTAAACATTATTTGAGAAAAAGTGTCAAATGTGACTGTATTTTCAATAACACATAATCATATTGAATCATATTTTAGAAAAAATTATTTTTGATCAAGTTTTCAAATTGAAAAAAAGTTCTTCTGGCATTTTTTTACTTCCTTTTGAACAAAACTAATTTTATGAAAACCGCTTTTGAAAAAAATTGTAAAAAAGAATATAAGAGGGTAGGGAGAAGTGAAAAAGGTGATTTAGTAATTAAACTTTTTTTCTAGATTCTAGTTTTAGCCATCATAGAAACATATTAAAAAAAGTTTTATCAATTTAGAATTTTTTTATATACCAAGAAAAAAAACTGTTATTAGTTTAAAATTTTTCACCAACAGGAATTACATTTTTTTCTTATTTTGTCAATTCCGTTAACAAACAAAACTAGCTGTGAATTCGATCTCGAATGTTTCCACTTTGTTTGTATTTATAATTATATGGTGCTCATTCCACGAGCACTTTGCTTCCCGTTAGCAAATGTATTTGCTTCCTCATAGAGGAAGCATTAGTTTTTTTTCAACAATAGACAAAACAAAGTCTTCATTTTGATCAATTTAAATATAGAAATGTACAAAAAATGCAAAACTACAAAATAATACCAAAAAAAATTTTAACACAAAGACAAAACAGACAAATCAAATTTTGTATTCGAAATGATAATTTTTCGAGCTGGAAAAGGGATGGGAAAAGTTCTGTCGCACCCTATCCCTTTCTCAGCTTTATGATTTCTTTACAAAAATTTTCAGAATTACTCTATTTGAAAACTTAGGATCAAAAAGTCTTTTTTATTCATGCGTCAACTTTAAATTGTGTCAATGAAAAAAGTTTTTCTGTTTGAAACAGATGACTGAAATATTATAAATGAGCATAACTTCCTCAATATTCAAGAAAGTGTATTAATATTATAGACCAATCGATTTGTTTCAAATCAAGGAATCTTTTCCGTCCTTGCATCAATTTGGATTGTGTTAGTGAAAAAATTTTTACTATACAAAATCGTGTTTTCAAATATTATGCATTGCCATAGCTTCCTTACTCTTCCATAAAATATATAAATGCTATTAGTCAATCGATTCGTCTTGAATTAACACAACTTTTCTATTCTCGAAACAAGTTTAAATTATGAGAATGAAAAAAGTTATACGATAAAAAAACCGATTTTCAAAATATATAAATTACCATAACTTCCCTATTATTTAATAAAATGTATTAATATTGTAAGTCAATCGATTCGTCTTAAATGCTATTGCTCAATCGATTCGTATTGAATTAACACAAATTTTCTATTCTCGCATCAAGTTTAAATTATGAGCATGAAAAAAGTTTTACTATAAAAAAACCGATTTTTAAAATATATAAATTACCATAACTTCACTACTCTTTAATAAAATGTATTAATATTCAGGTGAATCAATTCGTTTCGAACCAAGGCATTTTTTTAAATTCTTGCATCAACTTTGAATTATGTTGAAGAAAAAAGTTTTACTATGAAAAACCGTATTTTCAAATATTATGCATTACCATAGCTTCCTTACTCTTCAATCGAATGTATTAATATTATAGGTCAATCGATTCGACTCGAATCAACACATCTTTTCTGTTCTTGCATCAACTTTGAATTATGTTAACGAAAAAAGTTTTACTACAAAAAACCGATTTTCAAACAAATATAAATTACCATAACTTCCCTACGTTTCTATAAAATGTACTGATATTATAGGGCAATCGATTAGACTCGAATCAACACATCTTTTCTGTTCTTGCATCAACTTTGAATTATGTTAACGAAAAAAGTTTTACTATAAAAAACCGATTTTCAAATAAATATAAATTACCATAACTTCCCTACTCTTTAATAAAATGTACTGATATTATAGGGCAATCGATTAGACTCGAATCAACACATCTTTTATATTTTTGCATCAACTTTGAATTATGCTAATGAAAAAAGTTTTACTATAAAAAACCGATTTTGCTTCCTCATAGAGGAAGCTTTGTAATGGTAACATTTCCCAAAATTTTTAAATTCATTTAATTGAACCTGCCCCAATTTAAAAATGTCTAATACAATGTTCTAAGCAATTATCCGGATGTGTGTGTGTGTGTGGATGTGTGGATATCACGCTTTTTTGTGAACACGATAACTTGAAAACGGTCGCAGATAAATTGATCAAATTTGGAGGGCTTATTTTCCCGACTAATATCTTGAAACTGACAGAAGGATTTCTAAAAATATTCGTTGCATTTTTTCTGAGGACTTAATAATATTTTAAAAATCGGTTTTTTATAGTAAAACTTTTTTCATTGACATAATTCAAAGTTGATTCAAGGATATAAAAGATTCACAGGTTCAAGACGAATCGATTGACCTGGACTATTGATATATTTTATGGAACCGTAGGGAAGTTATGGTAATTTATATATTTTAAAAATCGGTTTTTTATAGTAAAACTTTTTTCATTGACATAATTCAAAGTTGATGCAAGGATACAAAAAATTCCTTGGATCGAGACGAATCGATTGACCTCTAATATTAATACATTTTATTGGAGATTAAGGAAGCTATGTTAATGCATAATATTTGAAAATACGGCTTTTATAGTGAAACTTTTTTCTTCAATATAATTGAAAGTTGATGCAAGAATATAAAAGATTCCTTGCTTCGAGACGAATCGATTGACCTATAATATTAATATATTTTATGAAAGCGTAGGGAAGTTATGGTAATTTATATATTTTGAAAATCGGTTTTTTATAGTAAATCTTTTTTCATTGACATAATTCAAAGTTGATGCAAGAATATAAAAGATTCCTTGTATCAAGACGAATCGATTGACCTAATATTAATATATTTTATTAAAGAGTAAGGATGCTATGGTAATGCATAATATTTGAAAATACGGTTTTTCATAGTAAAACTTTTTTCTTCAATTTAATTCAAAGTTGATGCAAGAATATAAAAGATTCCTTGGTTCGAGACGAATCGATTGACCTACAATATTATTAAATTTTAGTAAATAGTAGGGAAGTTATGGTAATTTATATATTTTTAAAATCGATTAATCTATAGCATTGATACATTTTATTGAAGAGTAAGGAAGCTATATATATACCATTAAACCATTTCCCTTTCAGGGTAGGCGTGACACTACCCGATTCGGGTACTTTTTCTAGGTTTTTCTTGTAGTTATAAATAACTACAAGTGTGGGCTCACCACACCCACGATGTGCCAACAGCACTCATGTCAGTATTCTTGAATGGTCACCCATCCAAGTACTAATCGCGTCCAACGCTGCTTAACTTCAGTGATCTGACGAGAACTGGGTTTTTCAGCGTGGTATGGCCGTTGGCTATGGTTATGCATAATATTTGAAAACACGGTTTTTTATAGTAAAACTTTTTTCACTAACATAATTTACAATTGATGCGAAAACGGAAAAGATTCCTTGATTCGAGGAAAATGGATTCATGTATAATATTAATACACTTTATTGAAGATTAAGGAAGTTATGCTCATTTATAATATATGAATCATCTGTTTCCAACAGAAAAACTTTTTTCATCGACATAATTCAAAGTTGACGACGCATGAATAGAAAAGATTTTTTGATCATAAATTTTCAAATAGAATAATTCTGACAATTTAAAAAAAAATCATAAAGCTGGCAAGGGATAGGGTGCGACAGAACTTTTCCCTTCCCTTTTCCAGTTCGCAAAATTATCATTTCGAATTCAAATTTTGATTTGTCTGATTTGTCTTTGTATTTCAAAAATTGTTTGTATTATTTTGTAATTTTGTATTTTTTGTAAATTTCTATTTTTAAATTGATCAAAATGAAGACTTTGGTTTGTCTATTATTGAAATGAATAACTAATGCTTCCTCTATGAGGAAGCAAATACATTTGCTAACGGGAAGCAAAGTGCTCGTGAAATGTGTTTTACTATAAAAAACCGATTTTTAAAATATTATTGAATGCTAAAAAAAATGCAATAAATATTTTTAGAAATACTTCAGTCAGTTTCAAGATATTAGTGAGGAAAATAAGCCCTCCAAATTTCATCGATTTATCTGCGACCGTTTTCTAGTTATCGTGTTCACAAAAAAGAGTGACATCCACACACACACACACAGACGGAAAATTGCTTAGAACATTGTATTAGACATTTTTAAATTGAGGAAGGTTTAATTAAATGAATTTGAAATTTTTCGAAAAAGTCACCATTACAAAGGTTCCTCTATGAGGAAGCAAAAGAATAATTTATGTTGGTATATCAAAAATTTCTAAATTAATAAAAGTGTTTTTTATTATGCGTTTGCAATGGCTAAAAGTAGTATCCACAAAAATTTTTTTTATAAATAAATAATCTCTTTCACTCCTCCTTACCCTCTTATATTCCTCACCTTTTTTTTTTTATAAAAATGACTGCACGTAAAAAAAATGTGACGTAACATTTCTCGAACCCTCCCCATTGTATCAGTACCATAACATTTCCTCTTGAAAATACCCATTTCCTAAAAGCGTTAAGTAATATATATTGTGGACCCCTAATGAATAACGAATAAAGTTTAAAACCACATATATCATCGATCTCCTAGCCACTAATAAAATGAAACTTTCTAAATAGGTAGTAAACCTTCTTGTAATTGTAACTCATATAGTTCCATTTAACGATTCATTAATGTTTAAAGTCTCTAAATTATATTTTCTTACGCTCGAATATCCATGGTATGGGTACTTAAAAAAATGTTGAAGGGAGTGAATGCTAGTCTTCATTTGTAGTCGATCTCGAGAAATAATTGCTCACAGTTCAAGTCTCCACCTTCGAGACCCTAGACTGTGATATTCCGCACATTGGTCGACTCTACTTTTACATATTTACTATGACAGCACTCGTGTACCGTACGCGGCCACTCATTATGTGATTAAACTCGATGTAAATTATGCTAGACGAGGAGCGAAGTATCAGCCTGCAATGAGTTCTGTAGATAGGTGTGCCAACAGGTCGACGCATATGATCATGTTGCGGAAAACGAAGTTTAATTCACTCGGATGTTAAAATCGATATTAGCGGTATTCACGAAATAATCTATTAGAGCTAGCTCTGCTGAACAATAAAATATACCACTCGAATAATTATACATTTTCAGTTTCACATGTTAACAATACGTAGGGTAATCTGTACAATGATTGGCCACTTAGGCACTTTTTTCAGTTTAACAATTTACAAAAAACACCATGAGCTTTGATGGAATATCTAAAATACACAGATGTATAAATAATTTTATGAAGATTTAAATAATCATAGTAAATTAAACTTTAAAAGTATTACATAATTTACATTTAAAGAAATTAACAATACTGTCAAAAATTACAGTGATTGGCCATTATGATATATTGATGATCATAAGCCAATGATTTCATGATTGGCCATGGAAGTTTGGTGAAATACACACAGAAAAAACAAAATGTAATCTTTACAGCGATTGCAGAGTAATCTTTACCTGCAACAAAAATTAACTTCACGTGTTAAGATTTACAAAACACATTGGAAATGGTTAGCATGTCAACTCTATTGAATCTTGTTTTGTTTTCATGCGAAAAAATTCAACTTTATCTACTTAAAGATTATCCGCAACAAAAATTCACTTCTGTTATTTCTGTGCCAAAAAGTGTTGTTGACATTTTCACTCACTATTCGTAAGACAAAGTGAAAAACAATTGCATAGATAGTGCATAAAAAATTTGAACAATTTTGAATAAACTTTTGCAAAGATGAAATTTTCAACAAAATAATTAAACCTGCATCAAAACAGTTGAATTGTTTTTATCAAATAGCTGAATTTTAAACCAAGAAAATTAATTTTCTACCAAAAGACGAATTCTTAACAAAAATATAATAATTCAGTTTTCCGTTTAGCACATTAATTTTCACGAAAAAAAAAATAAATTATCAGCCACTTAAATTCAATGAATAAAGCTGAATTCTCAACAACATAGTTGAATCCTTAACCAAATAGATGAATTTCCAATAACGAAGACAAATTTTTCACCAAAAGACGAATTTTCAACAAAATAAAGAAACTTTCAAATAAATATTTGAATTTTCAAACAAATAGTTGAATCTTCAACTGAAAATATAATTTTGCAATCAAAAATGGAATATTTCAATATTCCATTTAACAAATTACTTTTCGGTAGCCAACATAATGAACTATCAACAACTCTAATTCAATGAGAAAAAAACGCATTTTTAACAAGGAGTTGAATTCCTAACCAAAATCATGAATTTTCAACAAAAAGATTAACCTTCTACCAAAATACATGCATTTTCAACAAAATGCGTGGATTTTCTACCAAATAGTTGAATTTTCAACTTATAAAGGATAAATTTGGAACCAAAAAAGTAATCGTTAACTTGTCAGGTAAAAAATTAAATTTTCAACAACAACAAAATTCCAACAAACTAATTACATGATCAAATAAATAGTTTTATCTGCCACTAAAATAGTTAAATTTTCAACCAAAAATATTACTTTTGAACCAAAAATATTACTTTTTCACCAAAAATATTATTTTTAACAAAAAAGTCCATTTTTAATCAATCAATTTAATTTCCTACTAAATTGTTGACTTTTCAAGCCAAAACTTTTTGGCTTGAAAAGTCAACAACATTTTCAGATGAATTTTCCACAAAGCAGTTACATTTTCAAACCGAAAATATTAATTTTCAAAAAAAAAGCTAATTTACGTTCAAATAAATAAATTTTCAACTTAAATGATGAATCTTTAAAAACAAAAAATGAATGTTTTACAAAGCAGTTCAACTTTAAACCAAGTAGTTGATTGTCTAACCAAAAAATTATAATCATTAAGGAAACATGCAGTTTTTATTATTCCAACCAACAAATATTTCACTTTTAAAAATACGAATTTTCAACCAAATACGTGTCCGGATCTTTAAACCAAGTAGTTGATTGTTTAATAAATAAAAATCTTCAATGAAACATATAGTTGTTAATATTTCAATCAAAAAACATTTCAACTTTAATCTATTGTTTACTTAAAACTTCTTCTTGAAAATAGTAATTTGTCATTGTTAGTGCAAAATTTTTTGATAAAACAATAACTGAATTTTTTAAAACAATTTGTTCCAGTTCAATTGTACATTTTTATAAAAATGTAATAAAAAGTATCTTTTTTTTTAAACTTGGTTAGATAAATTTCTTATCGATAAATGCGTGAATAATTGAAGTTTCATACAAGTTTCTTTAAATAATCAATATTTGTTTGAAAAATTTTGTACATTGATCATGGAAAATGGATATTCTTATAGAATGAAATCTTACTGAAAAAAAATTTTTGGGACTTATATTTATCGACAATCAGTACACCTAATCTTTGAAAAAATCAGCCCTTTTTATCACATTTCCATAAAAATGTATAATTAAACTTGAATAAATAGTTATATAATAAAACATTAATTACAGAAAAAGATGAGTTTCAAAAATGTATTCAGAACAAAATTGAGTAAGCAAGAAAAAAATGATTTGAATAAATACGAATTCCGTAAAAAATGGGACATTTACAAGTAAACAATAAGTAATTGTTTACGCATTTGGAAAATGCTGCAAAAAAAGATCAGGCCTGAAAAAATGACTAATTATCTAATTAAATATAAAAAAGTATATTTTAATGAGTTGATAAGGAAAAAATGTGACAAATGGAAATTTTTGATAAATAATTTAAAAAATTTTACTTATCAAATTAAAAAAAATAATGATGATAAGGTACAAACAGAGCTCATACGTGCCAATTTTAAGCGATTGTTCAATTTCGTGTTTTTAGGGCGTTTTTGGGAGATAGGGTAGGTTAAGATTGAAAGTAATTTAGCGGAAATGATTTATTGGAGACTCATCATCAATTTACGGTTCTCAGAAACGTGAATCTCATTTTTCCAAACACAAAAACTTTCCCATGTTAATTTTATGGGATTTTCCAGGCTGTACATAAAATTTTCTAAATTTATTTCTTATTAGGAGCACTTCAACCTCTTCATTATGCGAAGCTCACCTTGAAGACGTAATTAGGTTAATAGCAGAAAATCAAATTAATAATAACATTGTTACCATTATCCTAGGTTTAGCCTTATTTCTTGTTGGTTAACATCATCACTTACCTGAAACAAAGAAAATTGCATAATTAGTAGATTATAATTGTTTCCAAAGTTGAATATTATTTTCAAAGTTTGAAATTTATATATTTTACTTCAAAACCTGGAAAAATTTTAAGTTTTGAAAGAAGTAAAAATTAAGTAATTTACAAATGGAAAGATTCTGAATATAACAATTTAAATCTATAAATAAACGTTAAGAATAAACACCTTAAATTACGAAGTTCCCTGAGGAAACAATTTGTAAACGTATTGATCCAATTTTAAAAATGCTTTAATTTTTTGCGTTCTGAGGTTTAAGGTTCAAGCGTATAATTGCAAAGAAGAAGCAGGAAAAATTAAATAATTGCTAATAGGAGCATTAAATATTGAAGATTTAAAAAATTAAAATTCACACATTTTCTCCACAATAAAAATTTTCAGGCATCGAAAATTAGTCAATTTAAATTTATGGTGTTAAAAATAAATCGCAAGTTTTTAGGGTTAAACTATTTAAATTTGGAAGCATGTGATATCGAATTTTGAATTTTTACAAGTTTTCAATAGAAATCTGCAAAAGTAAACAAAATTGAAGCATTTAGAATTAACAAGTTTATAAAAGCTGTAGTAATAATTTGCAGAGGGAATGTATCCATTTTTAGTTAGGAACGTTAATATTGAATTTTCATATTATATATATTTAATGCTGATAAAGAATATTTCAAAGGAAATGATGAAGCTTCCGGTAGGGAAAAATCTATTTTCAATATTTTGCAATTATTTTATCACCTTCTCAATTGGTGCTATTTTCCAAGAAATTAGGATAAACTTGAAGGCAAAGGGAAGGCTTTCACAAAAATTGATAAATCTTCGTCAAAAATTTATTCAAAATGTCCCTAACATTTGATTTTTGTTGAAATGCCGGCCATACGGTTAGCTTGAACCAATTTTGACTGAAAAGGTCTTGCCTTTCCCAGTTTTTTTCTGAATATGTTTTGGGTATGCCTCCTGAGTATTCTAAAGCGTAAATGAAAAAAATCTTCGGGCCCTTTTTAGGAAATATTAATTTTTTTTGTAGGGTTATTAAGTATATTTTTGTTAAAATTTTCGGAAATTCAATGTTTATTGGCGTAAACATATTAGTTTTGCATAAAAAAGCCTCTCATAATTAAACATCATGTAACATTCCGGAAGCTTTGAAATCTTTTCAAACGGGTTTGTGAAGTCCCTTTTTTCTTGACTGCTCTTTCTCATTACATCGCGAGCCTTAATAGTCAAAATGAAAATTTGAGTGCCCAAAATACCCTATAAAATAAAGAATAAAACAAAATGTTTGATCTTGAATAATTCAGGAGGTATGTCTTCCAGAAGTTATTTTTTTATTCAAAATTGCCCTGAACAAGAATTTAATTTTAGTTTCCGTGAAATATTTCATGTCCTGTTAATTTTTCCAAAAAGTTGCCCCTATATCAGTTAATGAAGACTAAATTTGCTGTAGACCTAAAAAAACAATGCTCTAGCTCTGATAGCTCTAAAGTTACCGTTTCCTGAAAATGGACAATTTTTCAATCAAAAATCACTTCTTGAAGTCATATTCTCTAATCTATGCAAGAGGAAACATTAATTTTTTTGTTATTTTACAGGAAATTCTGTGCAATTTAATTATTTTTGTGACTATTTAGACGCGCAGTTTATATCAATAAATATTAAATTTGCCCAACGATTTTTTTCCAATTGCTATTTAAAATACTCGAAAATCCAACTGTTCTTGGTTGTAAGTTAATTTTTTTGCGTTCAGAAGTCTACCATCATATTCTTGGTTCGAAATTCATCTAGTTGGGTTACAAATTCTTCTATTTTACTAAAAATTCAATTATTTTATTAAAAATGCAAGTATTTCTCGAAATCTATTTTTTATTTTTGGTCGAAAATTCATCTCTTTGGTTGTAATTGAACTATTTCGTTCGAAATTCCTTTCAGTCTAGAATTAAAATTATTGTTTTAAACTGAAAATTCAACTCTTATCGACTTTTGGTTAAAAACTTATCCTATTTGGTTTAAAATTCAACTTCTTCGTTGAACATTCATCTTTTTTAGATGAAAATTCAAGTAATTGGACGACAATTCATGTAATTTGTTGATAATTTATCTTTTTTTGTAAAAAATTAATCTTCAGGATTAAAAAAGCAACTTTTTGGTTAAAAATTCAGCTCCTTGCTTGAATCTTGAATACTTTTTTCCAAATTTTTTTTTTCACGATTCATTATTTTAGTTGAAAATTTTCATTAATGACAATGTGACATTTTATGTTTTTGATATCTTAAATAGATTTTGATCAATTGAGTTATTGATATTTTAAATTGAAAATTGATCTTTTCTGCTTGAAAATTCATGTTTTTTTGTTGAAAATTAATCTTTTTTGGTAGAAAATTAATCTTCTTGGTTGAAAATTTATACTTTTTGTTAAAAAATGCAACTTCTTGGTTAAAAATTGATTTGTTTTGGTTGAGAATTCAACTGTTTTGTTCAAAATTCGTAATTTTTTATTGAATTCAACTCTTTTTTATTCAAAATTTAAATTTTTTGTTTTTGACATATTAACTATTAAATTTTTCTTTAATTTGGTTGGAAATTAACTTTTTTGTTGAAAATTCATATTTTCGGGTTGAAATGCATTTTCTCAATAGAAAATTCGTCTTTTTAGCTTATAAAATTCAACAATTCAATAGAAACTTTAACTATTTGGTTGGGAATTAAACTATTTCTATGAAAATTCCACTTTTTTTTTTTTTGAAAAATTTTCCTTCATAAGTTGAAAATTCAACTATTTGGTAGAAAATTGATGTTATGTCGAAAATGCGTTTATTTGGGTAGAAAAACAATCTTGATTGTTAAAAATTCACCATTTTAATTATAGATTCAACTATTTTGTACAAAAATTCGTTTTTAAGTTGAATTCAACTAGTTGAAAATTCGTTTTTTATGGTCGAAAATAATGATTTTTTTTTAAACTGAAAAATTAATGGTTCAATGTTTGGTTGAAAATGTATTTTTTTTAGTAGAATATTCAATTATTTGGTAGAAAATTTGTGTATTATGCCGAAACTTAGTCTATTTGGATAAAAAATTAAGCTTTTTTCTTAAACATTCTTCGCTATGGTTGAGGATTCAACTATTTTGTTAGAAGTTCATTTTTCTCAATTGAAAATTGATTTTCTAGATAAAAATTCTTCTTTTCCGGTCTAAGGGTCAACTGTTTTATGAAAATTTGACTTTTCAGCTCAAAAACTAAACAATTTTGATAACAATTCGTCTATTTGGGTATAAAATTAGATTTTTTAATTGAAAATTTAACGATTCAACTATTTCCTTAAAAATTCATCTTTCTTGATCGAAAATTAACTTTTTTGTTGAAAATTCTTCTTTTCCGGTTTGAAAGTTAACTATTCTCCAAAACCTTAGAATTTTCAGCTTGAAATCTTAACTGTTCTGTTAAAAAGTCGTCTATTTGGGTATAAATTCAATCTTGTTTGTTGAAAATTCATTTATCTGGTTGAAAATTCATGTAATTTTTTGAAAATTCGTTTTCTGGTAGAAAATTAAACTTCTCTGTTGAAAAGTCATTTTCGTATGTTAAAAAATTCAGCTAGTGGGTAAAAAATTCAACTATTTTGTTGAAAGTTTAATTATTTTCTTAACAATCCAACAATTTTAATAAAGTCACCCTTTTTGGTCGAAAAATGAACTGTTTTTAGAAAATTTTTCCTTTTCAATTGAAAATTAATTTTTTATGGTAGAAAAGTCATCTTTCTTGCTTGAAAATTCATCCCTCTTGGTCAAAAACGACCTTTTTTCGAAAGTTCGTCTTTTCGGGTTGAAAATTCACTGCCTTCTAAAAAATTTGTCATTTTGGCTTGAAAATGTAACTATTTGGTTCAAAATACAACTATGAATAAATTTTCTTCTGTCAATAATATTGGTCCTTAATGTATCGACAATTTTATTTTTTGATCGGAGAAGTCTCACGTGCTTGAAAACCTTTTCGACCCCCCTTCTATGTGACGCTACTTAAATAATAGGAATATAATAATTAGAATATAAAATTTGTGTTAAAAATTTCTTACGATGACTATAAATAGAAAATAGCAGCAAACCATTTTTTTTAAAGTAAACATATTTGAACCCTCGTTTTCTTCGACGTGTATTCAAATTTTACAAATAAAAATGTTTCGATAAAAGGTTCTAAAATGAATAGTCTGAAATCAATCTTTTCTTCTGATCCCTTTTAAATTGAGTTTTTTATAATAAAAAGTACATATAAAGAATGAAATAAAAGAGAAAAACTGCGAGATTGTTGGGGCGTTTCGGCTTAATTGGCACAGATACAAAGGGTGCACCAAATGAAGTAAAAAAAGGTGCTGTTTTGTGACTCTTTCAGGGGAACGACCTGGCCGGAAGGTATATCGAACTTTTTTTCACTTTCACGTCGAAGACCTCACTCAAACTTTCGATGATTGTACATGTACAACGGCAGCGTCCGCTGGAGATACAGGCTCTGTAATTAAGCTACGTACACAAGGCTTTAGGGCACGATACATCAGCTTGTCCTACGCATGATTACGGTCCTAGTAGCCAAACCGAAGCCAATCATGAATTAAATCTTACTCTTCTTTGACCAGTTTGCGTGGGCAAGAGCGCTTTCTTTCATATGTTTTTATTTCTCCCCTTTCTTCTTTATTCGATCGCCCCCAAGAAATAATGTAAAAGGTTCCATCGATAATGGCGATAATGAGGTGCTATATTCACTTATTATTATTTTTCTCGGCCAACGATTTATTGAGGGGTAGATTGCGAGTGACAGGTTTTGATAATGGATATAATGAGGAATAAGTTCTTCAGATTCAAAATACTGTTACTCTTGAACATGTTATTTAGATAGTGAGGATGCTTGTTAAGGATTAAAATTGAGGTGTGACTTTAATTGGATGAGACCAATTACGTTGCAAATCGTGCAGAGATCCAGCTTCGGGTGTCAACATTATTTGGTATTTGGATATATCGTTCTATAGTGAAAATAAAAGTAGGGGATGTTCAAAAACTAGAGCACGCTATTTTGAAAACCTCTCCACACCTCACTTTTTTTTATCACAGATCGTCACAGATCGTCATACAAAGCTTGAAGCTAAAGTCAAAATATATTATATTTTCAATAAAATAGTGGAATTTTTAATCAAAAAAAGATACACTTTTACCAAAATTGATGAACGTTCAAGAAACAAACGTAATGCTTTTAGACTGAACAGTTACACTTAAAACCAAATAGTTGAACTTATGAGCAAAAGAGAAAAATTTTCAACATAATGGTTGTATTTTTAAATAAATAGTTGATTTTTCAACCTACAAAGATGAATTTGCAGAATGGTCGCATTCTCCAACAAACAGGATTCAACTTCAACCACAACCAGTTCATTTTTTTAACAATTAGTTAATCTTTCAAGACAAAAAGACAAATTTTTTAGAAAATTTGTTGAATTTTTAACCAAAAAATATGAATTTTTAACCAAGAACTTTTCCACCAAAACAGATGAATGTGTTGGTCAGTGGAAATGATTTTCTATCCAAAAAGACGAGTTGTTAACAACAAATTTTTATTTTAGAAAAAATATTACTTTTTAACAAAATAGTTGAAATTTTAACCCGCAAACATGATTTTTTAACCTAATAGTTGAATTTTCGACAAAAAATTAATTCTAACCAAACAGTTGCATTTACAACTGAATAGTTGAACTTTCTAGCGAAAGGGACGAATTTTACCTGAACTAGTTGATTCTTTAACTGAATAGTTGAGTTCCCAAACTACAAAGATCTTCAAACAATAAGTCGAATTCTTAAAAAAAAAAGACTTCCACTTCAATCAAAAAAGATGAAATTTCTACCTAAAGTGACGAATTCTCAACCAAGAAAGATTATTCACTCAAAAGAGAAAAAAATGTGAACTAAATTGTTAAGTTTTAAAAGCAGAAGATTAATTTTAAAAAAAGTCAATTTTCTGCCCAAAATATTAATTCTGAACCAAAAGGTCATTTTCAATAAAGAAGTTGAATTTTTACCAAAATAATAGAATTTTCAATCCAAAAAGACGAATTTTCAACACAAAAGTTAATTTTCAACTGAATAGGTGAATTTTAAACTAAAAACTATCAATTTTCAGTAAATAATGGAGTAATCAAATATGCAGTTCAAAAAATTGATTTACAACCAAAAAAACTAATTTCCAACCAAAAAGTTAAATTTTCAAACAACTCTTCTTCTACTAATAAAATGAATTTTTAATGAAGCATTCTAACTTTTAACCAAGTAATTGAATTTTTAATAAAAAAAGACAAATTTACAACAAAATACATCAATTTTCAACCAAATAGTTGAAGTTTTAACAAAAAACTATCAATTTTATGCCAAAAATGAAATACTTAAATTTTCAGTTAAGCAAATTAATTTTCAAAGAGAAAAAAACCAAGTTTCAGCAAAGGATTTCAATCTTCAACCAATAAAATGAATTTTAGGCAAAGTAGTTTAACTTTCAATCAAGTAGTTCAATTTTCAACGAGAAAGGATGAATTTTCAAAGAAAAATGAAAAATTTGAATTTTCAACTAAAAACGATCAATTTTCAGCCAAAATTGGATTAGTTAAATTTTTAGTTCGGAAAATGAATTTTCAACAAAATAGTTAAAACTTCAACGAAATTGTAAAATTCTTAACCAAAAGAGAATTATTCTGAACCAAAAATATAAATAAATTTAAAAAAAAAGTTTCAACGAAAAATTATTGACGAAAAAAAATCGAAATTGATTCTTATTTTCGAAAATCACTAGTCAAAACGGAAAAATGTGAACAGAATAATATTGTTTGTTAAAAAATTTTACAAAAAAGTATTTTACATTGTTTTATTATATTTTGCATCGCAACAACTAAACCTCAATTACTATATAATGTATCAATCATATAGCGTATCCCTAGCAGAGTCTCAATCTCATTTATTATTTTGATTATCCTTTTGTTCCTATGTTGAAAAAACTTGCCTTTTTCACGTAGTTACTTTGTATAATAAAAATTCATTGAAAGAAATCCACAAAATATGGTTATAGTTTGAACTAAGATTTTTTTTACATTGTTTGTTAAAATTGTTTAGTTCACTAAATTTATAAGGATTTTTGTATTTCAGATTCAATTTGAGGTGAAAGCTGCAATTCTTGTCCAATACTGTTGAACAAATTAGTTGAATTTTTACCAAAATAATAAAATTTTCCACCCAAAAGACGAATTTTCAACACAGAAGTTAATTCTCAAGTGAATAGTTGAATTTTAAACTAAAAACTCAATTTTCAGTAAAAAATGGAATTTTTAATAAAAAAGACGAATTTACAACAAAATACATAAATTTTCAGCCAAAGAGTTTATTTTTTAACAAAGAACTATCAATTTCACACCAAAAATGAAATACTTAAATTTTCAGTTGAACAAATTAATTTTCAAAGAGAAAAAAACTAATTTTCAGTAAAGAAATTCAATCTTCAACCAATAAAATGAATTTTTAGCAAAGTAGTTTAACTCTTAATAAAGTAGTTCAATTTTCAACGAGAAAGGATGAATTTTCAAAGAAAAATTAAAAACTTGAATTTTCAACTAAAAACGATCAATTTTCAGCCAAATTGGATTAGTTAATTTTTTAGTTAGGAAAATTAATTTTCAATAGAATAGTTACAACTTCAACTAAATTGTAAAATTATTAACCAAAAGAGATTGATTCTGGACCAAAAATATAAATAAATTTAAAAAAAAGTTTCATCGAAAAAAAGTCGAAATTGATTATTTTTTTCCAAAATCACAAGTCAAAACGGAAAATTTAAGGTGAAAGCTGCAATTCTTGTTCAATACTGATGATCGAAGGCTGATTTTATTCCCTGAAACATCCTTCACATTTTCACAATCATGTTTTGTTGGATTTCATCAAAATTGAAATTATTCAGGAAAATATTAGTTTGTAAAAATAATAACTGTATGGTTTATAACATTTTTTCATAAAAAAGATTGTAAAGAATTTTTCATGGAATAAAATAAACTCTTAATCATTAGGATTAAATAAAAATGTAAAATAAATGCAAGCTGTAAAATACTTATTCCCTTATTTTCATCATAGAATGATATAGCACAATACCAAATCATTCTGAAACCATGGTCTAAACTTTTCTCGAAATTCTACATAATTTAAAATGAAATTGGTCATGGATGTATTTATGCAGGATTACATTTAAAATAAGTCATTAATTAGCAAATATATTACAAATATAGTTACGTTTACGAATAGTTCTTAATTATATCTGCTATAAAAAGGAAAAAAAATGCAAAACCCACACTAAGAATATTAAACTTTTACCTTAAATATTATATTTACGGATAAAACTATTGGACATTCAAAAAAAAAGAGCGGCAACGCCTAGTTTTCAAATTGCTGTTTTTAAAGAACATTTTATTAACCAAGTAAGAATAGCTAATAAGTAGGAACTTAACTTAAGTAAATTAAAAAAGTAGTTTCTCCTTGAATGAAAAAACTAGAATAAATAAAAACTGTTTCAATAATAAAAATTATAAACTGAACATTTTGTGCATTTTTTCCTACGTAATCGCACATTGTGATTCTATTGGGGAACTTGCACTGAGCAACAAGCGTCAGTGAATAAACCCATTTATGATCAGACATGATCTAGGGATTTTCGACGACGAAGTTGGAACTTGGGAGAAGAAATTTCAGCAATATTGAATAGAAATCTTTAAAAAAAACTTTACAAAAAGCAAATTCACAATTTCAAAAAGAGTTTTTTGAGACTTAAATATCCAAGGATGTTCACTATGTATAGTCTACTTCAAAATTTCAGCATTTAAAAATGATTTGTAAAATCAACGGAAATAGATTTTATTCCTTGATAGATCGTTTGCAATTCTTTTTGGTTGGATTAAATAAAAATTAAAATTATTCTGGGTAAGATTCGTTTATAAAAATAATGACCGTACGATTTATAAATATTTTTTTACCAAAAAATATAGTAAGGAATCTTCCAAGGAATAGAAATCAGCTGTTGGTCATTAGGAATAAATACAAATTACAGTTTTAACATGAAATTGAAGCTAAAACACAAAAACCGCTTAAAATTTGTAAAATAAACTATTTTATCATAAAAAATTTTGTTCTAAAAGACGCTTTGATTTATCTTTTAAAATTTGCAGCAAATGCCATTGGACCTTTCTTTATTGGTCTTATAAAACTATACATATAATAGCTGGCTGAAGTTTAAGATCAACTGCAAGTGTTATCCTTAAATAATGCGTTTCAGTTTCCTAAAACTAGGAATTTAAATTCAACCCATAAAAATTATTTTTCCGCGTTTAACCGGTTGAACGTTCAAATAATTCGGATAATTTCTACGTTTAGCCGATTAGACATTTAAACCGTATAAACGTTCATATGGTTAAACTTTTCATCGGTTTTAAATTATTTTTATTTTATTTGAACTAACTTCACCTAGTATCGTTTTTTCAGGGTTATTCCCTTCAGTTACAAGAAGAAGTCCAAAATTTTTTTTTCAATTGTATCAATAACGATACCAACGGCGATACCACGCTGAAAACACCAGTTCTCGTAAGATCACTGAAGTTAAGCATTGTTTGGCACGGTTAGTACTTGGATGGGTGACCGTTCAGGAAATTAAGAGACTTTTCACGCAAATAAGTTAATAACTTTTTTTCAATTAAAATTAACATGAGTACTATATCAATCCAATTTTAAACGCTTTGAATGACTAATATTTCCAGTAAAAATATAGCACTTTCAACAAAATAGATGAATTTTCAACCAAATAGTTTAATTTGCAAATGAAAGTATGAATTTTCAACTAAGAAGATTAATTTTTTTCCAAAGAAGTCAAATTTTCAACAAAATACATAAATTTCGAACCAAATAGTTGAATTTTCAACTATAAATGATTATTTTTAAAACCATAACTAGAATAGTTGAATTTTCATTTCAAAAAGTTAATTTACAACGAAAAACACAATTTTCAACAAAAAAGTTACATTTTCAACCAAGGGGATGAATCTTCAACGAAAAAAATTTATTTTCAACAAAGTAGTTTAGGTTTCAATTAATTCAATTTTTAACTCAAGAGATAAATCTTTAACCAAAGGCATTAATTCGAAAATAAAGTTCAATTTTAAATCATGCAGTTGAATTTTAATCTAAAAAAGATAAATTTTCCATCAAATAGATTAATTTTAAACCAGAAAACAAAGAAATATTCAACAAAATAGTTAAATATTCAAGTGAAATGAGGAATTTTCAACAACAACAAAATCTTTTTTTTTAACAAAGCAGGTAAACATTCAACCAAGTAGTTGAACTTTCAACTAAAAAGAAGGAATTCCTAATCAAAAATAGAATATTCAAATTTTCAAACAAAAAAATTAATTTTCAGCCAAAAATATGATAATTGATATTTCCACCAAGAAATTTTTAAATTTGTAATAAAAAGCAGTTCAATAACACAAAAAACACCAATTTTCAACCAAAGAGTTGAATCCTTAACAAATTTAAATCGTTTTTCAACCTGGCAGCTGAATTTTCAACCAATGAAAAAAGTAAGTTTAAAACAGATAGTTTAATTTGCAACCCAAAGGACGAATTTGCAGCCAAAATGGACGACTTTTTAACAAAATCGTTGGATTTTCATCAAAATAATTCATTTTCAATCAAGTAATTACATTTCTAACAAAAAAGAAAGAATTCTCAACCCAAAATATAATAGTAGCATATTCAATCCAAAAGAATTGACTCAACAAATAAAAGTGTGATTTTCTTGTTGGGCTCTATTGAATCACTTTGAATTTGAATTTAAAAAAGGAGAAAAAGTGGGAAGGAGTCAATTAGGGGAAAGACTATGAATCCCGCGATAAATAAATTTTTTAAAAATAATTTATAGACTAAAGAATAATAGTTAAAATAAATATTGAAGTTTAATTTAAATTTAATTTCCTTCTAACCCTCCCCTACATTCCTCTACTCCCCCAACCCTTCTTAATTATTCGTCCCCTCCCCAACTCCTCCTTATCTACTTCCCCTCTCTTTACTTCCCCAGCGAATACTCCCCTTCCCCTACTTCCCTTCAACAGTCCTTAATTTTCCTCCTATATTCACCCTCATTCCTAATTCTTTCCTCTAATTCCCCTAACTTGAATTTACTTCTCCTACTTCCCGTATAACCATTTCCCATAATTTCACCTCACTTCTACTTCTCGACCCATTATTTCCCCTTACTTTCTTACTTTACATTCCCGTATTTCTCCTCACGTCCTCCACATCTCCTCCACTCGTTTTCTTACACTTCCCCTACTTCCCATCCCATAATTTTCCCTCACTTCCCATCCTTGAAAGAAGCACGACTCTAAGAACGGGCAACAATTAAAAAGAAAGGTAGAAGATTGTTTATTAAGATTTTACTGTTAAGTTACTATTCAGTTATTATTCAGAGGGTATTATGTCTTTCGAATCTCCCTCTCCCCTACTCATCTACATTCCCCTATTATTATTACTATTATTACTATTACGATTCTCTTTTTATCTTTAGTTCCTCTAGCCAAATTCTCCTTCTCTTCACTAGCCCAGGTAACACTTCCCTTCCCCTACTTCCCTTCCATAGCTCTCACTTACTCCACTATACTTACCTTTATTTCTAATAATTTGCCCTACTTTCCCTCACTTAAATTCAATTCCCCTTCTTCCCGTATTCTCTTTTCTTATAATGTCCCCTTACTTCCCCTAACTTCTCTTACTCCATCAAATTACACATAAATTTCCTGATTCTCCTTACCTCACTTCCCCTCACATCCCTCACTTTACCTTACGTCATTTCTTTTCACTTCTTCTACTTTCCCTTCACTCATTTTCCTTCATTTTCTTTAATTCCCTTTTCATAATTTTCCCCCACTTCCCAATCTTGGAAAAATGTACGACCCTAAAAACGATTATTTTTTTTTTTTAAGAAGGTAGAAGATTGTTTATTATTTACTGCAAGTGGAGAACTTCTTAGATTTATTTCTAATGAAATTTGTATTGTTATCATGATAATAAGTTGATTACGGATGCTTATCGTGATAGGGCTTTCTTCATCAATAATCGATATATATGTATTCCGGAGATTGGTGTGCACGCGAGCAAATGCCAGTACAGAAACTACCATATTCCGGTATAGAGTAAGTAATTTGCCGCATTACCGTTAATAAATGTCTCCGCGTGTCGTGTATGTTTTACTCTTACTAATTCCCATCGAAAGTCAATGCAACTACTATTGCTGAGGAGGAGAAAAGACCTCTCGGAATCTATATGAAATAAGAAGTTGTGCAGCATCTCCACTCCATGCACTGGCTTTACAGTTAACTCGCGACTATTACGACTATGGCGACGAGAGTAAATTATTAATGTACTACACCATGAAGACAGCCACCCGATTTTCACTCCTATATCTTTCTTTTACTCTTTTACTCATTTACTCTCTTACTCTTCTACTCTTTTCCTCTTTTACTATCCTACTCTTTTACTCTTCTCCTCTATTACTATCTTACTCTATTACTATCTTACCCTTTTATTTTTTTACTCTTTGCCAATTTACGCTCCTACTTTCAAGATCCACGAGCCATCAGCATTTAAGCATAATTTTCAACATTTAGAAAGATCTACGAGCGAAAAGAGAATTAAAAAACTGGATAAATATTTAATATGGATTGCATCCTCGTAACGGAACGTTCAAGATTGAAACGACTTCGCAATACTTCCGTAATCGAGATAGGAATTGGAATAATTAGAGTCAATAATATTGAAACTAAGATAGGGTTTTATGTACAATAGCTGACCACCCCCCAATGATTGACCAGCTCATTTAAATATGTTTATATATAAGAATACTCAGAAATCAAAATACTAATAAATAGGGCAGGATGAAGCGCAAAAATTCCGCAGCGTATTCGACAAGCTAGTAAGGAATTTGAGCGAAAAGCCGTGTGTGAGCTTGTTGAAAATTATTATTTTTTTATTATTTACAATAGACTTAACTGGAATTTTTGGATTTTAATTAAATTTGGCAAATTAAGATACACGATAGTAGTATTATAGTATACATGATCGGCCAATCGTCATCGTGAATAATATAGTATACATGATCGGCCAATCGTCATCGTGAATAAAACAGAAACATAGTGATTGACCACAATATCTGAAAATCAAATGACTAATATCTTTGCAAACATTCATTAAAAATTGGTTAAACTTTTTACAGACTGTGTATACAATTTGTTCGTTTGAAATAAAAATAAAAAGGCACTCTGAATCTATGGGGGACTTGGATTGTAGAGGGGACATTCAAAAAATACATAACGTCAAAATTGACTTTTGGATACAAATATTCATCTCCAGTGATTGAAATTATTTTTCTATAGTTGTCAAGCTATAGGTTAATGCAATACTTTGGATCAAATGTAATATTTAAAAATATATATAAATGAGCTTGTTCCCAGAAATATAAATTCGTACATAAATTCTTATTTTTTATCAATAGTGAATTTTTGTAAAGAATTTCACGCCTTCTCTTATATAACTCTAAATTTGTATGCTCTGCAATATTAAAAAAAAATTTTAAACAATAATATTCAATATTACCCGCAGACAAAGGAAATACAACAGTAATAATGAATAAAGAAGACTATAACAACAAAATCATGGACCTTCTCACTGACGATACATATAAAAAACTTAAAAAATACCCTACAAAAACAATAGTCCGAAAAACAAAAACCCTTCTAAAAGACTCAAATCTTGACAGCGAAACAATATCTAAATTAAAACCTACTAATCCCATCTCTCCAAAACTTTATGGACTCCCAAAAATTCACAAAAATAACATCCCACTCAGACCGATCGTCAGCGCAATAAACTCACCAACTTACAACCTAGCACGCTTTCTCGCCAAAAAACTGAATCCTTTCACAGGAAACTCCATCACACACATCGAAAACTCTTTTGACTTCATCAGAAAAATACAACAGATTCACATTCAACCCCAAGACATCCTAGTGAGTTTCGACGTAGTATCTCTCTTCACAAAAGTACCAATCTCTGATACAATCGATATTATCAAATCCTTTGCAAACTTCCCCTCCAATCTCACACCATTGATAGAACACTGTCTCACTAATACCTATTTCTCTTTCAATAACGAATTCTACGAACAAACCTCAGGAGCAGCAATGGGATCTCCAATCTCACCTGTAATGGCCAACATCTTCATGGAAAATCTAGAAACTAAAATCTTTAACAAATCCAAGCTTAAACCGGAATTTTGGTGCCGTTACGTTGACGACACTTCTGTCATCTGGAGACATGGACTTGATGAACTACACAAGTTCTTCGATTTCATCAATCCATTACACCCTAATATCAAATTCACCATGGAAATAGAACAAATCGGAAAATTGCCTTTCTTGGAAGTACTAGTTTACAAACGATCTGATAACACATTAGGACATGAAGTTTACAGAAAACCTACCCATACAAACAGATACCTACATGCCTCCTCCCACCACCACGCATCTCAAAAGCAATAGGTCATCAATTCCCTTGTATACAGAGCTGTCTCCATAACAGATAAAGATAACTTACAAAACGAACTACAAAATGTTAAACAATCCCTAATACAAAACGATTACACAAACAAACAAATTAATAAAGCAATAAGAAAATACACTCAACAAAACAAGTCAACACAACCTACTGAAGAAAGAGAGAGAAAAATGACCACCACCCTACCCTACATTCAAGGTATCACAGAACAAATAGGAAGAATTCTCAACAAACACAACATCAAAACCATATTTAAACCACCTGCAAAAACAGGACAACTTCTAAACAACCCTAAAGATAAAAAAGAACCCTTCAGTGATCCGGGAGTATATAAAATCCCTTGTTCTTGTGGCAAAGTATATATTGGAGAAACCGGGAGGGCGGTAAATCAACGTGTAAAAGAACATGAGAGTAAAGTCAGGCTAAAACATTTCACGCAATCAGTAGTAGCTGAGCATCATATTGAAACAGGACATAGCATTTTATTTGAAAAAATAACCGTAATCGCAAAAACGTACAATAAATTTCCAAGAAAACATAGAGAAGCAATCGAAATCTTAAAACACCCTAATAACATCAATAGGGACAATGGATATAATACCAATCCGATTTGGCTTTCCGTCCTCCCGGGTTTTTTAAAAAAGACTTGATTGGCCAATCAAGTTCAACCAGCCCACACCAGGGGGGGCTCTGGCCAATCACAGGCATCGTAGAGAATACATACATAAGAACAACATTACCTGAAACTTCAGTTTTAGGTCAGCCCTGAAGAAGTGAACTGCAATGTTCACGAAACTTTGGCAACATTCATAGTTTCGCACACGATTGAAACCCGAAAAATCTTTAAATTTTTAATTTAAATTTATTATAATATTCAATAACATCAATGAATGCATTCCTAGAAGCATAAGGATCTTATTTTATCACATCTATTACTTAATTGACTAATTTTCTTAAATTATTTTATGTATTATTTAGTTGAGAAAAAAAAACCAACGAAATTCCCATTTTAAGTTTAGCAAACTGACTTACTGGATTATACATCCTGAATTAGAACATTTTTCGAACTGATAAAAAAGGTTTCGTAAAAGATGGCATTGTGACCGCTGTGGTTTGAAAACCTTCATTTTTAGATAGTTGGAACAATCAAGAATCAAATGGAAATAATTATTAAGTAGTTCTTACAAAATTCACACCTTAAAAAGCACAATTTTTCAATTAATAAGAATTTGGATTTTCTCTACAAAATGTAAAGAAATAGTTTTAAATATAAATTTTATAATCTTTCTGCAACTTGTAAGTGTCAATATCAATAAAAATGCAGTCTTGAATATGCTAAAAATACAACTCTGAAATAAAATGTATAACAAAAACAATTGCAGCTGCTCTAAAACTAGATTTTCTTTATAAAATAGATTTTAAATCTTAATTTTTCTTTCGTAGATGCTGAGAATTGCAAATTTCTTTTAAATTTGTACCTATTTTTGAAAATTGCATTGGAAACGACTCAATCCTTGCGAACAAAAAATTTTCTGCGAGCTCCATAAAAAGGTTATAACATGTAGGAGAATAGCGTCTCATATCGCCCAATACATCCCGCTCATTCCGCCCCAAATTAAGATTTTCATTCAAACTATGATATTACCTGTCTTTATTAATAAATATATATTTAATTTTTGTTTTATTTTTGAGAAATTCAATATTATTATTTCTGTTATTCAGTGTGTCATTTGACTCCATATGCTCATCTTACCCCGGTCTTCCCTATTATAATTTCTCGTCATGTCCCGCTTTCCCCTAAAAATGCGATCTTTGTATAAAAATCATTCTACAAAAGAACAAAGTATATAAGCTTGCTTGAAATTTTAGATGAAACATGAATATATAAAAATATTTTGCAATTGAAGTTTAGCAAGTGTTTTTACTCGACTTAACCAACATACCGAAAATTACCTCTGAAATAAATTTTGACATTTATTTTACAGAAAGCAATCGAAAATATTCCGAATTTTCATCCAGAAAATATAAATCAAATGATAAAATACAAAAATAATAAGTGGCCCAGTTTCCCTGATGTGTCCCGGTTAGCCCCGTTTCACGGTACCATCTGGAAAGTTTGCTAGCAAGCTCTTAAGAGAATATATTTCTGAGAGGTTAAAGAGTGCACTTCTTAAGAAACTGAGATGAGCTTATAAACTTTTAATTGTATATGACCCAAATGTATACTGTGTCAGGGGCCCCATCAGGCAAAGGTATATTAGTCTGTAGTAGGACTTAGACATCTAGAACGTCTCGGGAGATTTAAGAGTGCCGTTTACATCAGCCTAATCGGAGAGCGTGATCTCCGTAAAACTCTTCACATTTTAACGAGCCAGATACAATCATAGAATATAAGGATTTGGAATTGATTGTTCTTCTTTTACGCATATTACGATTTGCTGCAAGTGTTTCTGAAGGAGAGGCTCCTCTTGGATTGAAAGTCCTTTTTTTCGGGGTGAATATCATTAAGCAATTTACGAGTTTTCAGGAAACTGTGGAGAAAAATAGTTTATAAGAATTTTGTGATGAAAAGTGTCTGCGGAGTAAGAGACGCCTGAAACGAATATAGGATACTAATGAGCCCTTGTGGAGAGTTTTACCTAGTGGGTCTGATCAGAGTAAAGAGTATGGATCTTACTATGGTATAATCAGTCACTTTGCTTATGTTTGTGTGATCAATGAGATGATAAAACTCTGAAGCTCTTCGGCTGGGGTGATTGCTAGTAAGATTAATCAGCGACCTGTGTCGGAGCGATGTTTTGATCACCAGCAGTATATCGAGGCTAGAACAAAATGAGTTATGCTTACCCCGAGAGGGATGTGGCTTAATTGTATAATAATAGTCAATAAACTTGAGAGCTGGATCTTAACAATATCTAGGTGAAAAGTGTCGAAGCAAAATAAATGGGACATTATTTGAAATTATTAGAATCATAAATGTCGGAAAATACGTTAATAAGACTAAGTGATGCTCAAGGGAATAAACTTGTTGAGTAGAGGTAGGAAGATTGATTGAAGTTAGCGGAATTTATCAATTAGTGTCAAGCAGGGTCAAGCGGGACGTTTTTGAGGGGTTTCTCAATATATTATCAGAAGGAATTGAAATTATATGTTACTGCTTTGAATATTTAATGTTTAACTTTTCCTCTTATGTATCCTGGAATTAAATCATTTAATTTAACGATAAGTAACTAGTTATTACAGTCCAAATTGTGTCCGTCTTTACCCCTCACTGTAGGGTTAAGTCGTTCACTTTTGATTAAAAGAAAAAAATGGCCTTTCAGTAATATAATTGAACTGGGCGATTCAATTTGGGTATTATAATTTCTCACCATGTCCCGCTTTCCCCTATACAAATTCGAAACTTTTTATAAAAATCATTCTACAGCCAAAACAAAGCATCTTAGGTTGCTTAAAATTTCAGATAATTTTGTTAAGACGATGTACGATGTGACAGGTGACATAAATATCCAAACAAATTAACAATTAGAATTCAGGAAGTATTTTTACTCGAATAGAAGTATTTTACATCTAAAATAAATTTTGACATTCATTTTACAGAAAAAATATAAAATCTTTCGGATCTTCTTCCAGAAAAAAGAAATCAAATTATAAAATATAAAATTATGAGTGATCCAGTTTCTCTAACGTGTTCCTATTAGTCCCATGTTATGGTATATTAGATCTCTGCTTCAGGTGCAGATGGGAAATTCTATAATTGCGATAAGATATATAATATTTTCAGACTTTCATAATAAACATAAAAATATAACTATTATTTATTTCCTATACTACATAATTAATGAAACGTAGCTTTTGAAACTGGTCTAGTTTCCGAAGAGGTTTTTTACATGTCGTCGATTAATAAAAAAACATTTTCGAATCTAGAAAATTGATGTATATTAGAAAATATGCATTAAAATTTATGAATCATTTAAAAAAGACTGAGCACTTAACAAAATCTAGCTATATTCATTCCAAGCCATTTTAGGAAATTTATTCTAATTTTATAAACTAAAAAAATTAATCTTGGTATAATCCCCCACCGGAACATCATAGTGCTTCATTATAATTTCTCATTTAATGGAATTGTTTGCTTTATTTTCTTCAAAATTATTGTTGTAACTATTAGTATTGATAATTTTCAAGATAAATTATCTATTTCGATATGCATTGAAAGGTGTTCTAATCGATTACATTTTTAGAACAATTTTGTAAACTTGGGTGGGTTGAAGTACTTGAGGAAAATATCTGTGATGAATGAGAAAATTTGATCAATAATTTAGAGAAATGAAGAATATATTAACATTAACAAATTTTATTGTTTAGTGATTATGTATATATAATTTGTTTGTTTATAAATAATAAAATAACCATGTTCGAACTTTTAGTACGAGGTGTCACGTCTCGTAACGCCAATTCAGTCATTCTATTATTTTTCTTCTCGGATTCGCTCCTATGCTATCACTGAATATTGTGGAATATACTGAACATTTTCAAACTGTTTTTAAATATTTTGTAATCTTGATCTGAATTAAAAATTCTCTGAAAACTGTGAAAAGTTCTTGGATTTTTTAGAATATTCCTGAATGT
The DNA here is from genome assembly GCA_932195095.1 of Andricus curvator. Classification (NCBI taxonomy): domain Eukaryota; kingdom Metazoa; phylum Arthropoda; class Insecta; order Hymenoptera; family Cynipidae; genus Andricus; species Andricus curvator. Next base: position 185,442 of record CAKNYM010053040.1, on the reverse strand, counting down.
TTTTGAATGTTCTGGTATGTTCTAGGATATTCTGGACATTTATAGAATATTCTGGAATGATTCAGAATATTTTAGAATTTTATAGTCTTTTCTTTAATATTCGACTTTTTTTTTAAACTTTCTAGAATGTTTTACTTCATTCTGGAGTTCTAAATTGCTCTAGACTTTTCTTGGTGATTCCGTAATGTTTTGGATTTTTCTAGGATACTCCAGAGCATTTTGCAATTGTATGTAATACCAATTAGAAATAGTTAAAAATTTTATTAAAAATTTCTTATTTTTGAAATTCTATCATAATTCCACAATATTTTTGAGTATTCTAGAATTCTGAACATTTTGGTATTTTTTCGTCCTATTTCAGCTGTGTTTTTTGGCACATAATTCCAATCAACATATATAAGAATTCCGAGAAACATAAAATAGAACTTTACCAATACTTTTGTCCCAAAAATTATTCAGGACCTGTACAAATTTGGAGAAAATTAAGTGGGTCTTTTCCGGTACTTTTGTTCTGAAAAGATTCAGTTCAAAATGCACGTATGTTCAACATTTTTGTTACTTTAGTTTAATTTTTAGCAGGACCTTAAATGGAACATAAATCTCACGATCACTTGTAAAAATATTGAATTAAAATAAAATCAAACTTTTCTGGCACCTTTGTCAATATTTGATCTCATAAATTATTCTTTTAAAACAGAGTTTCAAAAATTTGTTCTCCTCAGTGAATATCTCTGAGTTATTTGAATCATGATTAAAATATAAATAATAACATACCGCACTAGACGTGAAACGTCCGCTTGGTAGTTTGCCTTCAAGAGTGAAATGGTAATCAGAGAACGATTTGATTGACCCAACAATTTTTTTTGTTTCAACAAAATCTTATGGCTGATGGAATATTTGGTAGATTCTACAAAAGGTTAAATCAATTAAAATTGTGTCGACTCTACCAAAATTGTTTTCATTCAACCAAATTTTCATTGGGTTTTCCCCTTCGGGAATTAGTATAGCTTTTTCACCATAGATCTCTGAGAGTTAGGCGCTACCGACGTAAATAGCCAAAAAACGACTCTCAGACCTCATTTCTTAATTCAAAAAAATCTGCATATATTTAGTCGTTTTCTCTTTATTTTGAAATAGTCACGGATACTAACGATATAAGTGGTTTCAGGAAAAGATCCATTTGGGAGCCTGAGGCCACGGCAATTTTCAGCTTGAGGACGTCTGATCTTCGTGCAATAGGTTTGAAAGTAAGAGGAGACTACGCAAAGCAGCCCTATCTAATGCCAGTGCAGTACACGGAATTTTATCGCTAATTTGGAGAAAGTACGAAGCAGAAACGGACGTCTAACATCGGCGTTGAATGAAACTTGTGTACTGACAATGAGACAGTACGAGTACGCCACCAAGGATTCCTCAGGGAGAAGACTGGGATAAGTGTCACGATAGTAGGATATACAAAAGTGCAATGTACTCGTTAGTTCCGTTTAGATGAACTTATCCCTCAAGGCTGCTTTCCTTTTGAGAAAACGTTGTCACAACCTCTTCGAAGTTGATGACATTGTTCGTGCGAACTTGACGACACTTCCGTGCGTTCTTTCTTGTTCTTTTCATACGTAGAGGCATCGTGGGAATTTTAATGAAAAATCTGCCAGACAATCGCTACTATTAAACTGGATTTGTAGAGAGGAAGCATGTGTTGCAATCTCAGTGTTTTGAGTGACGTAAATTGCTTCATTTCCAGGCCGGTGATATGAACAACTTTGTAGATACTAATAGATCACTTTTTTCAGTAGCCGGAAAGCAGATAAAAAGAAGCGGAATCTGTGAACGGATGATATAGAATGATTCAGGAAGAATTAAAGAGGAAGCAGATAAGGAAGAAGGAAAACTGAGAAAAAGAGAGACAAGGTGCGATTTACATGAATTTAAATGTAAATAAGATGCTGAAAAGAAGTGTGCGGGGTTGCCGCTGAATTTATGTGAAGAAAAAAAAGATACTTTTTTTCACGCGTTTGGAAGCTCTAAACAAATTGTTAACAGTTTTCCACTAGGTAGGGGGAAATTTGAGGAATAATAAAATAAATAAAAGATGAAAAGAAATAACTCTAGAGGAAATTAGGCAATAAGAATTTTTCCGATTTGCAAAAAAAAAATTGTTCGTGATTGAATCAAATTTTCGAATTTTCCTCGCAAACAATGAGAGAAACGAACATTTTTTTAAAAACAACAGTTTGCACATTAAAAAAAATCTAATGTATAGAATTCCTGAAAATAAAACAAGAATCCAACGATCAAATTTGGACAACCACCACAAAATGCTCTTATTGCAATTCATGAAAACAAAAAAAATCTGTTTTTTTGGACAAAAATAAAAAAGAAGAAAGAAAAATGAGAAGACAGCCAACCAAATCCCCGTCCTTCTCTTTTTTATTTCTTTCGCCTTTTTTTTATTATTATCAAATCACAATATTTTCTTTCCTCTTTTTTGTTTTTGTCCATAGAAACAATTTTTGTTTTGTTTTTAGGAAATGCGATAAGAGCATTTTGTGGTGGTTGTCCAAATTTGATCGTTGTATTATTTTTTTATTTTTAGGAATTCTATACATTAACTTGAGTATTGGACGTTAAATAGAATTTGAATTTGATTTTAATTTGATTTAAAATTCTCGAATTAAAAAAAAAATACACAAAAAGTTCTCTCACTCATTTATCATATCTTGCATCTTTTACGAGAAAATTTAATAAATTCAATTTTCATTAAGAAGAAAAATTATCTTGACTTTTGGTCTATGGAAATCCCCACCTGTTTTATTTTGTCAAATATTCAAAAAAGTGTATATATAAAGAAAGATATATATAAAGAAGACATCCTGTGAGTTTTTCGTGGGCTAAACAATTTATATGGCCAGAATTTTATTTTTCATAAAATCGATTTTTAACATTTTCCGTCAAAACTATTTGAATTACAAGAAAAAGTCAAGGTAAAAAATTATTTTACTAAAAAGTTTTTACATGAAAAATATTTATATATATTTCACATCTATCTTCTTTTTTCAATAATGTACAAAATATTCGTTTGAATCTTAGTTTTTAAAAAACAAGTAAGGACTACAAACATATGGGAAACTTGTATGAAACCACCTTTTTTTTCTTCAATATTTAATCAAAAATGTTTATATAAATAAGACATCCTATTATTTATACGCGGGCTAAACCATTCTTGTGACCACAGAATTTTAGTTGTATGGAAATTTAATTTCTAAATTTTTCTCGTGAATGGTGTAACACAAATGAGTGAGAGAAATTTTTTGAAATGTGTAAAATATTTTCCTAATATGTTTTCGTATCTGTCGTTTTCGAGAAAATTGCGAAAATTCCATTTTATGAAAAAAAAATTCTCTTCGCCACAAAAGTCATTTAGCCCGAATGAAACTCATAAGATCTCTTCTTTATGAAAATACAAATTCAACAAAATATTGTCCAAAAATATAAGTGTACTTTGTTTGAGAAAATCGACTGATAATATGAAAATAAATCTAAAATATCTCAATTAGTTTAAAATTTATAGAGGTTTAAAGAAAAAATGTGGGTTCTCTTATAAAACAAAACACAAAATTCAAATTAGTATACCTTCGTAGAATTTTTTTTTGCGAAGCGGAAAAATAAAATATCCTCTAAAGAACAACATATTTCGTCCTCTAGAGATTTTGCGATTTAAAGTGCCCGATTAGAAATGGATTCGATCTTCAACATAATTTTTTTGATGATTACATAATTTATTAGTATTTAAATAATAATTAATTACAGTCACCAAACGTGAAACATCCTCACTTGAAATTTGTGAACAAAAAAGTATTTATAAACATTTTTTCAACTCAGCTTCACTGTGAACAAAAATAATTTATTACCTAACGTTTCAATTTGAACATTTTCGTGATTTCAAAAATAGATAATTTCATACATTCTGAAGTCTTGCGAGGTTTACATTGTTTAGTTATGAACACTTAAAACTATTGTTAAATTTAGGTCGTCGTTAAATCATTTTATTTTGAACTTTTAATTATCTCAAATTTATATACAATTTAAAAAATTACTTTTTTAAGATTTTCGCTCCTTTGGGCTTGATATAAAAAAAAAATCCAACCTTACACGCAAAGTTTAAATTTGCCACACTGAATGAATCAATTTAAATGGTTAAACTTTGAAGGTACAATCTGCAATCATTTTTTTATTTTATCTATTTTTTCATTCTTTAATTTGGATCTTTAACTAATTTCAAAAAATGTCAGTTGTTTTGAAACCTGCAACCTAAGAGTGTTAAATTTTTTTGACTTTAGATCCAAAATAGTTTGGTTTGGAGTTGTAGAATCATTTTCACTAAATATATTAACTTCCTAAAACTTAAATATATGTAAATTATATTTATGCGTATAAATGAAATATGTATTTTTTTATTTGTTTAATTTTTCAGACGATAAACTGTTTCATATATTAATTGATTTAATACTCGACCTTGGTAGCCGCTTTCTAAATAAAGCTGTTGAATTTCTAACAAGAAGTTTCCTAATCTTGAATGCTACTGTTTAAAATTCTCCATCCTGGAAGTTTCTAATTTACACTTTTGTCATTTTTGAGGCATCCGGTTTTGAAATTCTACGATTTTAAACATTTTCAATTTGATATAATTTTTAATTCATACGTTTTGTATTGTAAATAATTTAATTTGTTACGCAAATTTTAAATGATACTAATTTAGATGTTTTAATGAACAATTCTTCAAATAAGAAGATTGCCAGTAAATCAAAACATTTTATTAATAAAATTTGACTTTTTGAATTTAAAATATTGTCCAAGGATAAAATATGTTATTTTAAAGGGTATTATTGCAGATATAACAATGCAACAATGCATATAAGCAATGCACATATAACTTTAGCTTTTCAACTTCATGTCAATTATGACATTCAATTTCTGTTTCAATTAAAGATTTTCATTTGGTTTCGGAAAATTACTGAAAGTAGGTATTACAAAAATTGAATTTAACTATTTAAACCCTTTAATATACAATTTATGTATATAAGCAACCAAGGAAAATAAGTTCAAAAATTAAGAATAGAGAATAAGTAAGAATGAAGGAAGAGAAGGGAGCACATTGAATATCCTCGTATAAATGTTAATGTAGAGTAAAGAAAATTATGTCCTTTTCAGAAGAACAAGCATTCTGAAATAGACATTCTCTAAAAAGCTAGAAACCGTTTCACTGAAGTTTGTAATACGAAATATACTGTTTATTTCCCTTATACATTTAATCCCCAAGTATTGTATGTATCCATGAAGAAAACTTGTAAACCCATGATTCATCGCGTGCATCCGGAGATTCTTCAGATCGTTGACTCTTTATTCATGGAATGTTAATGATAGCAACGGAGGGAGCAATCCCCGATTTATGCGTTGTATTTTTTTCTCTTTTGGGCCGATTCGAGTCCCTGGAAGAAAGAAGAGAGAAAAGGTGCTCTGAGAAAGTACACGGCTTAAGGGATTATAGAAAACCTGAACGAGATAAACTTGCCAAGAAGATGATAACCGCAGGATTTTTCAATTTCATTTATTAGAATTTATATACTGTAGTTCATTAGTTTTTCAAAAATACGAGGATACATTTTTTTGTTATGGTTCATGGACGTTTTCAGCTATTAATAATCGAAATTTCTATTCGCACGGTCGGCCGGACGAGATATACTGGCATGATTGGTGCAAATTTTTTCTACCACCCCCCTCAATGTAACACTTTTCCAAGTCCCCCAATTATTTTACATGATTGAGTAGGGTTGGTAACAATAAATAGTGAAAAAATGTAAAACACAATATGTTTTGGATTGCTAAATGTTATATTTTCAATCGCTTTTTATAAGATACCACTCATGAGGTATCGAGCAAACCTCTTGCAGAAGAAAACATTTCTAAAGGAGCCCTTTCTGAAATTTATCGACATTTGTGGTATCTGAGCAAAAAAAAAATTGTCCTTCCTTGCTTCTTTTCCAAATTATTTTTCGATGAAACGATGTATCTAACGGATTGTTTTCTGAAATAATATTCCAAATATATAAAACGAACTGGATCCATTAAGTATGAAAGAAAAGATAACATCTCTAAGAAGTCACTTGCCTCCTTTATTGGCCCTGAATCTTATTGGGGAAATTCTGGGAACGAGTTGTTGATCTGGCCACTACTTTCAATAAATCCCTCACAAAAAGCGAAGAAGAGAAGCAACTAATTTTTCAAATAGTGGAGGATCACTGAAAATAGTTTTCAGGCGCAAGAAGAAAACATATTGCAGAGCGTTTTAAAATGGATTTCGAAATTGTGAAAGTTTTACATCTTAAGCGTGTCACGTGTCTTCATTGTCGTATGTTACTTCATTCATCACCGAAATATTTACTAATATCAAGAGCCCATTTTTTTGTTTCCAAGAACTATTAGCTAGAATTTAAGGTATGCTTCTTTGAACCAAATACCACATCTTCCAATAAGGAGAAACTTTTTCTCCTGGCGATGCACTGTGATTTGTTTAAAGCAAATATTTTCTTGATTTGAAATCACATTTGACTATATCAAAAACCTAATTTTTAAACATAAATCTTTCATTTCTTTCTGCCAACAACAACTTTCTTTTGCTTAGTTAATATTTCACTGAGTGACATAAATGTTCATTTGCAACAATAATTTCATACTTTTGGTTTAGATATAACCATTTCTTTGTATTGAAAAAATGTATTATATGACGTATTCAGTACGGTTATTTCTGTGAATAAAGTAAATTTTCCAAAAGAAAAATGACTTTATTTATTAAATTTTGGATAAATATTGTATTTCACTGGATAATTAATATATGCATTATACGTAAAAAAACAGAATTAAATTAATGCAGAGAAAACATGCCACAAAAATTTACTATCCAAGAAATTGAAGAAGGGTGCAAACAATTCGAGAATGCTAAGAATTGATGCTCTTACCCTCTTGGTAAATATAATGCAATACATTTTATTTTGTATATTTTCCATATTGTTCATGAAACGTGGAAGCTCAACTTCATGGAAGGTACGTTAAAAAAAATGCTTGAAAATATAGCCTTCAACAATTCAAAACATATTATGTTTCACATGTTTTTATTGTTGAATATTATTTAAAGAGATGATATATATTGAATAACATTTAATCAATCAATAACTTTCAAAATATTGGTTTTTAAGAAACTTGCAACAGATGAAAAATGAAAATTGCGAGAATGTTTCTAAATTTGATGTTAAAAATCTTCTTTTATGTATCTTCCATATTTATCAGAAAATTTTGAAGCTTAACCTCACAAGAGGTACGTTATAAAAAATAATTAGAAATATAACATTCAACGACATAAAAAACATATTATCTTTCACATGTTTTTATTGTTCGATATTACGTAAACAGATAAGAAACATTGAGAACCATCTAAACAAAAATGATGTCTTTCAAATATTGATTTTAGAGAATACAATAGATGAAAATTTTGCAAATTTATAAGAAAAATACGACTTCATTTGTGATGCGAAAAATTTTATTCTGTCTATTTTTCATATTGTTTAGAAAATGTGGAAGCTTAACCTCATGAGAGGTCTGTTATAAAAAAAAATTTAAAAATATAATCTATAACAATGCAAAACATATTGTGTTTCACATGTTTTTATTGTTGAATAGTATTTAAACAGGCAATATATAGTGAGAACCCTCTAAACAATTATGTCCCTTTAAAATATTGACCTAAGAGAAAATTGCAGTAGATGAAAATTGTGCAGATATGCAACAACAATATTGGTAAATTTGACATGAAAAATTGTCTTTGACGTATTTTCCATATTGTTTTTCAAATATGGAAGCTTAAACTTATGAGATGTATTTTGTAAAAAAAATTGAAAATAAAACCTTCAACAATAAGAAACTACACGGTCACGTCCCTTCGCGTCGTGGACCATCATCTGAGCAATCCTAGTAAGCATAACCGACATCATTAAGCGGAAGAAGCATCATTGCCTCGCGCAGAATGGTCATCATAAAGGGTAATTAGGATGATAGATGTCATATAAAAATTGCGGTTCTAGAGCTCTGATTTGTTGAGATCCGCATTTGCACGGATAGGAAGTTCGCTGATTAGCAATAGTTCAAGCAATTACGTTAATTACGTAAGACGTCTTGGCGCTAATTATCTAATGTTATAATCGATTCGTGTAAAATCCAGAGTTTATGAACATGCGTGATGCTGTGATTATAAAGGTGCATTAGTTCATATGATCTTTTAAAATGTCCGTCTGAAACATTACAATTAATTTTAAAACAAGTAGAGTTTCTACCATTTTGAAATTTTCAGTATGAAATTTGTAATTTAAAAACTAAAATTAGAGTTTCTTCATATTTACAAATTAGAACATTAAAACTTTTTAAAATATAGATAATTGAACAAATTTGTGAAAATTAGAATGGTGACTGAAAAATCTTTTATTGAGGGAACCTTCATTTTAATAAGCAGGAGTTTATTCATATATGCTTGCAAGAGCGGATACAACAGAAGACAAAAAGACAAAACTAGAGTCTAGTTTAAGTCTGGTCATTGAAAATTTCATAGAATAATGATAACTTCTTCCATTTTACTGTTTCCATATTCATACGAAAACTAAACCATATGTCCCTGCTGCTTTAATTATACCCTTTTAAAATCCAAGGTACATAATTATATATAAGAAAGTGCAAACATAATGTTGAAGAAATCTGGGAAAGTATATCAATTGAAGGGTGTCAAGGCAGAACCATGTAAGCACCTCGTGAAAGATTTATCAGAAAGGCAAAAAAATATTCTCGAAATTCAAATTATTTTTTGAAAAATAAGAAAATACACCTGAGAGTTGATATATCTGTACAGATCTATAACGAAAAAGTTGGAAAAAGTTAATACTCTACGAGAAAAATGTCGTCAAAAATCATCATCTGTCATAAACATGTAGGTGCCATGAAAAATGATGTTGCTTTGAATTGTTTGTTTAATTTTTGAATAATACAAAATATACCAGTGAAACGCCAAAAATATGTTACGAGATAAATGGAAAGCTCAAAAGTGAAAAATTACCATCTTTCGGAAACTTGAAAAAAAAAATCATATTGTCATGAAAGCATGAGAAAACTAGTTGAGCAAAATCTAGTAGATAATTTTACAAGGAAAAACAATATTTTTAAATTGTTAATACAATTTGTTTCAAAATGCGAGATGCGGAGAAACGAAGAGCGCCATTCGATTCGTGTATGTGTTTTATTATTTCTTTACGGACTCAGTATTGGTGTAGAATTTATATTCGTACTATACATAATAAATTGGGTAGATAAAAAAATTATCCAATAGATGGATTTTATTTAATTTTTTCCGCTGAATCTATTGGCTCTATTCGTTTTCCTATCTTTGGCAGATTTAAACAAATTGTTTGAATAAAAATGTTTAAATAATTCAAAAATGAATTTTTTTTCACCACAATGGTGGAATTTTAACAAATTTTCAAGCTCTAAAACCTTTTCACACTAAAAAAGAGCATTTCGTACGAAACTTTTCACAAGTCTCAAATTATGTTATAATTTAATATGAAACTAATATTTTCTCTCGTAAAAAAATCAATACAATTAACTGTTTTCCTATAATGCAGTTTCTTCATCATTGTTTTATGAATTTGTATTTCAGGATTAGATTTTAAATTTAAGGTTTTATTTGAAAAAAATAATAGTTGAATTTGCAGTATAGTAGTAGAATTATAGTGGAATTATACATACTACTTTGAAAAAGTAAACTAAAATGATGAAGATTAAATAAATGTATAATTTTTTTAGAGCGAAAGAAAAAAAAATGATTTAAAAAAATATTTATTATGAAAGCAGAAATTCTTCAAATTTAAGTGAACAACTGCTGAAAGGGTACTGAAAATCCTCTCAAAATTTTGTTTTGAATAAGAAAAAATATTTACAATTGAAAAATTAAAAAGATATGTAAGAATAATAGCTTTGACAGAGAACTACTTAATTGTGCAACATCTAAGCCATTTTTTAATTATCTGTAAAAAGATAAGAAAAATGTCTCGCCAAAAGAAAGAAATTATCCTTGAAAGTTAAAAAATCGTGAAATGATATACAATGAAGTCTTGAACTTACAGTTTTATTTATAGGTACTGAAAATTTTCAATAAAATATGCTCGCCAAGCAAAATGTTTTTGAAAAAATATTCAATTATAGCGGTTTTTATACTTAGGTGGGACAATACTATATCAGGTTTTAACAGAAAATTTATAAAATATAGTTTAATTATTTTGAAAAATTACAACTAAAACTATATTTTTATATTATAAAATATATTATTCTTAAACAGTGATTCTTGAAAATCAACACTCTATATTGCACCTGGAACTTATAAATATATATCTGGCACTTTTAAGGTCATTCTGTCAATCTATCAATTTTCTTGTCGGTGAGAGGGAAGATGGAGAATATCAGAGAAAAAGATTTTTCAAACTTAAATATATTCCATGAATATATTCGTACATATTTAAAAAAATAATAAAACATTTCTCTGTGCAATGGAAAATATCTCCTACTTGCATTTGGGATAAGAATTTGCTAACATAATTAGAAAATGTTTCCATCCCACAGGAAATCAATGTTGTGAAATTTGAGGGTTAGCAGCATAGTCAGTAGCATATGTTCCTTATTACTCCTAAATTCAATAATAAAGTACAAAAACAACTCCAGGATGTAAAATTTCTTTAATTTAATCAATAAGAATTGATAAGAAGTACCTTATTTTTTCGACTTCTTCCAGACTACTTATTCCGAATTTGACAATTATATTTCGGAATCAGACCGGTTTCTTCAACAGATTACCTTTTACTTTTCGCAGAATTTGAAAAGTTGTTTATTAGAAACATTCATGTTTTTCTGAACCAATTATATATAAATATGAAGAAGAAAGCATGAAATGAATTAAAAAGTATTAAAGACCGATCATAAGACTTTCTCGAGTGCTTATTTTTGGAAAAAAGTGGACCCGTATCATGCAGAAAGATGTTGATATTTCAATTGGATTAACTTAATCGGTGCACCTTTCATTCTCCTTATACTTTAATTTTCAACTCAAATATAATAACTTCTGTTTATTTTTCAGGCAGTTAATCCAATTTGAATATCAATGTGTTTCTGTATGATACAGGTCCACTTTTATCAGAAAATGAGCACTCGAGGCAGACTTATGATCGCTTTTCAAATACTTTTTATACTTTCTTCTCCATATTTATATATAATTGGGTTTGAAAGAACCTGATTATTTAGTCTGGATAAAGTAAAAGAAATAAGGTTCTTTCCTCATAAATTTCAATAATAAAGCACGTTATATCCTTTGAAATTCTCAAAAAATTAAAATGCACTTTGAACTTTTCTTCTGTCATAAATTGAAACAAATTTCTGAGTTGAATATCCAATGATTGGATCGATTTTAAACACACAAAATCTACCAGGTATCAAGTTGATGCAGCAAATGGATCAAAAGGATGCAAAGTTTTGATACTTATATCCATGATCAACTTGATTCAAATTTCGACATCAATTACCTGTCATAAAATTTCAACTACTCAACACATTATGAAATTGTTTGAACTTCTTACCTGAATGATAATCAATTGTTGATAATCGATTAAAATTAAATTGGTAATCAAATGTTAAAAAACATCATTTACTTATTCATTTAAATTTATGATTATTGAGGTTGTGGATGTTTGTTTACAAATGTCAGCAAATCTCGATCAAGGATCGATTATCGATTTGCAGAACTTGAATTTGGTAGACAGGAATGTCTTTCGAAAGTCATCAACTGTCATTCTGTTTTGCATACTGATGCTAATACGCCTTGAAGATGTTCTCCTTAATTTTCATTGATCCTCTAAAGCGAATCACATTGAATTGAAATTGTAGATCAAAATAGCTGCAACAATTTGATACCCCAAATTTGAGTGTGAACTAATACCAATAGTCATATCTATTCTTATAAAAATGTCTGTGAATAATACTCTTACTCTGGAAATCTTTAAACAAAACCTATTCGAAAAGCCGTTTATAAATTGAACTTATTTGCATGAGAAGTAAAATGTTTTGATTTGTGATAATAATGTTGATCCTCGTTCTTGCTAAGCCGATTGCAATCTTTGATTATCATAATCGGGATGCATATTTATCTGCAGTCTGTCTCGCATTCATCGACCTTACTCTCATTCTGAGTATCACGTGTAAGGTTGAGTCAATCAGGCAGGCAGGTAGACAGCAGCCTCCTGCTCTTGAGTACGTGCTTCACTGGAGTGAGGTACTCTCTTATGGTAAATCGCGAGGAGGATTCAAATTGAATTTGCATGAGACATGGGTAAACCTGCTTACCATCGAAAGCCAAGTTAAGATACCGTCACGAATGACAATGCAAGTGAAATTCCTATGCACCTGTTTTATAAATGGCACCCACCTTACGCCAAAAAGACGTCTGGCTCGTGCAAAATACTTTACGACCCCGAGATTCAGAAACTTTTAAAATAGCTTTCTACAAATTCTCTTGTAGGGGAGCGGCTAATGTGGTGCAGCGCCTAATGTGGTGCACTCGAATTTAAAGTCACACATTCTAGAAAAACTGAGGGCGCATAATTAAATCTATTTATGTACTGAGTAATGACCAGAGAAAAATTACACCATTTCAAGTAATTGTTTCATGTTTATAAACAGAATATAATTGTATACATGACTACTATATTTTTAATTTAAAACAAAATTAAGTTTCGTAAAATTAGATATTAAAAGAGTAATACATAAAAGTAGTTATTAATTTTAAAAAGTATTTAGACGTTAGGCAAGTTTTATCTATTTACGTAAGAAATCTGTAGTAGAGATATAAAAATTTTCTAAAAATTCATTTTATATAATGGATAGACCTTAAAAGCTTTTTTCGCCAAGTTAAGTTTAATAATCGTATTGATGATATTCCAAACATGAAGAAACAGTCCAAAAAAGTGGTGTTAAATGATATGTCTCGAAAATCTTCTAAACATTTTAAGTTATGTTAGCGTTTTACACTGAAAATTTGTATTTTTAATGAAAAATTATTAGAACTTGAAGATTAAAATTTTTCAAACCATTCACACTTTTTGGTTTTGTGAGCGTTTTTTACTAAAATCAGAAATTTTTTAACAAAAAATATTAGATTTGAAAGATTCATAATTTTTTAACGATTCTAGGTTACGTAAGTGTTCTATATCAAAGATTAATATTTTCAAACAAGAATCCTTATAGTTCGAACAAGATTGAGAATTTTTGAACAATTTTAGATTGTCCGGAATTCACCGATTGTAAACCCCCATAATTGTTTTGACACTAAAATTTGAACATTCATTTTATCACAAAACAAATAAAACAAAGTATAAAAAGTGTAACTGAAAACAATAATATGAATTAAACCATTTGTTTCATGAAGCAAACATTTCTTTTTCCGTTTTATTTAAATAATTCGGGTTATATTAACGATTCTCACGAGAAATCGGTTATTTAAACAAAAATAAATAAATTTCAAAGAAGATTTATAATTCTCAACAATTTTCTGCTTTGTTGCTGTTTTCCTTTGAAAATTATAATTTTTCAAATAAAATAAGTATTAGATTTCAAAGAATATTTACAATTTTGCAACACCTTTAGGCTTTGTTGGTCTGTTTCACTTGAAATTGCTTTTTTGAGCAAACATAATTAGATCTAAATCCAATAATTTTTGTTTGAAATAATAAAATTTACAAGCCTGAAAAATCTCGGATTATGTTAGAGTGTTTCATCAGAAATAAAAATTTTTTTAAAAAATCATTAGATTTTAAAAAAATGCATAATTTTTTAATAATTTCAGATTATCTTGCTGTTTTACATCGAAAATTAACATTTTCGAACAAAAATCGTCAGATTTAAGTTCAATCAGTTTTGTTTGAAATAATAAAATTGACAGCCTTAAAAAATTTCGGATTGTGTTAGTGTCTTTTGTCGGAAATTAAAATTTTCGTTAAAAAATAGTTAGATTTTAAAGAAGATTCATAATTTTTGAACAATTATATGTTACGTTGGTGCTTTACATCGAAAATTGGTATTTTCAAAGAAATTTATTATAATTTGAACAAGATTAATAATCTTTTAACATTTTTGGATTATGTTCGTATTTTTTATAGGAAATGGGTATTTTTAATTTAAAAAAACGATATCTCAAAGAACATTTACAAATTTTCAATAATGTTCGATTATGTTGGCGTTTTGGACCGAAAATCAGAACTTTTAGTAAAAAAAATCCATAGATTTCAACGAAAATAAATTTTTATATATATATTTCAGATTATTGCCAACGGCCATGCCACGCTGAAAAAACCATTTCTCGTCAGATCACTAAAGTTAAGCAGCGCTGGGCGCGGTTAGTACTTGGATGGGTGACTATTTCGAGAATACTGCGTGCTGTTGGCATATTATGGGTGTGGTGAGCCCACACTTGTAGTTAATCATAACTACAAGAAAACTATCCACCTAGAAACACTACCCGAATCGGGTAGTGTCACGCCTACCCTGAAAGGGAAATGGCTTAATGGTATACAATACAATGTTAACATTTTTCATCAGAAAAAGATTATTTTGAACAAAAAACATTAGGCTTTGAAGAAAATTTACAATATTTAATCATTTCTTCCGATTTCAAAGAATATTAACAATATTTGCACAATAATAGAGCATATTACAGTTCTTTTTACCGGAAATAGCTTATTTTAAACAAAAATCATTAACCTTTGAAAATCAAACTTGCTATATTTAACAACTTCAGGTTATCTTGAAGTTTTTCTTCGGAAATTGGTATTTTTGAACAAAAATGCAACTGTTTGATTGTCCATATATTGTACAGAAATATTATGTCTTAATTCTGAAGTGAAGATACTAATTTTCATCACTATCCAAAATATTGTTCTTGTTTTTTGTATTTTATTTTCGATAATAAGTACTATGAAATGAAAAAGTTTGTATTAATATTATATTTTAATTCATAAATTACGTGGGAAAATTTTTGAGACATGTTTCTTGTGGGTAAGTTGATTCAAAAGATGAGAAGAAAAGGGAAGGAAAGGTATAAAGAGAAGATTTGAGAAGAAGTAAAAAGGCGAAATAACAATAAAAAGAAGGAAAAAGATCTGCCGACAGCTAATGAAAAATGTGAAGAAGGAAGATGAAATATAAAGAGTGAGAAAGTAAAAATGCCGAAGGTGTATATGATGGAAAGGAGATGTAATGAGGAAGAAGACAAAATAAGTGAAGGTCGGAGAAAACAAATTATTGCAAAATAAGAAGTCCAAGAAGAACAACAAGTACTTAAAACAACAAAACGGTTTGGTGATTAAAAAAACTTTAAATGAAAAGGTAGCACTTTGTCGATCTTAGCGTAGGATTTTGATGGGAAATCGTACTTCAATCTATGCTCTATCTGGTGACATCTTTGTGTCCCGGAAGAGACCGAACATGATTAATTTTTATGTTCGAAGAAAAATTTAACACGTGCGCCTATGGCACTCGCGAACTTTAGAACTGAAACACCAATAGAACTCTTTTTTAGGGTTCCTCTTTGGTTCGTTGACCCAGAGCAGTGTCATTAAATCCGCATTATATCGTAAAAGTTGCATCATTAACTTGTAAAATCTTCGAAGTGAGTCGAGGCGAAAAAAGAGTCATGTACAAAAAGTCTCTATTAGAATTCATACTTTGGGTTCCTTTGGAACAATTTATGATTTTGGGTTCTTTTTCAGCAAGGGAGATTCCTTTTTGTGTAGAAATAGAAATCCTAGTTTCTTCTGTGATATCGACAAAGTGGTAACTTTTTTTATGTAATGACACACATAATGTAAAAAAGAATTCGACATTCTCAATAAAAAAAATATCTGATAATTCTACAACAGGGTAGGAATATTCATCTACATTTTGAATTTTCGAAATGCACAGACGCCCTCCAGACATTATGGCACCAGTTTGTATCTTACGCCCACATTCTGTCTGAATACAACTTGAGACATATGCACACACACTGTCAGTGAAAGTCTATTCAAAAGCGACAATCCTTTCTGTTGAAGAGAAATGATTCACTGCCTTCCTAATGATTCACGACATGGGATAATGGTACCTCACAGACAAGATCTCACTTTGTTCAAGGTGAAGAGTTCACAGGTGAATGAGCAGTCGTCTCGAAAAAATGATTAAAGGCTTCTGGAAAATAAGATGTTTACACCTTTAACTTTTCTCCACACAAAGCAATGTTCCTTGTTCATTATTTTCACTACCGTTAAAATAAGTCGATGAATTTAAGGTAAAATTAGACCAGAGTTTTTCAATGAAAAGAATGCAGGATTCTGATTTTGATATCAGATTATGATAAACAGAAATTCCCTGAAGATGTTTCTTGCTAAAGATTTACATTTCATATATTAGGCAACAGTATCAGAATTTTTGAAAATATTTAATAGAGATTAACAAGAAGTTGATCATTTTAGAAGATAAGATTTTTGAAAACAAACATTTTTAAAATTTTACACGTTGTTAAAGGTCACGTGACATGACATGCGACTGTGATAAAACGAAAAGACTTTCGTACATCGATTTGTCATTATACTGACGTCTTCGTAAGTATTTTCATTTTATATTCGAAAAGCATATCAGCACAACAGATGATTAGACCATCTAAAGGGCTACAAAGTAATCTTAAAGACTTATAATCACCATGTAAGCAGTATACATCCTCCAGCAATGTTTTAATCATAACCTACAAAGAAATTTAACAATTTTGAGAATAGAAGTGTAAGATATAATGAGTTTCCTTTACAAATTTGGAGAGGGAAGTGAAGAACATATCAAGATTTCAATTGTCTAATTTCAACATTCCATTGATATGATTATGCAACCTAAATAGTGGAGAGTGGTGACTTATTCATTTTGAATATAGAACGGCACACTGTATCCAGTTTAATAATTCAGAGCATTGAAGGGATCCGAGAATGTACCCTGCCTTTTAAGGATCATGCCCCAAAATGATTTTTGCTTGATATTCCAAAAAACGATTTTGAAGACTTTCAATCATTTTAGAATATTTTTCTGTGTTAGCTGCCCAAAGAACACATGTAAATTCGAGCTAGGCTTTAGCAATCAACTAGAAAAGTAATATTATTTGCCCTGTTATTTTAAAATATTTGCACGTTCGGATGAGAAATTCTAAAGTTTCACGAGCAAAAGCAACAATGTTGTTAATATGTGAGTTGTATGTTAAACGACAATCAAAGAGCATTCAAAGGAATTTAATCGTATCAACATGCACTATATTTCCGCCATCAATTGTGTATTGGTATATCAACGTTACCTTCTTTTTTGTGATTATTAGAAACATAAACTTTACATGCTTAATAGGAAGCAAGTGGTCATCACATCATTTGCCTGATTTTTCTATATTAGTCTGTGGAATTTCACTGGAATTGAGATTAGAAACAGGATGATATAATTTAATATTATCAGCATAAATCAAGTAGTAACAAAGTAAGCCAAGAAGATATAATGATTAATAGCGGGCCAAGATTAGAACCTTGGAGTGTTCCTGATGTACGTCGAAATTTGCGAGATAAGTGCCCATTATATTCAACTTTATTCTTTTGTTCAGAGAGATAAGATCTCAGTAAGTTTTTTGCAAAGTGTGATAAATCTATGTTGTAAGTTTTATTAATAAAAAAAAAGGTAATCATCTCTATATTTTTTTTTTTGCTAAAGCAATATAAACGACATCTACTCAATCGTAACTATCGAAAATGACATGTATTTGCACCCTTTAGGATAGGACATACTGTTGTAGCTGTCCAAACATTCGGAAAAATTCCAGACTTTAGCGCAAAGTTAAAAATTATTTTGAACGGTGTGACAAAAACACTAGACATTGTCTTTATAAGTGAAGAAGGAACCGTGTCTAATCTTGCAGTGTGTTTGCTGAAAGTTTTTTTGTCGCCATAGATACATTATTTTGAGTGATGAACCCATTAATTTATGTTTAATATTTATGCTTACCTTATTAGTTAGGCTACTTGGATTAATATAAAAAATTTCAGAATATTCATTAAAGATATTGTCAATTTGCTATGGAGAGTTATATATTGAGTTATTGAAATTGATAATTTCAAGAATTCTTAATTGTTGTTAAAGTCTATTTGCAAAATCTCAGAAATTTGACGGTGATGCTATGATATGTAATGCTCTGTAATTGTATTGTAAAATGTAATGTTCTGTATAGTAATTTATAGTCTGTATATTAATGCTCTTCATAACTGGTGTAATTGTTGTAAGCTATTTTAAGCAGTTTTCGAAGATATTTTCCTAATTTTCTCATATTGGTTTAGGTAGTATTGCAGTTTTTTATTTCGGCATGCTTGTTTATATTCAATCTTTAGGTTCATATTAATAATTATTTCACAAGTATGCCAGGGAGGATACCTATCATTAATCTTGATAATGTTATAAATTGGGATAAATTTATCAAATCCAATATGGAGCATATAATCAAATTGTAGGCAAACCACATTAATATCCTCGAATGAATAAAAGTTACGTTCTATGTTATATTTCGGCGATTCATTATTTCTAACAATAGTTGTGCAGAGAGAAAATCTATCGTAAAGTTCACTGCATGGTGATGCAGGTCTTCCGAAAAAAATGATAAAATTATAAATGTATAAAATGAACTACTTTAGCCCTCGTGTTGAATAGTTTTAAGAATTATTTCAAAGTTTTAGCCTATAATAGCAATGCACCGGGACGAGACAAAAAACTGGTGGGACAGACTCGGAAGTGACTAGAACTTAAAGTGATCAATTTTTTGACAATCACCCTTAAAAGAATGAAGGAATATAAAACGGAATAATAAAAATATAACTTGTCAATCAAATCTGATTACGGATTCAACGGATCTACAATTACTGAATGAGTTGAGCTAGCACATGCAACAGATCCCTGGTAAAAAATCAACAAAAATTCATATTGAAAAGAATTATTCCGATTTTAGGAGTATATAACTATATACGAAATGAAAAACTATAATCGAGAAGATATTTTAAGTGCCTGTTTCTTGCGTGTGTCTCACAGAAACATGTTCCCGGAAGGTTCTTCGATTACAAGCACTTCTTCTTCTTCTTCTTCTTCTTGTCAGTACTTCGTAGATATCGATACGATGGTTTTATAGTATCTGCAGCGATCAGCATTATAAGATTCCTAGGTCGAATGGCAAACTAGGAAGAAGATGCTGGTAATTTTCCGAGGCTTCCTTTTGCGGGCTGTCCCGAGTGACTGCTCTGAGTTCTTGATGATGACCTCAGGAGGTCAGAGACTGTGCGAAGATCTCGTAATCGTGTCAAGGGCGCCTACGCCACCGCACCGTGGTACCAGTTAGATAAGGCCTCTGAACACGATGAAAGCCACACAGGGGAAGATAGCTTGCCTTCCACGCTTAGCAGGTTTTGCGACATCAGATAAGATCATCAAAGTGATGATTTCACGCCTTCATGTGAATTCCTTTTCTCAGCTCTTACCTTGCAAAAGCTTCTACGAATATGACTTTGAATACAGGAAACTGGAGAAACAATAAAGTCCTGCTATTAAGGTTCTTATGGCTATTTCTCTTATCTGTTTAATAATTTAATTGCAAAGTGTATAGGAAGTATGCAGATTGCGGAAGAATTTAGACTGAAAGGGTAGAAATAAAAAAATGGAAGGAACTCATCCTATGTGAAATGGTCTGTAGGATTTAAGATGTAATCAACTGCTGCTGACGGAAATTTACTTTACGACCACATATGGGTGGAAATAACAAATTTGACATTATCGTGTCCCTAGAATATTATACGCATGTATTTAGAGGAATGATTTTTTTTGATTAGATGATTTTATCAGGCCTCTTTGTTACTACAATACTCTATGTTTCGATTAAATTCGATTAAATATGAATAAATGTCATCTGGTAACGTGTTCCTTACAATAATTTTTTTAAATTCGTGACTTTTAAACAAACAGTTGAATTTTCAAACTCGAAGATTATTTTTCTACTGAAAAAAACTAACTTTCAACAAAATACGTGATTTTTCAAGTAATTAGTTCAATTTTCAACAGAAAAAGGTCCATTTTAAGTTAGATAGTTGAATTTCCCAATAAAAAAGATTGTATTTCTACGAAAAATGGAATAGTTAAATCTTCAGTTAAAGAATTAATTTTCAACAAATAAAAAACGAATTTTCAACAAAATAGTTAAATTTTCAAATTTCAACGAAGGACATGAATTTTCAGTTAAAATGATTCTTCAAACAAAAAATTACTTTTATCAACAAAATACCTGAACTTTCAACTAAAAAAGATAAATTTTATCAACCTGAAAAGGAATAGTTACATTTTTACACAAAAAAAGAATTTTCAAAAAAAAGTTAAATTGTCAACTAACCAAATGAATTTTCAACTGAAATGATACATTTCCATTCAAAAAATGAGTATTTCACAAAATACATGAAGTTTCAACAAAAAAAAGTTAATTTTCAACCAAGCAGTTGAATTTTCTATCAAATATAATTGAATTTTTAACCCAAAAAGATGATTTTCCAGCAAAACAGTTTAATATTCAACAAAAAATTAAAGGTCCAGATAAAATTTTTTTTTTAATGAATTTTTCAAAAAACAAAAGTGAATTTTCAAAAAATAGTATATTTTTCAAAGACATAAATTTCCAACTGAAGTGATGAATATTCTGCTGAAGCAGTTGAATTTCCAGTTCAAAAATAAATTTTCAACTTGAAAACAACGGCATTTCCACGAAGTAGTTAAATTTCAAATCAATGAGATGAATTTTCAACTAAAATGATGCAAATCCAACAACAAAATTAATTTTTAACAAAGTAGTTCAACTTTCAACCAAGTAATGGAATTATTAACCAAGAAAATTAATTTTTCACCAGCAAACACAAGTCTTTAACAAAATACATGAATTTTCAACCAAATAGTAGAAATTTTTAGATAAAAAAAAATCTTATCGAAACTGGAATAGTTAAATTTTACGATACAACAAAAAATAATTCCCAAACAAAAAAAGAAACGAATTTTCAAAAAAATAGTTCAATTTTCAACCCAAAATATAAATTTTGAAGCAAGAAGATTAATTTTCTACCACAGGAGACGAATTTTGATCATACTACATGAATTTTCAGACAAATAGTTGAAATTTCAATATAATAGTTCAGTTTTTAACCAGAAAGATGAATTTTCAAGTAAGAATCTGAATTTTCTATAAAAAAATGAAATTTATAATAAATACATGATTTTTCAACTAATAAAGACCAATTTTTACCAAAAATAGAATAGTTTAATTTTCAGTTTAAAAAATTCATTTTTAATTAAAAGAACGAATTTTCAAGAAAGTACTTAAATTTTCAAACAAACCATTTTCGACTCAAATCAATAATCTTCAATCAGAAAATTTAATTTTCAACGGAATGGTTTAACTATTAACCATGCAGCTTAATTTTCAACTAACATAGATACATTTTTAACTAAAAATGGGATAGTTAAATTTTCAGTTAAAAAATTAATTTCTAACAAAAAAAAATTTTTTCAAGAACATAGTTAAATTTTCAACCAAAGAAATTAATTTTTTACCATTATAGTCGAATTTTAAACCCAAAAAGACAAATTTTCAACAACAAAATTGAATTTTCAACACAAAAGATGACTTTATTAACAAATAGTTTAATTTTCAACGAAAAATATGGTTTTCAACAAAAAAGATTTATTTTCTACCAAAAAATACGAATTTTCAACAAAATACATGAATTGTTAACTAGACACGATCTATTTTCATCAAAAACTAGAATAGTGAAATTTTCAGTTCAGAAAATTAATTTTCAACAAAAAAAGCAGCAAATCTTCAACAAAATAGTTGAAAACTATTTGGACTTGCGTCCAGTTAGGGCATTGTCTAGACCGTATAATCTAGACGGTATATTCAGGCCCTAACCTAATTTAAAATTCTCAATTTCAATTTTCTCTCATTTCCGAAAATAGCCAGTGTGCTTAAAAATACCAAAAATAGACATTAAAAAAAATTTCCTCATCATCTAGTCAGTCTTTTGGGGTCCTGATCGGATCCTGGCCAACTTGACATACCAACAAATTTTCTGTCTCATCCAAATATTTTTTTGTATATTTCCAAAAAGAAGCAGGGTTTTTAAAAGTATCAAAAATAAAAAGTGAACACTAAAAAAATGAATATTTATCATCATCATCTAGTCAGTCCTTTTGGGACCTAATCGGGTGCTGGCTGACTCGTCAGGACCAACACTTTTTCTAGGTGTCTCATTCAAGTATTTTTCGGTATATTTCCAAAAAGAGAGGAGGTTTTCAAAAGTATCAAAAATGAAAAGTAAACACTAAAAAAAATACATATTTATCATCATCATCTATTCAGTCTTCTCGGGCCCTAGTCGGGTACTGGCTAGCCTTTCAGAACAAAACAATCTTCTGAGCGTTGAATTCAAATTTTTTTTGCACATTTCCAAGAATATCCAGGGTGTTTAAAAGTATAAAAAATAAAAAACTGACATTAAAAACAAATAATTTTTTATCATTATCCAGATAGTCTTTGAAGTAATTTTTAACATCAAAAATCTAAAATATATTTTCAGAAGACTGACTGACTGACTTACTCAGCGCCATAATAGACCGTCCCGGATTACTCAGATTACACCAGACTACCAGTTCGGATAACCCAGCGGCCCAACGGATTACCAAAGTAGTTTACCCATCTCTTGAAGCTCAGTGTGCGGGGTACCACAGACATGAGATTAGAAAAAAAACGAGAGGTGAAAGCCCTTTTGGATTGAAGTCACTCGAGACACACCATCTATCGATTCCAGGCCTTACGAATTTTCACACCCATTTCCTTTTTCTATCTCCCTTTTAATCTCTAAAGAAAACGTTAGAAATTGTCGTTCTCACTCTCGAGCTTTTATGGTTGCTGAGAGCGATCATCGAGCTCGAGAGATCCTCGATATAAGAAGGTCGACAGGTGAATGTCATAGTGACAAGAAAGGAAGACTAGAAGGGACGATAGAAAAGTCGGGAAAACTATGTAAGATCCGCAGTCTTGGAATGAAAGAGAGGATATTTGAATGAGTGATTGGTCAGATTAGATTCCAAGCACTGGCAGTTTTGCCCAGTTAGAAATCTTAGACTCACCATTTAGAGCAGCCTACATCCCGGTCTGGTCACTTGCTTTAAATTTATTGCTCTGTCCATGACAGATAGAAAGGGGTTGCCCAGCTCGCGACAAACGATACTTCAATGGATCGCATCGGTACCACTCCCGTAGGTCATGAGCTATTATGTTGCTTTTGCTATTACATGAAATTGCGATTTCCGGTATGTGTGTCACTTGCAGAAATTGAGATGTTAACTCGCTTCGAATCAGGCATATGAAATATTTCTTGTAGTTCATCAATCATAATATCCTTCTGCTGGGTCGACATTGTACACATTAAACTCCGGGAGACCAAACCGTGGCATATCATTCTGATTATCAACTTCAGATCAAATTGATCCACTTTTGCGGGTTCAAAAGTAATTTTTACACAACTTCATTTATATCTTCTGAGGGACGATTGTTACACTTTTTATTGAAATCGTATGTTAGTCATGACCGACATAATATTTTAAAAATAGAAAATGTTCCAGAAAATTTTTAATTTAAGTTTGGAAGAGGCTCTGGAAATAATTTGTTTTTATTTTAAAACTCTTTCTTCATATTTACCAAGTTCCGGCTACCTTTTCTGGAAGATTTATAACTTTCTGGAACCAACAGAATATGTTTTAGAAAATGTTAAATTTTCAATAAAATACATGAATATTCAAAACATACTTAAATATTGATAAAACAAAGTTAACTGTCCACCAAACAGTGGAATTTTCAACAAAATTGTTGACTTTTCATTGAAAAAAAAATATAAATTTGGAATCAAATAATTGAATTTTCAACTAAAGATAAATAAATTTTCAACATAATACATAGTTGAATGCTCAACCAGAATCGATTATAAATCAACCAAACAGTTGCATTTCCTATGACAAAATATAAAATTTACAATAAAAAAATTAA
Organism: Andricus curvator; assembly: GCA_932195095.1. NCBI lineage: Eukaryota > Metazoa > Arthropoda > Insecta > Hymenoptera > Cynipidae > Andricus > Andricus curvator. The sequence goes on along the minus strand of CAKNYM010053040.1, from coordinate 161,138 downwards.
TTTTCCAACCAAAAAAACAAGCTACAGAAAAGTTTATTTTGAACCAAATAATTGAAAATTCTACCAAAATATTTGACTTTTCAACCCCAAAACATGAATTTTTAAGAAAACAGTTAACTTCTCAACTAAGAAGAACGGCTTTCTTACTAAATTGTTGAATTTTCAAACAAATAATAATTTTTTTTAACCCAAGCAGGTAAATTCTTAATCAATAATATAATAGTAGATCCATAAACCAAAAAGATGAATTTTCAACTAAAATGATGAATATTCAACCAAGAAAATTAATTTTCAACAAAAGAGTTAAACCTTGAAGCAAGTAGTTGAATTTCTAACCATAAGGATTATTTTTAAATCAACAATGAAATAATTAAATTTTCAGTTGAAACAATTACTTTTCAACCGAAATGCAAACAAATTTTCAAGAAAATAGTTAAATTTGAAACCAAATAGATGAATTTTCAACTAAACTGACGAGTCTTCAACCAGAAAAATGAGTTTTAAAAAAAGAGTTCAACTGTAAACAAAGTAAATGACTGTCTAACCAAAAAGATAAATTTTTGATCAAAAATAAAATAGTTAAATTTCCAGTACAAAAAAGCTAATTTCCAACCAAAAAATAGGTTTGCAAGAAAATAGTAAAATTTCCAAACAAAGAAATGAATTTCCAATTAAAATGATGGATTTGAAAAAAGGGATGAATTTTTAAATCAAAAAGACGATTTTTTTAAAAATGAGTTGCATTTTTTACCAAGAAACATTTGTCAGTGAAGACAGAAAATAAAATGTAACTATATTGGTGAACTTTGAAGCCAAAAAGACGACTTTTATTTGAAAAAGTCAACATTTAAAACCTGCAAATATGAATTTTCAAATAAAAAAATGGCTTTCTAACAAAACTGTTGAATTTTCAAAAAAATGTTTCTTCAGCAAATAATACAATTTCAAACTAAAAAACACTAATTCTCAACCAAAAATATAATAGTAAACTTTTTAACCAAAAATAGATGGATTTTCAAACAAAGAGATAAATTTTCAACTAATATGATGAATCTTTAACTGGAATACTTAAATTTTCAGTTGCAAAAATTAATTTTCAAGCAAAATAATTTTCAAGATAATAGTTAAATTTTCACTTCAACTCTTCAATTTTGGCTAATTTATTCTTATTACGAAAATCATAATATTATGAAGATAACAATTTTTTCTAGTACGTAGTTTGCTAACATGTGAAACCAAATCATAAAGCAATCAGCTCTAACTTAATTATGCTTTATTAGATAGTCCTATTAAGCTACTTTTTTGCATATAATTTTCAATTTTCAAAATTTTGTTTCAAGAACCAAAACTAACATGTTTTTCTCTTTGGTTACAAATTATTTCTTGGAATCTTCTTTGTAATTTTGTTAACAGAGACATTAAGCCTTAGATTTTGTTTTCGTTCTGAAAAAATCTTTCAAAGTATCTTTCTATCTGTTGTCTTCAATTTCTGTTTATAGTTCGCAAAAAATGAATCAAAAATTTGTAAAGAAGGGCGAAAAGGCGAAAATTGTGTCAAAATGTTCGATTTTAGGTATTTTAGAGGTTCTGATGCTTTAAATGAAAATATCAAAATTTTACAACATGTAAGCACAGGAATAAATAACAAACTCCCCCAACTAATATTGTACTCAGAAAAATTGATTTATTTAAATTTATAAAAATAATAATCAAGCGATAAAATATTCCAAAAATATACTTCCTACGAATGTGTAGTATTTTCTGAGCAATAATTGCAACATGCTACAAAATTTTCAACCAAAACTTCATTTTCCCATACTACTAAAATTTCCGTGAGTAGTCTACTCAATTTAAGAATTTTAAATTAGATGAAAATCAAATTCAAAATCCTATTAAACGTCCAATACTCAAGTTAATGTGTATAGAATCCTAAAAATAAAAACAAAAATTCCAACGACCAAATTTGGACAACCACCATAAAACGCTTCTATTGTAATTTGAAAAAAAGAAGGAAAAAATAATTTTTATTTTTTTTAGGAATTTTTTTTTCAAATTAAGACAGGAGCATTTTATGGTGGTTGTCCAAATTTGGTCGTTGGATTCTTGTTTTTATTTTCAGGAATTCTATACATTAACTTGAATAGTCTACTGATCTCTTCATGAATTTTTACTAATTTATTCTGTAAATCTGAATTAGTAGGATTTTGCTAATTGCAACAGTGCTATTTACTGATTCATTTACTATAGCTACTCAATCATTAATTTATCAATAAATTAGACGCAAAATGAACTGTTAACTAAAGTAGCAGGATTTGACTATTCGAATTAGTAATTTTTTACTGATTGAAGTCGTTGAAATCTTAAGAAATGAATTAGTGATCGACTCAACTTTTTTGCAATAACTCAAACCTTACTGATTCCGATTCAGAGAGAAAAAATATTTTTTAATGAGAGAAAAAGAACTTGAGATCAGTATTGAAAAGTGGATTCTTTTTTATCGTGAATAATTAACATCTCGTATAAACACTTATGTGAGCAACTCAATGTCTCTGCCAAGAGAAAAGGGAGACGCATTTTCTCCATACTCTCTATAGAGACTCTGAGTGAATCGAGAATCGACGAATTACTTTTAATGATCACGCGATCACGTCTGAATCAAGAGTGATTGACTTTGATCGAAAGTTCTTTAGGAATTATATAGATCAGGTTTAATTCACTTTTTTCCACGATGAGATTGAATAATTTCATACATTACAGAGAAAACCTGACTATATTCTCTCCTAATTTCAATCAGTGAAATTTCACTGATAATTATAATCAGTGAATTGCTTCTGGCTGTCTCAATCAATCTAAATTCATTGTGAAATCACTGACCATTAACTAACATTTAAGAATGATCACTAGTGGCAACTATGGCAACGGCCATACCACGCTGGAAACACCAGTTCCCGTTAGATCACTGAAGTTAAGCAGTGTTGGGCGCGGTTAGTACTTGGATGGGTGACCGTCTGATACTACTGCGTTGCTGTTGGCGGTGGTGGGTGTGGTGAGCCCACACTTGTAGTTATTTACTACAAGAAACTATCCACCTAGAAGCACTACCCGAATCGGGTAGTGTCACGCTTACCCCTTGAGGCTCGCCGAAAGGGAAATGGCTTAATGGTATATATACTAGTCATCCTAAGTTCAAAAATCAGCATTGTGAAAAATGATTTATAAAATCAAAGAAAATATTCCTATTTTTAATTGGAACTTATTTTGGAAGAAAACTAAAGGTAAACTTAAAAAAATAGTTCAGGTAAAAATTGTTTCCTTAAGAATAGTTATTGAGAGTTTTCGGTTTTTTCTTTGTCTTTAAGAAAAATTTGAAATTCTCATTTAATCCTAATATTCTAGGGCTCATTTTAGTATTTGAATGATTCTGTATAAATCTCTTTGCTGAATGTTTATTTAAAAATTTTATTTGGGAATCGTACAATTGCTAACTTTATACAAAATATTTTTCTTACGTAAAACTTTTTGAATAAAAACGTATGCAAGAGATTGATTTAAAATCTTTAAACATTGATTAGGATTGAATAATTGCAATTTTCACCTGAAAGGGAGCGAAAACTGCAAACTATAAATAAGTATTGTTAAATAAACAATTTTAATTTAACCTATTTTTTCAAAATTTTGCCATCGATTTTGTAAATCATTTTGAACAATGCTTATTTTTGAACTTGAGATAACTAGTATACATCCTCATGCAGGTTTGAATGATTTTGCAAAAGAAAAAGTTACTCAAGTTTCATTAAATTCCGCTAGAATTTCAGTAATTGGGACAGTAGTCCAGAATTTTTTGTAAAGTTTACAGAAATTTTAGTAAGATTACAGATTTACGGTTATACTGGGTGTTTTTTTAAACTTGAGACATCGAAATATCTAAAAAAATACGCATTCTATGAAAAAAATATCGCTAATAAAAATTTTTTATTTTCGAGGGGAAAAGCGATTTTGAAAAAAAATCCCCCCGTCCCAAGGAGGCAAGAGTGGGGGTAACTTTATAATTTCAAATGGGAACCCCAATTTTTTATCACAGATTCAGATTCTCCTCTATGAAATACGTAAGTTTTATTCCAAAAATTCTTTTCGATTCGCGATTTTTTTTTCTTGTTCTTTTTCGATTTTTCGATTTTAGGTGGGGGGCGGGGGTAAATTTTTTCAAAATCGCTCTTCCCCTCGAAAATAAAAAGTTTTTATCACGGATATTTTTTTCAGAGGATGTGTATTTTTTGAGATATTTTGATGTCTCAAGTTAAAAAAAAACACATATTGCGTAAAAATCAAACTGTTCTATCAGTAAGTTTCATAGTCTTTCCCCTTCTTCACATTTTTTCACTTGAATGCGAACTGTATTAATAAAACCGAATAAGAAAATCCAACTATTTTTTTGAAAATTCGTCTTCATGCCTTAAAAATCCAACAATTGTATGCCATTTTTGGGACTAAAAATGCAAATGTATCGTTAAAAGATTATTTTTTTGGTTGAAAATTGAATTATTTTCTTGATAATCCATTCTTTTTTGTTGGAAATTAATCCTCTTGGTTGAAAATATAACTATTTGGTTAGAAATTTATGTATTTTGTTTAAAAAATCGTCTTTTTTTTTGTAGAAAATCAATTTTTGTTTGAAATGTCAACTATTAGATTTCTTGTTGAAACTTCATCTTTTTAAGTTGAAAATCAAATCTTTGAGTAAAAGTTGAATTACTTTCTTAAAAATTCATATTTTGGGTTGAAGATTTATAATTTTAGTTTCAAATTTATCTCTTCTTTTGAAAATTGGAATACTTTGTTAAAAATTTTGTTTTTTGTTTAAAAATTAATTTTTCAACTGAAAATTTAAATATTTGGTTAAAAATTTAACTGTTGGGTTGAAAATAAACTTTTTTTTCAAATTTATATCTCCTTACTTAAAATGAAACTGTATTGCTGTTAATTCGTTTTTTCTTGGTAGAAAATTAATCTTCTTGGTAATTCATTTTTTCGGTTGAAAATTCAATTACTTGGTTGAAAATTCAACTGTTTCGTAGAAAGCTGGTCTTTTTGGGTTAACAATTCAACATTTTGGATGAATTTTTGATTTTTAATTGATTTTGTTGAAAATTCGCCGATTTTAAAGAAAATTCATCTACTTGGTTGTAAATTAAACTAAATTGGTTAATATGTATGTATTTTTTGAAAATTCATCTCTTTGGTATAAATTTCATCTGTTTGGGTTGACAAAGCAACTGTTTGGTTGAAAATGAATCTGTTTTATATGAAAATTAAACGATTTTGTTGAAAAATCATCTTTTTCGGATCAATTAAACTGGTTTTTTTTTTATTTCAAATGGAAATATTTTCTTGGTCAAAATATCAACTATTACCGTTTTTGTTAAGGATTTATCTTTTTGTTACAAAGCTCAGCTACTTGATTGACAGTTGAACTACTTTGTTGATTCATAAGAGACATTAAAATTTTACCGAACCCTCTTTCCCCCAAACGGTCTCACCTTATTTTTGCAGAACCCCTAAATAAATTAACGAAAACAATTTAGTAGGCAAAAATTAAGTAAGATATGGGACACAGCTTTACAATTTTTTCTAGTTTCTAATAAAGTTGAAAGACTTCGAAATGATCACTATATAAAATCCAAGCATTGAAGAAACTATATCGTATTTATGAAACAACTGTATTTTAAATTACTGAAGTATTTAAGATAACAGTAGCGTTCCGGAAGCGCTACTGTTTATACATAGAAATTGAAGAGCATTTCGATTAATATAAGTAATGAAATAAGTAATCTTATGTGCCGGTCAAAATGAGCACTTTGAAGTATCGTAAAATTAAAGTCGCGACCTGTGTTTCACACTATCACACTCTTCACTCAAGAAGGCAAGTCTGCCATAACGTGTGCAGAGCGATAAGATTACATGAAAGGTGCACTTGTGCTGAATAGGAACTGCCCAGCATCACTTGCCTGAAGATCACCTTGTGATCCTGAACGTGATCGCGATCTCGATCATACGCTACGGGGTAAAAGTGACCCACTTACGCATGTCTACTGCACCTGTGCTGACAATATGAAAGCAAATTGTTTCTTTTTATTCTAACACGGACCTGCAGTTCAACATTACAAAAAGAAGTTTCACAATGTATCGATGGATCCTAAAAGAAAATAGATTCGCAGTTTTAAATTTTTAAATTTTTAATATTCACAATTCAAGACTCTTAAATATTCTTGAATAGTTCAATTTTTGAATAGTAAAAATGACAGCGTACATTTATTTTTTGTAAATGGTTTTAATTTTTTACATATGTGACATATGTTTCCGTATATGATCGTCTCCAAATGAAAAGATTCCATCTCGGATCAAACCAATTGAAAAGGCTCTAACTCGTGGAGACAAAATGAAAATGTGCTGACTCGCGTGGCGAAATCTCGAAGCTTCAAAATTCCATATAAATTTTATTGGGATCATCAGCGCTCTCAACTCTGTAGCACCTTTTCATTTGCTCTTTACGAGTTAGTACCTTTTAATTTGATTTCTCCGATATGGAACCTTTTTATTTGACCACGTCGGTATAAAAAAGGAACTTTGCAGCAACTTCAAACTACTTGAATCATTGACACTCAGAGAAATTCCCTCTTGTGTCGGAAGGATGCCTCTTGACACAAATGGAATTTCCTCATAAATGTGAGGCTGAAAGAAATTTCATTTGTCTCAAAAAGCATCTTTTTGTGGCAAACATTAGCCTTTTGCAACAAACTTCACCTAATCTTACAGCCAAATAATTGTCTTGTGTAAAAAAGATATTCAAGTGTTTCAAAACAAAACAGACAAGAGGAGGATGCTTTTGTTTTAGGACAACTTTTTTCTGAGTGGACTAGAAATGTAATTTCCTTTTTTTACGGAACTTCCTCAAAATTAAATCTAATTTCGAATGAACCTAAAGTCAGATACAAATAATAATTGTTATGTCGATCTAACATGATCAAGAGACAAAATAAGTGAGCGGAAACATAGAAGCTTCAAAAGTGAATGAATGAATTTGAAGATCAGCATACATACATTTTTTTACCAAAAAATTCAGAAATTGGTTTATTCTAGGAATATCAGAATCCTAGGTTTAGAGAAGAAAAATGGGAAATTCATGATGACCCTAATTTTCGAATTTCATATTAATTTCTTATCAGAAATTATTTCGCCACCTTGAAGCTTATGATGTTATAAGCTTGATATGTTGATACAGATTTCTAGACTAGCATAATTGAAGAATTGCTGAAGGCGCATTGAGTTACTCGAGGAGCGCCTTCTTATTAATGTAAAATAGGAGTAACAAGTCTTCCTACAATTTATGTCTATCGATTCTCGCTACTGGCAAGAATTTTTCCAGATTCCAGTCGCATAATGCTAAGCATGAGAGATCAGAATGATTGGTTATTAGTAGGAAATATTTGAAACTAATGATCTTCTCGTGACTCCTGGTATTAAAATAGAAAATTTCCTATAGCTCCGGGGTTAGAAGTGTGACGGTTGTTAATCTGACACCAGAAGCCTTTCAGTAATCATAGAGATTATGTGATATTAAGACGAGGAGAGATCGGCAAAATTATAAAAATTATTATTGTGTTCATAAAAGTTGTTGAAGATCAAGTATTAACCTATTTTGTAGTAAATTCTTAAGGCTTTAATAAATTGAGCAAATAAATCCTTAATTTGGAAATAATTATTAACTATAATAATCTACCATCCGTTCATTTATAGTCAATGTAACAGATTATTAGTAAGTATACGTCAGTTTGAAGTCTTATAAAATTGTCTTCCCTTTTCAAGTCATACCTCTTTCATGGAAATGCCTTATCGTTCATTTTCATGTTATTACCTGAAAAACAAAATATTATTACAAAAAAACAATTATTTTGTATCACGTAATTTTCAATTTAAAATATAAAATTAATAATAATACAAAGTGTTCATATTTCATAATACCAATTTTTTACGAAAAATATCACCACAGCCTATTATTGTTCAAATATTGTAAATATTCCTTAAAATCTAATGATTTTTTATTCGATATTACTGATATTTTAGATGGAAACCACAAACTTAACCTACAATTGTGAAAAAAAGTAATCTTCTTTGAAATATCATGGTTTTTTACTAAAAATACTGATTTCCGGTGTAAAACGTCAGCATTGCCTAAAATTTTTGAAAAGTCGCAAATCTTCTTTGGAATGTAACTTTTTTTTATATAAAATACTAATTTCCGATAAAAAAGACTAAAACAATCCCAAAACAGACGAAAATAACCTAAAGTTGACGCAAAAATTGTGAATATTCTTGGATGATTTACGATGAAAAACGTTTAAATAACATAACGTAACAGAATATTGTTCAAAATTGTCAATTTTCTCCGAAATCTAGTGATTTTTATTTGAAATAACCTATTTCCTGTAGAAAAAGCGTTAACATAGCCTGAAACTGTTCAACAATTGCAAATTTTGTTTGAACTATAATGATTTTTGTTTTAAAATATCAATTTATGGTGTAGAACGCCAAAGTAAACTGATATTGTCTAGAAATGATGAACCTTCAAAATCTAATGAGATTTGTTCAAAAAAAGTTAGTTTACAGTAAAAAAATTTGAACAAACCAAGAAGCGTAAATTGTTGAAAAATTTTTAAACTTTGAAATATAATAATTTTGTATTAAGAATACTCATTACCAGTGAAGAACGCTAATATAATCTACAATAATTGTTGAAAATTTGAAATCTTGATGAAAACAAAAATGAAAACTGAAGTTATTCATTTTTGAACATTTCAAAACTGACATATCCACGAAATTTTAATCTGATATCTGAAATTCTTCAACTGAAAATAAAATCGTTCATTTTTGAACGCTTTGAATTAGAAGTGATACAGTTTCAACTCCTTTTTAATTGATTTGCTCAATTTTCAAAATTGTGGTCTGAAATTTTTCAATTTTGAGGTCTTCTAATTACAATTTTTCAATTTCAAATTATTTAATTCCTTTTAATTCCATTCGAACTGATGTCCTTTTTTCAAAATTTTACCTAATCTATAACTATTTGATTTGGAAAATTATCAATTCAAAATCGTTCGATATTTTTTTTTTGAATTACAAGCGCATTTAGTTCGAAACTATGAATTATTGTTTCAAAAATTAAGAAAAAATTAATGTTCTAAAATTTTTATAATAATAATTGAATGAAAATTTATGTTTTAAAATTGGAAGATTACAACGGAAAATTCCGTAATAGTAGAGAGCACTTACATTATTTTGAATGTCTTAAACCATAATCGTTTTATTTTTAGAATTGTTTCATTAAATTCGAGACAGGTGGTAATCAAAATTTGATATTTTGTAACTAATATCCTAATAAATAGTGAAGTTACCACTTTTAGTCCGAAATTTTTGAATTTTAAGAACTTTTGAGTCACAATTTTTTTATTCCAAACACTCTGACTCTCAAATTATTTAATTTTTGAAGCTTTTATTTACAAATTATACAAGTTCAATTCCTGTTTGTTCAATCCGAACTCGTTCAACATATTTTTTTTTCAAGAGCTTCCAATTCATAATTATGAATTATTGTTTCAAACCTTTTTTATACTCTAAATATTTACAATTTTTCAAATAATGGATTTTGAAATTGTTTCTATTTTTAATGTTATAAACGAGTAGAATAATCAAATTTGTTTCTTGTACAATGTTTTAAAGTTTGCGGTACTTTTTTTGACATTTGTTTCCATTGGTTTGCCAGTGATATTCCGGATCAGTACATTGACATTTTATGAAAAATTTGATCGTTGTCACCAAATGGCATAAACAAGTTTGCTGTTTGTGCAATTTTTGAAAGTTCAATGTACGTTTTTGAAAATTTGTTTCAATTGGTTTACCAGTAATATCCCGGAACAGTACATTGTGATTTTATGAAAAATGTAATCGTTATAAACAAATGGCATAAACAAATTCGCTGTTTGTGCAGTTCTTTAAGGTTTGAGGTACCTTTTTGGAAATTTGTTTCAATTGGTTTGCCATTAATATTCCGGAAAGGTGAACTGACAGTTTATGAAAAATGTGATTCTTATAAATAATTTCGCAATGTAGGTCATCACATTTTTCATAAAATGTCAATTTTCTGTTCCGGAATATCACTAACCAGTCAATTGAAACAAATGTCCGACAAAAAGTACATCAAAGTTTTAAAAATTGCTCAAACAGCGAATTTTTTTTATTCTCTTTGTTAATAACTAGCTAAAGAAGTTGAATTGTTTTGGAAATTCCTCTTGCACTCACTTCTGGTATTTGATAATTGGAATAAACGACAAGAAAATGATTTCAATTTCATAATTATTTAAAAAGTTGAAAAAGGGAGGTGTACACCGGATACTCTGGGTATGTAATAAAGTGGATAAAGTTAGGTGTGCACATAAGAGTTGAAAATTAGGATGTTTGAAAAAAGTTATTGAAAATGGAATGAGACATTTCAAACTTTGAGGCTCTGAAACTGATCTTTCAAAATTGGACAATTACAACCGAAAATTACATAATAGTAGATACTACTATGTTATAAATATCTTGTAGCATAATTGCTTTATTTTTAGATTTGTTTCAATAAGATAGAGACAGGTAGAAATAGAAAATTATATGTTTATCTTATGTTTTAGTAAATAGTGAAGTTGCCACTACTAGTCTTTCAAGTACGTTCGTATTTACTAATAAGCATATCTGTAATCACTTAACTCGATTCAATACTAACCATTCAATCGAACGACGTGATAGCCACTGGGAACAGTTCTCTGCAAAAATTTCACGCGAGTTAAAGACCGGTTATGAATTATTGTCCTCATTTGTAGATATTAATATTCGAGTTTATACAATCACTGAAAATCTCGCCATTTTTATTCCCCTACATCTTAATTAACGATATTCCTATTTTTAAAACCGGTGTTGTTAAACATTTGAAATACATTAAATACTAATTAATCAATACCTTTACAATGTCACTGCACTTTTATCGTGAAGACTTATGGCAACTTTGATAAGGATTTGCAGAATACATAATTCAAATTAGAATTAATTGAAGATCGAAGCTACATTTATTATTTATTCGGGATTAGAGGCGTGTGAATAAATCCTTGGACTGATCGACTTAACGGTGTAGCTAAAATTTTTTACAAGATCATGATCGGATCGAGGTGTGGAACCGAGTAATAGATTCAGTGAGATCGTCACTAAGGCCTGTGAAAGGTGTTATTTTATGTGAATCATTGAACGGTTCACTGATAAACGCTAATCACTGAGCTATGCGTAAAAATTGTAGCATTCTTGCTTTCTGTTTCTTTAAAAAGAATTCACCAGGCGTACATATAATAAGATAAATGCTAATTTAAATTTAATAAAATATTCTACGTCAATTTTATTTATGTTTATTATACCGACGACAAGGGAAATGTATGTTCATATTTCCTCTTCCGTTACTGTATTTTGGCAAACAAAATTATTAGGTCTACAAATTAATTAGGTGCCTTTACATTGATGTCTTGTAACTTTTGGTCAAACTCAATTTTTTTCCGTCCTGAGGAAGTTTTAAAGGGCAAACCCTAATTTTCAAAACACAATCTAATAGGTTCCGGCCCTGAGGACTTAGCCTCAGAAATCATTAGTGAATACAACGGCGTCCAACAAGGAGCATTTGAGATACTGCATTCTTTTTGCATTCCAATTAAAAAATCACTATTGTGGAATCTCAGGAACTACTTTTTACACGTTTAATGTGTCAACGCACCTTCTCCTAAGGCTGGCCAAATCATTTCGGTCGCATAAGCTGCATTTTTTAAAATTGGTATACAAAAGGAATGCAATGTCTCAAATGTTATCTGTCGGACACCATTGTATTTACTAATGATTTTTGAGGTCAAGTCCGCAGGTTCGCCACCTATTATATTGTGTTTTAAAGCTCGAAGTTCGCCCTTTAAAATTACCTTATAGTGGGGAGAAATTCAAGTTTGACCAATAGTTACAAGACATCCAAGTAAAGGCACCGAATTAATTTGTAGACCTAATATATATGTATTTTTCAATTTCAATTTCAAGCTATTTTCTAGGTGGCGTGAAATTTTATAATTTGTGCTAAAGCTAATATTTTTATGATCCAAAGATCAAATTTTGTGAAAAAAATTCTAATAGGTGAACTTGATATCTGCATCTATCACAGTCCTATGTTTCGGTACACCTCTGTACGATCCTATTTCAAAGGGATTTATATTATTGCAGGATATTGCATATATATATATTGCAGGATAAGCATGTATGTACTGCCCTCGTTAGGCTCTAGCTGAGATTTTTATAATAATTCGACATTGTTATAAGATGAAATTTTCCAAAAGATAATAACGATAATAATAATAGTTCTTTATTAAGCTTCTAACACAGTACTTAGTGTATTCAGAAGAAATTAATTGAAGAAAAAGTTAAAGGGTCGAAAAAACATGAATGAATCAAAAAGAGAATTGAATATTGAACATTACATATATATGTTGAATATATTATTAATAATTAATATTAATATTAACACTCCGAAAAAATTTCCTTTTGTGTCAAAAGGATGTTTCTTGACACAAATTATATTTCCTCTGAAATTGAAGGTTAAAAGGGTTTTCATTTGTCTCAAAAAGAATCTTCTTGCACCAAACATGATATTTTTGTGGAAAACTGCACCTAAGCTTGCTTCTCATTATTATTATTATTATTATTACATTTTCTTATTGAATTATTTTGTTTCTTTTCAGTATATGCTTTGATAAAAGCTTGTTAAAAAAAACTCATTTCTCATTTTTTGTTTAAATTTGATGTGGGAGTTATGGGAGTAACAAAAGAAATTAAACAAATTTTTTTTCTCGATACCAGCTGAACACAGTTAAAAAGAAAATTTTCAAATTAAAATAGCTTTTTATGGGATACACATTAGGCACTATCAGTATTTTCTTCCTAAATAATCTGTTAGTACTCTAAAGTTACATATTCGAGATTAAAACTATTGAAGGGGTAGTACATAGTTTAAATAAGTGAAGATCTTGAGCGCGTATATTAGTCGTAATTATTACTTTGTTGTAGTTTGTTTTCACAGACTATCTTCGGTGAATTAAGTAAACAGTTTAATATATTTAGTTATTATTTATTAATTGCTTCAACAATCATTTCATGACATGAATTAATAAGGTAATATAAAAAATCATTATGGTCGATTCAATGTGCTGTCAATAGTTCAGATAATTGTTTATTATTGAAAAATAACTTTTGACTAGAATGAGGCAGAGAAATGTTTTATTGACAAAGTATCACAAGCTTTTTAAAAGCTTGAGTAAAAGCTTTGGCTGTTTCATGGAAAAAAGTGTTTGCAAAAATTCAAATTGTTTAAAGAATTATGCTTAAGTGATTGAAAATGTTAAAATAAACGGAGCTATAATAATATTTGTTGCAAAATGTGCAAAACACTATGCAATTAAAAACAAAGTGAATCGATAGTGTTGATTTTCGATTTCAACAACACTTCAACAAATATCATACAATATAAAATTGCTACTGCATTATTAAGAAAAATAAATTTAGGTTTTAAACGCTTTTAACCGACCTAGGCGTTGCTTAACTTTTGTAATCGGACAAAAACACTTAAACAATTCCATGTGTCTGTACGGACACATTTATTAATATGTATTAACCTAAGGTTAACTTTTTTCCAAAAAGGTATGAATGGAGTCAAAAAGAGCCTAAAAGGTAAAATTTGAAATACATTAAAATGCTTATCCGACACATTAATGCCTTAACAAATTTATATCTATCGTTTAATCCTCCCAAAAAAATTGTTGGCAGCGGTTTTAAGACTTAATCAGTTGTCAATTATTTCTAGTGACTTCTTAAAAATTTGTCATTAGGAAAAGAAAAATATGGGTTGCCTTTATTTAGAACGGTATATAAATTCAAGGGGAGATTAATGAAAATTGAAAAGCCAGATTTTCAAATTAAATTTCTAATGAACCACTCCCATGAACTGTACCATTGAAAAATTGTACTATATACTGAGGTTTGAATCGAATTTTTTTTTTTAAATCCTCTAGGGACAGTATTCATCAGAAATTGAATTATTGATGTGAAGATCATTAATTGGAACAGTAAATGAAACAATTGATGAATGGATGAATTGATAAATTGATTGCAGTGATCTGACTCTGACTAATAAGAAAGGAAAGCATAAGGCGTTTAATGCATTTGAAAATTATGAAAAAAATAAAAAAGTAAAGTCATTGAATGACCGATAGAGTGACTTTCTCTCATCACAGAAACCCTCTCCTCCCTTTTATACTCATGATGTACGATTAGGATAGAGCAGGCACGTCTTGATTGTCATTAGATTCGCGGCGGTTCGACGTATGGTGCACATAATAGTAATTGGCCAAGAATCGATTAATTAGAAGAAACTAATCACTTTGAAACGATTTTCGTTTTGATAAAAAAATATAAACTGTCAATCAAATGCCATGTGGCAATGAATCTCCGGAAAACGAGATAAATTTCCTCTTTCTGTGATCTCATTTCTATTGAATTGGATAACATTATTAACTTCAACGGTTTATCAAATTATTCAGTTGGACTTTCCTTGAGTGAACTAGAAAGCACACGCGCTACGCCGCCGATTATTTTTTTGTCTCGCACAATTTTTAAATTAAAATATAAAATTGATATGAATACAAAATTATTGTACTTTATGGTATCTGTTATCTAAAATAATAAAAATCAAGGACAATATTTTTGATAATTGATCAAAATTGATGTCTTAACTTTAGAATAATTATACATAATATTCTTCTACAATATATAGACAATCAAACCGTTGCATTTTTTATCAAAAATATCAATTTCCGACGAAAAATACTAGCGTGATAAAACAAAAAATTGTTTAAGGCTGTAAATCTTTTTCTAGACCTAATGTTTTTTGTTTAACATCACCAATTTCAAAAGAAAAATGTTACCCCAACTTGAAGTTGTTGAAAAATTGCAAATATTTTTTTAGTCTTATAACTTGTTATTGAAAATATGAAAAATTTCACAGAGATATACTAACATAATCCAATATTGTTCACAGGTTTCAAATATTGTTCAAATTATAATGATTTTTATTTGAAAATATACCAATTTTCGTTTCAAAACGCCAAAGTAACCTAAAATTGTAAAAAAACTCATGAATCTTGTTTGAAATTTAATGAAGTTCAAATAACAATCTGAGTTTCCGACGAAAAACACTAGTACCTTCACAAATTATTCAAGCTTGTAAATTTTCTTATTTCAAACAAAAATCATTAAATTTAAATCTAATCATTTTTGGTTTACAAACACAAATTTCAGGTGAAATACACCAAAATAGCCTGAAGTTGTTTAAATTTAGTAATCTTTTTTGAAAAGTTATTTTTTTATTAAAAGTGCCGATAATTTTTCAGGAAAACCATTAACATTAATTATCAGTAAATTATTCAGAATTATAAATATTCTTCAAAATTTAATGATATTTGTTTTATAATACCATTTTTTGTGTGTATAATGCTAAGATAGATTAAAAATGTTAAAGTTTGAGAAACTTTTTTTTTTATTTTTTTTTTCGTCAAAAATATCAATTTCCAAAGAAACACACTTAAATGATCCAAAATGTTTCAAGGTTTTAAATCTTCTTCAAATTATAATACTATTTTCTTTAAAATACCAATTTATGGTCTAAAACACCTACATAACCTACAATCGTCAAAAGCTGTGAAAATTTCCTGAAATATAATTTTTGTATTACAAATATTATATTTCAACAAAAAACCCTATAATAATCTAAAACTGTTTACAGATTTTGAACCTTGTTCAAATTATGATGACTTTTGTTTTGAAATACCAACTTTCATTGTAAAATGCTAACATAACCTAAAATTGTTGCACTTTGTGAATCTTCAGTAGCATGCAATTTTTTATTCAAGAATACCAATCTCCGACGAAAAACGCTAGCATAATCCAAAATTGTTAAAAAATTTTCAATATTGTTCATATTATAATATTTTTTGTTTTAAATTAACAATTTTTGGTGTAAAGCGCTAACGTAATCTAACTGGTGATTTTTATTTAAAGTAAAAGATTTCCTGTGAACAACATTAATATAACCGGAAACTATTAAAAATTACAAATGTTGGTCAAATCATAATGGTAAAATGCTAACATAACCTAAAATGCTCAAAAGTTATAAATATTCTTTGAAATCTAATTTTTTTTTAAAATATCAAATCTCAAAGAAAAGGACTAACATAATCTGAAAATGTTTACAGATTCTAAACCTTGTTCAAATAATAATGATAATAATTCCAAAACACACATTTTTTTGTGAAACGCTAACATAATCTGAAAGTTTTGCAATTTTTGAATCTTCTTTAAAATAATTTTTTTTATTGAAGATATCAATTGCTGACAGAAGACGCTAACACAACCCAAAATTGTTGAAAGATTTAAAATTTTGTTCATAATATAATTTTTTTTAGATCACCAATTTGTAATGTAAATACTAACGTAACCTGAAATTGTAAAAAAATTATGAACCTTTTGAAATCTAATGATTTTTATTTGAAGTCACCGATTTCCTGTGAACAACATCAATATAATCTGGAACTGTTCAAAAATTACAAATCTTGGTCAAATTTTAATGTTCAAACGCTAACGTAACCTAAAATTATCGTAACTTGTAAATATTGTTTTAAATCTATTTTTTTTTATTAATAATGATAATGAAAAAATGAAAGTTAGAATGATTTTTGTTTTAAAACACCATTTTTGTGTAAAACGCTAAAATAACCTAAAATTGTTTGAATTTGTGAATATTCTTTGAAATATAATTTTTTAAATCAAAAATACCAATTTCTGGTGGAAAACGCTAACATAGTCCAAAATTGTTAAAAGATTCTAAATTTTGTTCAAATTATAATGCTTTATGTTTTAAAATATAATTTTTTGTGTGTAAAATGCTAATATAACCTAAAATTGTTAAAATTTGTGAATCTCCTTTAAAATATAATTTTTTAAATTAAAACTCCTAATTTCTAATGAAAAACAGTAACCTAATTCAAAATTGTTGAAAGATTCCAAATCTTGATCAAATCATAACGATTTTTGTGTAAACTGCTGACGTAACTTAAAATTGTAAAAAAATTAGGAACCTTTAAAATCTTATTATTTTTTCCAGATAACCGCTAACGAAACAGAATAATTCATATTGCTAAAAAACGGTTATTCTTTTAAATCTATTAATTTGTCATTAAAATATGCATTGCTGGTGTAAATCAATAACATAATTTAAACAGTCTTAATTTAACCGCGCAAGAGTACTAAAAAGTACAAATGTTTCTCAATTTGCATAACGTTTTCTATCATTGTTTCAATAGAAGGGATTATTGGTTGACTTAATTTTCGAAATTTTACATTCAAGGTATAAAGCAATTCTAAGTAATGAAAAGTCAATTAGGTTTTCAACAATAATAACCGCGAGATTTTCGATACATATCGATAAATCACTTTTTAAGATAGGATAGGATGGTTGAAACCAGATTGCCGAATTTTGTATTGAAATTAAAGTGTTAACATTTTTAAATTACCATTTGAAAATTGTCAATTATTTAGACTTGGCTGTTGTAATTTGTGAAGCATTTAAACTTTGTTAATTTTAAACTCAAACGTTTTTTGATAATCGATTAAAATTTGGTTACTTCAAACTTCGGCACATCAAAATTTTTGAGTTTTCATATCCGTTAATTTTAACTTGGCCAATTTCAACTTAAGACAATTAGAACAATTCATAGGTTCATTTAAAATTCAATCTTTTTTATGTTGGTTAATTTCAAATTTGAATCATTTTGACTCTGCCCACTATTAAAATTGACCACGTTTAATTTGGGAGGCTTTCCAAACGGGACAATGAATATCCGGAAAACGAGATCAATTTGCTACATCTGTGATCTCATTTCTTAAGCGTTTAATAACATCAATACGTTTAGATCATAAAGGATATTAACTTCCTTTAATTAAGCAAAAGAAAAAAATATATAAAGAATAGATCTAGGTTTGTAGTTACAATAAAAGTAACAAGAAATATTGATTCTTTCTACGGATTATTGAACCTCTCCTTCTTATACTAATGTAAAAAATATGCTTAAGAATAGTTCAAGGAAGAAATAAGATCTTTATCTGAGATTATAACGTATTTATTTTGATGTGTATTCCTTTCTTTAATAATCGCGTAGGTATAGAGAAAACATATGATTAGAAAACAATGGATCTATCTATAGATCAAAATGAAGATTTAATCAATTCATCGTGTACCTTGAAGTTATAATTTCATAATTTCAGGGGCAGGGTTACATTCGAGAACTTTCTCCTGGTGGGAAGGAGTTGCGAATTGAATTTGCTTTCATCAAAGAGGAGGGGACACCATAGGGTTTTACTAGAAAGTTTCTAGGTCCTCTAAGGAATATCAAATGTAACCTGATCATCTATGTTTCTAAATAAGTTGGAGAAATTCCCCTGGGATGGTCTACGAATCAAGCGTAACTAGAATTAGTTGCTCAATTAATTTCAGACCTACCAATTTAGTGGATGGTTTGATCAGTTCTCATCTGATAAGCTGTAAACTAAATATACACATGGGAAAACGAATTTAAATTTTGGATTAGGGTATAATAATTTTTTTTGCTTAAATATATTTTTATACAAATTTTTATTTTCATCACTGATTTTCTTTCATATTATGTTCATTTTATGTCTTTGGAGGCCTTGAACGTCTTTTCAAATCTGTGCAGTATTTTATTTAATGTTTCCTAGGCAATACACTATGTTTAATAGACCCTTGTTTTCAAAAAGCAATGTTAAAATCTACAATAAGGACGAAGGAATTTTCTCAGGTATTACAGATTTTTCTACTAGTAAAAATTAATTTAAAAAATTAGTTTTCAAGTCTGGGAAATCATAAAAGATATTGATAAGATTTCAGTGCTTTTTACTGCTGAAAATACGCCAAAGAAATTGCAAGTCTAAATATAATCAAAAATAGGAGGCAGCAAGTTTATAAAATAATTATTTTTGTATTTTTTCAAATCGACGCCTCCATTCAATATGAGCCTATGTGCTGACAGCGCTCTGTATGAGACTATTCCCTATGCTTATACACAGCGCATAGTCTCATACACGGCGCTGTCAGCACATAGACTCATATTGAATGGAGGCGTCGAAATTATTTTTTGTAGTGTATTTTTAAAGGAAAAATGTCATTGTACGTAAAAAATATATTTTGAAGCCAGCTAGAAAAAGATAATTTAGAAAAGTGCGAAAACGTCTTTTTGGAAAACAGGCTATCTTTTTGTTTCGTGATAACACAGCCTCATCAATTCTTTTCCTAGTGTATTTCGATCTAAAGCCCTCAGATATTATAAACATCTTTTAGATTCAGCTGAAAAAAGATAATTGAATAAAACACAAAACTCAGTTTTTTTTAAATTTACTGTTTCTACATTTATGATTACTCAGACTTATCAATTTTTTATACATGTATTTTAACCAGTAGAAAAGCTTCAAACCTCCGGAACATTATTTTGTTATTATTGTAGATCTTTAATTTAAAAAAACTTGCAAAATTTGGGAAGAAAATATAAAAATTATGGAAATAAGTATTTCTTGAAGCATATTTTGCTAACATGCAAGTTGAAGTGGAATCATATGAATCTTGTTTCCTTTTTGTACTTTTATATATGATTATAGTATACGGTGAGTTTTGATGGAACTCAACCCAAAAAGTCTTTCACCTCCCAGGTTTTTTCCGTTCTCATTACTGCGATGCCTTACGATCATTTTGAGAACAAAAATTTAAAAAAATCGCTTGGAGTCATTTTTTTAAGAAACACAATTTTTTATTTCTGTGGGGGATTTTTAAGTATATTGTTGTGGAAATGTCACTAAAGTGTTGGATGATTGGCATTAACTCCTTATTTGGCAAATAAAAAGCCTAAACAAATGCCTTTAAAATGTTTAAAAATAGGTGAAAAAAGCTTTAAAAATTGCTTCTTTCTGGTGCGTCCGAACAATAAGGTATATGGTCCACGAGAATTGATAGGCATACAATTCTCTGAAAACTAAAAAATCGATCATTACACCCCCCATAGTTTAGTACATATAGCTGTGAAACTTTATTCCTTATTAAAAAATTGGATTATACAAATTTTTTATTTTACTTTCCCTAAAATAACGAATTGCCTGTGCACACAAAATAAGTTAGAACAGATTGAATTGCCTAAAAATATAAAAAATACGATGCTCTAGCTCTAAAAGGAACATACACATACATTAAGTTTGTTTTATAAATTTTTGCTTCTGCTTCATTCGACATGAAAAATGTACTCTAAAAATAAAAAATAAACTAGAATCAAGAAATGTCAAGAGAAACTGAACGTCTACAGAAGTTCTATAAAAGAAGGCCTCATTCAGGAGGCCATAATTGCAGTTCTATAAGGGCTAGAGCATTGTCAAATTTTTATTAAAAAATAAGTTTCGACAGCTATATCTCCTAAACTATTGGAGGTCTGATGTTCGATTTTTGTAGTTTTTTTATTTTTTTTTCTGTTAAAAGTTTTTGCTTTAAAAAAAGGCTCTATATAATAGACCATCCTTTTTAGTGCCACAATAAAGAGGTCATGCGAATCATTTACCACCTCAGTGTTATTTCCACAAAACTATACTTAATAACCCCGCCAAAAAAATCAAAAATTGATATTTTTAAAAAGCAGCTTCAATGCATTTTTCTATTTTGGTCTCAAAATGATCGTGAGGTATCACAATAATGAGAACAGAGAAAATATACAATTGAGGTTTCTCTTTTATTTACTGTTTTCTGCAAAGAATATATGAATGCCACTTAAAGAAAAGACAATTGGGAAAAATGTAAACGATGGCTATTCAACGACTCTAAGTGTGATTTGTGAGATATTCTCATCTTGAGTACACACTTCAGAACGTGTCATTAGTTTGGATGCGATCAGGTGCGGGACTAATCAGTGAAAGTGTAAACGATCTGAGGAAGCCGTTTCATGTTTTGAGGACAGTGCATTATAACTGTATACATTCAGCTGATTCAGAAGAAATAAACTGAAACCCATTAATCATTCTACAAGAGAACTTTATTATTTATGTCTCAATCTCTCCTGAGTTTCATTTGTTACATTCACATGAGTAATTCTCCTTCCGTATCACATTTCGCACATTTTCGCGATTACTCTGATCAAAACTAATGACATTTTGGCACAATAATTATCAATCATGAATTTTCTTTAGAGATGGCACAACTGAAGAGTCCAGTGGTATGAAATCATAAATGCCAATTTTCGGGAATTCGTTTTATTGTCTTGAACTAACTGCTTTTTCGCAACTCATGTCTCTGTAGAAGATTATGGTCCAGTTTGATGCAGAAGAGGGTCACAATCCATGTTTGCTATTTTTTTTTTCAAAGTGATTACTGCTTTTCGCTTGCTCTTTTCATGATTTATTTCAGCCAACTAATATATCTAAATAACATTCTTTTTTTATTAAAAGTTAAATAATGTTATGCAATTCTTTGTGTGTCAATATTTTTGTTTTCGGGGACATGCCGTACCTTTGACAAGGGTTTTTCTCTGATGTAGTTGTTTCTTTTATGATTTTCTGTTTTACAGTTTAATAGAGCTAAGTAATAGTTCATAAGTGCTTTCTTTCTTTCCTTTTAATTGAAAAATGAAAAAGTTATACAGCTTTAATTTTCAGGTCCAACGGGTTTTGGGACGCGCCGCTCTTTAATAAGGGTTTTATCGCAGATGGTCTTTTATGCGCTCCTTTTATGATTCAATAGAGCTAAGTTATAGCTCGAAAGTATTTTCTTGTTTTTTTTTCTTAATTAAAAAATAGAAAATTTATGCAACTCTTCCTGCGTCAAAAGCAGCATTTTTGGGGAAGCACCGTTCCTTTCACGAGCGTTTTCTCGCCAATAATTTTTTTTGTTAGGCACTTCATTCACGATTCAAAAGAGCTAAGTACATAATAGCTTAAAATGAAGTTATTGCTTTTTTAAATTAAATGCGTCACAGTCCCTCGTGTCCCGGGATCCTTCAATTCGTATCCTAATAAATTCAAACTGTTGAACACTTTTTAGAAATCGAAATTGAAAAAATAGACAAATCTTATCAAATTTTCTTTAACATGAAGTTGTTCCCTTGCAATGAAATGACAGTCCATTTTCCTGGTAGGAATCACTTTAAATGTCAGTTGATACTACATGACGTGATACTTATTGAAAATATATTTATCAGCTTTAATATTTCTCTAATTTAAATTTCAAAGTATAGTTTTGAAGGCACAATTCTAAAACAGTTGGAGGTTCCCCATTTCAAATTTTACAGTGTTTACATTTAAATTAAAACATTAAAAAGAAAAGGACAGTTTAACTATTTGATCTTCAAATATGGCAAAATCTCACATTGAAAGCCTTGATTAATAATATTATATTTAAATATTCTAAATGGTGTGGTTTTGATTTTAAACGCACAAACTTAATCAAGAAGCTCTGAATTAAATGCCTGCAGAATAAATTCAAAACAATAATAAATTAAGACATTAATTCTCATTTGCAAGCATGAGAAATTAGAAGATTTCAGAAACAAGAATTGAAATTGAATTATTTTTGTTAAGAAAAATTATTTGTCGAATTTTTTATTTCAAAATGCTGCAAAATATTAACAATTTCAAACTATACTTAAAAAAAAAATTTAGAATTGAAAGGCTTGAAATTGTGCAATATCAAACATGGGAATCATATAATTAGAGAAATCTTGTTTTGTATTCTTTTTTTTAATTTTTAATTTTCAATGTAATGTCTTGAAATTTACCGATGTTTAGTTAAAGATTTTTTTAATGAATCATTTAAAATCGAAAAAAATATTTTATTGAAGTGTTATAAATTTTACTATTAGAAATTGAAAAATTGTATTGTTTAATATCATAAAAGACCAAAATTAAACTATCTGCAATTTATACCTCAGTAATTAAATAATTTCTTTAATTTTGAATGATTTCAATTTTTCACTTTCATCAGTTTTAATTTTGCAATTAAAATTGCAATGGTAATATTTTGAGAAGTATAATTAATAATTTGAACATTTTCAATTTTAAGACGATTTAAATTTAAGTAAAATAATTAAAATTTTAAGGGTTTGAGTACGAAAAGTTTGAATGTTACAATTCTTTTTTAATACAAATTTTTTCACTTATAAATGAAGTTGGAATTCGTTTAATTTTCAGAGTCTGGTAGCAGCATTATTTTAATTTTTAATGATGCCCATTTTAAGCTACTTTTATTTTGAACGTTTTTTCGGATTAATTTAATTTTGAAGGTTTAAAATTATAATTTTTTTATGTTCTAACAATTTAAATCCCAGGCATTCAGAAGCCTTGACTGTAAAACACTCAATTTAGTTTTCAATTTCAAATGATAAAATTTTAATCGTTCCGAAATTAAGGTTATTTTTATTGAAAAGTTTTCAATTTTGAATTATTGAATTTTGAACATCCTTAATTGAAAATAATAAAGTTTCAATTGCTCTGAATTTTTAATTATCCAATTTTCAAAATCCTAATCTAAAAATATTCAATTTTTAACGTTTTTGAATTGTCTTATTTTCGAAATTTTCATTTGAAATCATGCAATTTTTAGTCTTCATTTCAGAATGAAATTGTTCCATTTTAAACGCTCTGAATTAGATGAGATATAATTTCAAATGCTTCCCAATAAATTTGTCCTATTATCGAAATTTTAGTCAAAAAATTTTCAATTCTTAGAGCTTCTAATTAAAAATTTTTCAATTTCAAACATTTTTAATCTTGTAATAAATGTCTTTGTATTCGGAGGTTTTCTGCAAAATTGAACTTCGGGATGATATGTGGAAGTTTTTTGAGTTCAAAATGAAAATCATCTGTGGGTTCCCTTTTTCAAAACTCAAATTTTTAAAATTCTTTTTAGAATTTGCAATTTCTAAATATACTGGGCGTTATTAATCTTGAAAAATTAAATAACAAATTCTTTTGGAAGGATTTTCTAAAATAAATGGAGAATTCAGCAAATTCTTCCATAAGACTTTTTTGCTCAATTTTTAACGGCTAATAACGCCCAGTATACAGAGCATTCAAGTACTGCACAAATTTCAAAAATTAGGTTTTTGAACTCGGACCACATGCATGATTTTCATTAACTTCCACATCATCTTGTTATTACATTTTACAAAAAATTAGTTGAAAGTCCTTCATCATGAATACATATACCATCAGACGACTTTACTTGACTGGGTATGGGACTGTGAAATTTTTCTTTTACTAAGGCGGGCTTATAATCACTGTATGATTTTTATCATTATTATTATTATTATTATACCATTAAGCCATTTCCCTTTCGGGGTAGGCGTGACTTGCTTGGTTGAAAAGTAGTAGTGTGTAGGTGGGTATATAGGTATAAGGTAGATAGGTATATAGGTGTTATGTATAGATATTTTAGATTGATCTACAATTCTCGTGTTATTTATTTAAATAACACGTTCATTCCGCAACACTGCTCCGACCCAGGTTGCTGATCAATCTCTCTAGCGATCACCCCAGGTGAAAAGCCTCACAAAATTGCTATGTGTGGTTCCCTACTTGGGCCCATTTAGTGTCCAAGGTCTTTGTTTTAGGCGTCCTTCACTCTAATATCACTCTGTTTACAAAACTATTTGTCGTCACACTTTTCTGTCCTGGCATACTACTCTAGCTTCCTTCACGTCCATGCATTTTTTATGCAAGCTCTCGTGTTTCTATGGCTTCTTATGTCTCTTGGGATTAGTGTCTCATTCACAGATTCTAACCATTCTTTTGGCGGTCTACCTCTGGGCATCCTGCCATTTACTTTACCTTTAAACACTTGTTTGGTCAGTCGTTCATCTTTCATTCTTTCAAGATGACCGAACCATCTTAACTGATTTCTTTCCCATTTCTTTCCCATCTTCCCATTACTCTTACACTCGCTTTACTACCTGTATATATTGATTTTATTGCTTCTAGGAGCCATCCATTGACTCCGTACTCTTTAAGGACTTCCCAAAGTTTACTTCTATTTACCTTGTCAAATGCTTTTTCTAGGTCAACAAATGTACAGAAAACTTTCTTTGTACTTCTAAACTCCCTATATAATTTAGATCCACATATTGTCTATAAATATTTCTCATTTATTTTGTAAAGAATTTTAACCTTTCTTTTAGATTCGAGGAGAATGTAATGAAGAATTTCTAGAAGTGGGTAATTATATTGATATGGGGGAATGAGGTAAGCAATTATTTTACTTAAATGGTTTAAATATTTGCTGCTAAACGGTTATTTGGCCTCTCGCTTAGCTTGCACAAAGTTATTAGCATGTTAATCTCGATAATATTGCGGTCTAGGAGCTCCCGTCCGTCTATTCTCCATTAGAGAAATGTGGGTTACGTTTCTTTTGTCTCCTCCTCGTCACCCACTTCTACACCTCTGTAATTCTCTCTATAGTACTCTAACGCATCATGCGCGCTAGGATAGACAGAAAAGTTCAATAAAAAAATCACACATAAAATAAAATAATTAAAAAATAATAATTTCCGATTACAGATTCATTGGTAAATAGGTCAAACTTGTTAAACATGTAAACACTTTTTCAAATTCATAAATACTTGCTAATATTAATAATGTTTTTAAAATATTTTTTGCATTATGCGCATTGAAATAGAGAGGGATGTTAATTAAAATAATCTTCACACATCAAATACCACTATGCTATTTGGAAAATATTTTTCTTCACAGTTCTACGTCTAGCCATAAAATTAAATGAATTTTTACAATATTTTAATTTTCCATTACAGATACATTATGTAAGTAGGTCAAACTTGTTAAACACGTAAAATTATTATCAAATTTGTAAATACTTTTCAATATTAATAACAACATTTTTTTATTTTTCGCATCATGCGCGTTGAAATAAAGAGGGAAGTCCATCTATAAAATAGAATGAATTTAAAAAAAAATGAATGCTGATTACAGATTCATTACGTAAATAGATTAGACTCGTTAAACATGTGAACACTTTTTCAAATTCATAGATACTTTTCAATACTATGTAATAATAATCATAACTTTTAATGACAATATTATTTATTTTTTCTCGCACCATGCGCATTTTAATAGAGAGAGATGTTAGTTAAAAGAATTCCTACACTTCAAAAACCACTATACTAATTAAAAAGTTTCTTTTCAATTTTAACGTTTATTCATAAAATGAGACGAATTTTTAACAAAGTTCTTCAACATGTAAATACTTTTCCAAATTAATAAATATTTTTTTAATTTTCTTTTATAATATATAATTTTACAAAACTTTGAGGCAGTACGAAATCAAAAAGATTGTTTTGCATTTTATTTATTTAACAGCCTGATATATTATAATAGCCCATTTCAAATTTGTGTTTGATCAATGGATTTCAAGGTACAACATGATATTAAATATTGAGAAATAAACTGGCTCATATGTAATTTTATTGAAGAGTTTAGAACATCTATTTATTATTTTACGGTGCGTAAAAGAATTTGCGATCTTCACTTTATGTTCCAAGAAATTCCGAATCTATATCGTCGACTTCCTGTATAATTTTATGAATCCTATATGAAGTAAAAAGAATATCATTAACGTAGTTGTCGTGCCGAAAATCAGATCTCTGATTATCTCGTTTCAAATAAAAAAATATATTTATAATGAAAAAATTTTAAAACATACTTTTTTTTTAACAATGTTCTTTTGAGTTTAATTTTTTCTTACTACTGCTTCTTACCGATTGTTGAAAAGAGTTAAATTTTGATAATTGATAGCTTATTTTTCCGACTATTAACTATTTCTACTACTACTATTTCAAAAACTCTACTATTTCAAATTTTTGAAATAAATTTTGTAATGTTTAAAATCGTTCAAACAATTTTACTCTAAAAACAGCTTTAAAAAAAACTACATTTGAAGATAATTGACTTATTTTCAAAATTGTCACCAATTAATGAAATTCAACCATTTTCAGGAATTTGTAAGAAACGATAGTAGAAAAAAATCGTTATCAAAGATATTGTTAAAATTAAATTATTTGTAAGTCTAAAAAAATTTTCATTGAAAATAATATTTTTTATTCAAAATTCCATTACCAATAATATTATTTTCCTTCTTAAAATCATAGAAAAACTATTTTTTTCAGAGACCTGATTTTTGGCACGTAAACTAGCTTAATGTAGAAATTACCAATGCCAATCAATGTAAATTCAAAAAAAAATATTTTTAATAAAAAGAAGCTTTTTCTTTATTATTCAAAAAAATTGAAATTAAACTTTCCTTCAGTTCAACAGGATTCTAGTTTCAATTCACATACATTTACTAAAATTTCGTTGAATTCATATCAATTGAATTGAATTATGTTGAATTCACTCAAATTAACTCAAACTTTGCTGAATTAAATTAAATTCACTCAAATTTTCTTGAATTCATTGAAATAGTATTAACTTATATTGATTTTATTAAATTTAACTGAATTGTTTTCAACGCAAATAAATTCGTTTAAATTCAATTGAATTCTCCTACATTCAGCTTGATTATATTGAATTTAGTTCAATTCCATAGAATTTTCTTCAAAATTAATGAAAGCACAATAAGTTCAATTGCCTTAAATTCACTAAATACCAACCAAATTTAATTCTTTGGTATTCAAATGATTTTCATCACTTAAATATATTTTTTTTATGCAGTTGAACTTATTTAAATTTCTCAATTTCACTTATTTTTTTTTTAAATTATTAATTACTGGGAATAAGGAAAATTTACTGATATTGAACTTTATTCTGTTTAACTACGGTTTAAATGATTGATGCTTAGTAAAAATTAAATAAAATTCCGTTAAATTTTTAAAGTCAGTTGAATTTTATAGAATTTAATTTAAATACATTGAATTTTATCCAGTTGAGTTGAATTTCTTGAAATTAATGTAAATTCACTCAAAATCAAACTTTATTGCAATTCAGCTAAATTCCATTGATTTTCCTTGTGAAAGAAGTATTGGCAAGTATTAGGTATAGTACTTTTTTCGAGATTAAGTATTGGAAATCCATTACATAATCGTGAAAAAAGTACTGGATCCAATACTTCCCACAATCTGACTTGCTGCATTTTTGCCAATTTCTTGTCGACTTCATATTTTTCGAAATAAAAGTTACCGCAATGTGACCTGCCGCAAATGTGACTTGCCACAATGTGATTTGTTGAGCTGAATTAAAACAAATTTAGCTCAAATATTTCCAATTTTCTTGAATTTAGTTTGTTGATCTTGAAGATCTGTCGAATTCACTGTAAATTCTTTAGAATTAGGCTTCATTTCATGAAATATCATTAAATAATACAATTAACGAAATACAATCAGTAAGTAGACTTATTTACTAACACCATTTGCCTACTCTTTGAAATATTCTGTTTAAAAATTGGATCACGATAGCGGAAGAGCATCATAAAAAACTTTCGCCGTAATAGATTTTCATATTACGAAAGGGAACTTTCGCTAGCAGATCTAATATGTTTGTCTCAAAATTATTCAGGTGGACCTAAAATATTACATCTTCTTTAACCGAAACTTTAAAAACTTAAAGTTAAAAAAAAAACTCACACGAAAAGATTCGTTTGAGATTTTTAAATTTAATGATATTACAGAATAAATATCTGAATAAATATCAAAATATCTGGTATTTCATCATCACCCTGGTTTGTTTTGATAGATAATAAAAGAAAGTGTTGATGACCTATATGATATCCACCAAATGTCAATTGGTTCCCCTAACTCTAACTTAATTATTTATTGATATAAAATGGGAATATTCTTCTATCACAAATGCTCACCAGTTTGATAAAGATAGTTCCCAGGTTTAATCAGCCTTCGTTCATATTCCACTTTCCCACTGATGTCAACAATTTTTTGGATACCTTATTTCACTGAAGGACACCAGGAGCAAGTCACACTCAAAAAGAATCAGGGAGTATCCACTGTTTAGCACTTCTACTTTCGAGATAACCCCCGAGAAGACACTATTCCTCGCATGGTTCACACTTCGCGCAATAACTAATTTCCCAACATGATCATTTCACTCCTTAATTATGAAGACACTTAGATTACTTCCACATTTACTGTCAGAGATGAAGATTAATTTCTCCAGTGCTGCTTCATTTTACGGAAGAGGTTGAGGGCAGTTAAGATGTTTGGAGTTTGATATCGGTCAGACTCATGATCCTTCTTCAGATGCGCAACAGGTGGTTCTGACTCGAGTAGTTCTATCTCAATCTCTCAATTTGAGCGCTTCTAGATTTCTTATCGGATTATATCTTCCAATTATGATAATTAAAGCTAGAATCTTAAAACCGACACTTGATGATTTGATGACTTGTTATCGTGTTGACTTCATATCTTGCTGATTTGATATCTTGACAACTTGAAGAGTCTTCACTTTGTGCAGAATACCAGTTCAGCTTCTAAAGAAGACCTAGGAAACTTGCTACCAGAAGTCCTCCCTTTGATTCTAAGAGTTCACCCCTCGATCTTGACAGTCATCCCTTTGATGATGGATGTCCTCCCTCTAATGGTGGATGTCCTCCCTTTAACCCTAAGAGTCCGTTATTTGCTCATCTAAGTCCTCCCTTTGATCCTAGAAGTTTCGGGGTTTGCGAGGAAAATTTGGGAGGAACGTCCTGTACGATGAGGTGAGGATTTTGAACTGCGGAGGACCCTCGAGCAAAACCGCGCCACGCTGCATTCGAGCGTACAAGACACACGTCGGAGTACGAAGTGCTTCCTATATCTGATAGAGTCAAGAAGAGGGGGTTCTTCTTCTTCGTGGAGTGTACACTTCGACTTCGTCTGAGGGAAGAGCAGCGGGAAGATAGAAAGAGAAAAAGAGGGAGATAGAGAAGACGCAAGTTGGAAGTATACCAGTACCAGTGCACCAGTACGGTCCCTCTCTTTGGACGACGAAGTGGGTCGATTCTTCTCAACTCTTCTCTTGGAGAACATTGCGAGCCGGTGAGGCCGTCGGCCTTCTGGCTACCTGGGCTTCTTTCTTTCTTCCTTTTTTTCTGTTTCTTTCTAGTCCTGCCACTTGATTCTGTAGTTACGCTCACTGGGGATCCATCCTGATATTCGCAGCGCCCCTCGGAATCGGGGAATCAAGTTCGATCCTCTGGAGAACGATCTGAGCTAATCCGCCTCGCGGGACTCGTTTCAGGAGAGGTTCAGCCCTCTGGAGTCCGGAGAACAGCTGGTTATGAGAATTCTGGTTTGAAAGCCAATAAAGAAAATGTTTAGGATAGATCAGCTGATAGAGATGAGGTGGAGTAATCTTTTTGTGTGAGGTTAACAAATTAATGAAATTTAATTATACATTCGAGATTGTAAACCTTGCTTATCTAGAATATGGCACTAATTGCAAGTCCAGTTTTCCTCCAAAGTATCCTAATTGGACTTCTTCAAGAATATGGGATAAGGTTCGTATAATAGCTAGATCGAGTGATGATAAACCTGATTCATGATTTTATCTTCGTGTGGGGTGAAGACTTTGAAGATTAACAAGTTACCTCTTCAAGGTTTGGCAAACATATGCGGAAAAGTTTATGTAGATTTTTTGATTACCAGCTTTGATGACACCAATGATAAACTGCAAACCGTGATCATAGTTTGCACCAACTGATAACGTTGAGCTGTGTTGTCTTCAAGTGGGATGGAGCCTATAGTAAGGGAAAGGTGCCTTCTTTAAGTATTTAGCATTTAGGAAAGGCTATCAATAATTAGTGGTTACCATCTTCTGGGCTACACAATCATTTCTGAGAGGGAGATGTTCATCCTCTTGAGAGCAGAGTCTAGCAATTGCTTACCAGAAATATCAACTGATAGAGATGATGTGGACACCTTCATCTTTGGTGACCACGTTGAAGACGAAAGCTGAAAATTCATCAAGTTTTACCAGTTAAATATTTTTTACAAACAGAAAAGAAATAAAATACTTTCATTGCAAGAAGTTAAAGATCCTTAGCAGGAAGTATAAGGTGTTTCGAACCGATTTGAAATTCTCGTTAATTGTTTATAGTCTATCTGGTAACAATGAGTTTGCACTGACTTGATAAGAAGTTCATTAAGGATTTTCAAAGCGAGGCGTAAAATATCGTACTCGTTACATCCGTGAAATAGAGCGAGAGCTTCAAAAACTGGTGAGAGTAGCAGCGTTATTTCCGATCTTTCGTCGTTCCAGCACCGACAAAACGGTTCTTCGTGGTTCACGGATATTTCATCTCTTGTATGACACGTACTCCTTGTATTTACACTGCGCCTGACAGCGTGCAAAATCGACACTGATTCTCTTTGAATTTGGTATTCCATCATCTGCAGCAACCGTTCAAAGAAAAGGTTTATTTGGGACAAGTAAAGACGGGTAAACGTACTAAAACAAATAAAAGCACCAAAACCAAACCAACCTTACTTGCTCCTTTCCATCACCTCATTTTAATCGATGCATCGTTTATTTATAGAGCATCGAGCGTTGCAAATATATAATTGATTGAAAGAACGTGGATTGAAATTGCAAATTGAATTCATTTTGTGTTTTGTCTTTAGGCGATTTGATGGTTTGGTAGTTCAAGATGCAGTTGCAAGAGTAACGTCAACGTGAATGATAATCAAAACTCACTATGATTGATATGAATTTCTAATTAACGCCCAAAGCGAAAAGAGAAGACTTGCTATATACCATTAACTAAATTATAGGTCGAATACGATAATGGATGGTGTACTAGGGCGGGCAAATTTATCCCAGATGAAATTTTGTTTTGATTTTTGGTGAAAGACGCCCTCTATAACACAGGCCAACACAATTTCTACCCAAAGACCGGACTAGGTAACGCCGAAGGATTTTGATGTCCTAAAAACGAATTTTTTGTTCAAATTTTTCCTATTCGTCAAGATTTTGAGATAGATTAACCTGAAAGTGAAAAATGGCCACTTCCAGCTATATTTTAGATCATTCCGAACCGATGTTTTATTTCTGTATCAGTCGAGTAACACGATTTTTTTCGCTTTCTTCTCCTTTTTTGCTTAATTATCAGTGTGAAAAAAAGACCTGGAGAAAAAAATCGGTTCGGGATGATTTAAAATGGAAATGAAAGGTGAAAAGGAGTACTAAACAGTTTTAAGAAAAAAATCGCTGCTCGAAGTTCAAACCAAATGATTTAATATTAAACAGCGCCCCTGAACCCTTGCAATTACCGATGTTTTACTTGAGAAAATTTCAGTTTTTGAAAAAATGGAAAAAACAGCTACTTTTTATTATTTTGTTATGAATGAGGTTTTTTCTCACTTCTTAAAAAATGTTCAAGAAATAATTTTCATCTGATAACTTTTAATGTTTACCTATCCAAGCCCCTTGAATTGTACCCTGAATATTACCCAAAAAATTCAAAATACAAATTTTATGGCAAATCCATGCTGAATACGACTTTCTCAAAACTTTTTTCAGCATAAAATATTATTATTTGGTAAAATGCAACCTTTCAAGTATTTTCAATCTGATTTTTTATTATTTATACATTCTCACCCCTGTAAATGATAAAAGTTAGTATTTTTCGGGATTAATTATACACCTAATAAATGATAGAAGTAATATTTTTTGTTCAAGAAACCAAAAGAGGAATTGTTTAAAAAATATCCATTTGTTTAAATTTAGTTTTTATTAAATTATTCAAACTCAGTATTTTCTGGAATAATTGATGCTCTCAATGAATTTTTTTAGCAATATTTTTTCTATGAGACATTTTACAATTGTTTTAACAATTTCCAATTGTTTAAATTTGTTTTCTCCGCACAAAATCAGGAAAAGTTAGTATTTTCTGGGAATAATAAGACAATTAATAAATTCTGGGAGTAATATTTTTTATTCAGGAGATTCTTCAGTTCTTTAAACAATTGAAAAGCATTCCATTTTGGCTTTTCATGGGAAAAGTGGAGAAAATTTTTGTTTTTTTTTAAATCTGTTACACTATAAAGCTTATTATTAAGGATGATAACGTAAATAACTATTAATTATTTAAAAAATTGCAAAATGTTGAAAAAACTAATATTACTCTTTAAATTCCTTAAAGGCGTCATTGATTCCGGAAAATACTCACTTTTGATGATTTTGTTGGAAAAAAACGAATTTACAAAGATAAAAATTGTTTAAATAGTGTTGAAATATCTTAAGGAAAAAATATCACTTTTATCATTCATTAAGAGTGTCTTAAATTCCAAAAAATACTAACTTCTCATAATTTCATAGGAGAAAAATTGTAAGTAAATGTAAATTATTTAAACAAATGCAAAATGTTAACTCAAGATATCATTACTGGGTGCCATTATGTTTCGCGTTATTTGGGTGAGAGCCTGAATACCGCCGCCATTTGATCGAAGAATTTGTGCAAAACCTTAAAAAATCGTTATTATTGTAAACCACTTGCTTCTCTCCATTAACATTAATTTTTTAACAATCACATACTGCTAAAAATGTTTCGCAATTTACGAATTTATCAAATTACGAGAGTGAAGAAATAAGAAGTTTCGGAATATAGTCTCAGAGGGGCCATTCAAAAAATACGTGATACATTTTTCACGAATTTTTAACGCACCCCCCCCCCCCTCCCCTTCGAGTGATGCTTTTTCCATTGTTCTTAACATGGAGAATGATATTTTGATAGAGCCCCACCCTCCCCTGAACGTATCACGTATTTTGTGAATGGCCCCTCACAGATTTCGCAAATTTGTAAAAAGATTATTATTTGGAAACCAATATTGAACACCGTATCTACAAAATCATAATCCTCTAAATTTTTTAAAAACTTACAACAAAATATTTGCCTCAACAAGATACGTTATTAATTTTTTATTTTTGTGTTAACATAACTGCAAGGATTTTGCAGTATTCAAAAGAAATAAGTGGAAAAGGTAGGTCGCAGTCAGACAGCAAGTGGTCACCTGAATTATTTTCTGGACCCGTACTGTTTCGTTTCCGTATACAGGAAGCTTTGTTATGATATCAATTTTGGAAAAAATTAAATTTGTTTAATTGATCGTTCCTGAATTAAAGAATGTCTATGTCTAATACCATGTTCTAAGCAATTGTCCGGATGTATTTAAGTGTGTGTGTGTGTGTGTGTGTGGATGCATGTGTAGTATAATATTTATCATAAAATATTTCAAAGTTGATACAAGAATATAAAATATTTCTTATCTCCGAAAAGACGAATCGATTGACCTATAATATTGATAAATTTTATTGAAGACTAAGGAACTTATGGTCATTTATGATATTTACAAAATGTTTTTTTTTATAGTTAAACTTTTTTCATTAAAATAATTTGGAATTGATGCAAGAACAGGATAGATTCCTTGGTTTAAGACGTTTTGATTGTCCTATTTGTATTTTTCTCTTATTTTGACTTCTTCTATAACGAAGCAAGTACATTTGCCAATTAATCATAATGAGGAAGACAAGCGCTCATCAAATGAGCGCCATAAAATTTTATATGCGAACAAAGTGAAAACACTCGAGTTTGAAATCACAGCTAGTTTATTCTTATATCGTACATAAAAATTGAACAAATGAAAAAAGTCACTCTTTTATAGTTTTACCCGAATACAAAAAGATGCCCGAACATCAAATTAAGCTAGAAAATTGCATCAAAACGTTGCGTAATGGGTAGTTTTTATTTATTATATAATGTAGTTGTCAACATTTTGCAACTTTTTGATGTTTGGGTTTCAAAGCGTTAAGCTTTTCATGTATGAAAAATTTGTCAACGAAATTATTATTCTTGTTTAGTGCTGCATTCGAGAGAGAGAGGATACGAGGATCGATCGAGAATTTACTTAATCTCGGTTTGCCATACGATACTCTAATAACGTCTCGTTTTATTCGATCAAGATCGCTAACAAAACGATCGATCGTACCGAGATTTTCGAACCACGTTTTCTCAAATGTTTTTTTGCACCAAATATTTTTTCAAAAATCGTAATTTTCAAACTGAACACAAAAAGTTGACTTTGAGTGTATTTAATATATAATTTCCCAGGCGGAAAAATTATATATAGTGTGAAGTATTATATGTAATATTCACTTGTTTTATATAAAAAATGTATAGAACAAATGAATATTACATGTATATAAAACTTCACACTATGTATAAACTATAAATAATTTAAGAAATTTTCCCTTATAAGAATATTAAAAATATCAATGTTATTGAAATTCATTTTTGTATAGGCATATTTATAATTGATGTTTTTGAATTGAGAACTAAAAAGTTATAACTATATTAATCAATACTTATCTTGAAAAATTTTCGTGTTTACTTGAAAAATGTTTTCTCGTTAAAAATAGTTTCTTGAAAAGAAAATTGAACAAGTTTGTATTAACTTAGTGGAATCTTTTTTTAAAATTATATCTATTCATTTAAACAATAAGAAATGCAATGTTTTACGTAAATGATTTTTGTTTTGTTTTTAGTTTTCCCATCAAAGTCTCTTGTCTTTGTTATTAAGAAAATTGTAGAATATTTTCATAATTTTCATCTTATACGTTTTAATTACATAAATGCATACAAGCATACTTTTTAATGTAACTGTACATTTAAATGTTGAGGAACTTTTACGGTAGGTAGATTCCATCAGTAACTCTAATTTATAATTTTGTCGTTTTTTGTAATTTTTATCTTTATGCACAATGCGGAAACAGAAAAATTTTGATTTGCAAAAATTAACGGGAGTATTTGTGACTCCCAACTAAACGAAACTTTTTCGCTTCAGAACTTGAGAAATTATACCCAAAATATGTAATTCTTGGTTCCTTTGGTTGCTTTTTTTCCTTATTTTGCAGTCCAGGCTGTTTTAATAGTTGTAATAATTTATAATTATAATAATCCCTTAAGGAAGTTCTACTTTATCCTCGAGCCTCTATTACCGCATACGTTAATGTATATATGAAATACATACATGGGTAATTGTCAAATTGTAGGCAAACTTTAGCACCTACAGTGGCAATCATATTATTATTAGGAATTAAATATTTTATAACGGAAATTGATCTTATCACATTTAAACATTTTAAATCCTGAAGGGGCAGTTATGAAAATAAGAAATAATAATGAAATTCGTACATGAAATATGAAAAGTGGATTTGAGGTTAGGAGATTGATGAAAGAGAGCGCGAGCTTGTAAAAAGTTCAAAAGTGGATAATGTAACACATGCCATTTAGGAAAAACGAAATATTTAACTATTGTAGATAATTTTTTCGAATATAAGTAAGTTGACGTAATAAATTAAAAGTCTAGTTGTTACTGTTATTTTTTATTTCAATAAACACGTTTTAAATTACAAAAATGGAAACAACGTGCCTGTAGTACAATGTACAATTAAAGATTCAAAACATTCACTGAAAATATTTACATGATTTATTATGCAGTCTTTTAAATGTATTAAAATCTATTTATTACATTGTGTAATAACAAATCTACCTACTTGTGCTGTAATATAATTTCCAACACATCTCTTCCTTTCTAATTGACTTATTTAGCTCACTTCCTGAAATCTGTATATTTGAGCATATAAGCAGTCGTTCGCTCTTCTATTGTACCGTACGGTAATGATGCGAGAAAAATGATGAAGTTCAGCCTTTTTTGATATTTATAAAAAAATAAAAGATTTTAATCATAAAAAGTCAACTACTTATGAAAAAAAACACCGATGAGCAAGTAACGGAATGGTTTCTATAATTTTCTTTCACTCTAAAACTGGTTTTTAACGCACGTACGGGAATGACGTTTTTGTTGTCAAAATGCACTTTTCAGTTTTAATATCAGATTCACAAAAAAAGAAGTTAATATTTCAAGCTCAATTTTATGGAATCTTGTTTTAAACAATACGCTCAATATTTCTGTATTTATTACTCAACTGTAACGACAATATTTTGCTACAAAAAAAGACGTATGGTAATGACGTCTGAAATTACAAAAATCGAGGGACAAACTTGAAGGTTTTTACAATATTATTTATTTGACTTAAAAATGTGCATACATTGAATTTATGTTCATCTAAAGTTTACAAACTTGATACGTTAAGCGTGTTTCAGGTTACTGTCTAAAAAAAATGAGAAAATCAGTTTATCCTTGTGAAAAGCGAGGTTGGGACGCCGTACGGTAATGCCGTTTGGGTGTTCTTATATTAAATTAAAGCAAATAGGAACAGAAATGAACAAAAAGAACTGACCCTTTTTTAGAGGGTGATAATGAGTATTTATTAAATTAAACAAAAAATCAGTACGAGTTTCTAAGTTAATGTTATATCACTGGGACTATAAGTTTGCCTTCAATTTGTCAATTACCCACATATAAAATACATACACATGACATCTTTAATTGAATTTTCATAACGTTATACATTCAATTATGCATATTATAAATGGTACACTTGAATAAAATTTCTGTTTAGCATGCAGTTGCATTCAATTAGAAAATGGAAAAAGTTTGTTTTATCAGAATTTGTAAAAATTTGTAATGAATTTAAATTTTGATCCGTATATATTTCACGCTATTACAATTTTGTTCAAATATTTTGATGCTGATATCTTTTTTGGTGACTCTCCAGGAGGCAGAATCTACTCTATCGAATCGCTTTCCATTTGAAGAGTTGCATACTAAATTAATTTCTACAAAACTCCACAGATTTATTATTCCACATCCGCATTACCAGCACGTCATACGCATTTCCTCTCCATAAATCAAAGACATGATTACATGGAAGCTAAACACTTCTGATTAAAACACTTTCTTTTTCATTGCCATAGGTGTCATTTGCCGCAGTTCTACTGGGAGCCGGTGTTTTTTTCATAGATGGCAGTTGCTACCACTGGAACCCTGCTGTGGTTTAAAAAAAAATTTTATTATATATATATATATATATATATATATATATATATATATATATATATTCAAATAAAAATGTTTCTTTCATATTTGCACGCAAAACATTGCTCAATATCAATCCATCAATAAACACTAGGGTGGTCCAAATATTTTTTTCTGAATTTCCATGCATACCGCCCGGAAATTTGTTCGAATCCACGAAAAAATAAATCTTTTTTTTTATGGAAAAAATCATATTTAGAAGTGGCGTAAGCCCCATGAAATTTAACACGTATTTCTTATAAGAAAAAATACGTTTTTGTAAATTTAATTGAGAATCGTCAATATTAGCTGAATCGAGTTGAAACTCAACATTTCTCTTCACAGATAGACATAGAATACGAATGAAAAAAATGGTTTTGCGAGTTTTTGACGCTAATTATGATTTTTTGCGATTAAAAAAATTAAAATTGTATATAATACATAAAATACTACTTTATACTAATAACTCGATGTATCAATAATTGTTTAAACAATTTATTATTATTTTTAGCAAATTTCTTTTAGAATAGAGATAGAAAGTCCCGGTTTTTTCAAAAAATTTTCTCTTTCTATCCAATTTTCAGTTAGAGTGAGGTAATAATTAATATTGACAAACATAATTGCTCAAACAGTTTATTATTATTGATGATAATATTCTTTTAGAATGATAAATTAATTGTTTACACAATTTATAATTATTGTTAATGATATGCAATTTGAATAATGCTAGAAAGTTGTGGTTTTTTCCGAAATTTACAAATATGAGCCTACTTTTTACATGGAATGAGTTAATAATTAATTCAATTTAGCAAACATAATTATGGAAATAAATTATTA
This sequence comes from Andricus curvator, assembly GCA_932195095.1. NCBI lineage: Eukaryota > Metazoa > Arthropoda > Insecta > Hymenoptera > Cynipidae > Andricus > Andricus curvator. Next base: position 122,076 of record CAKNYM010053040.1, on the reverse strand, counting down.
TTGTTTACAACTATCTTCTTCTTTATTAATGCTACACAGTTGCGGTTTCTTCTAAAATTGTTAGCTGTATAGCGACGTTTTACTTAGTAAAGTAATAAATAATCCGAGTTAACAAAAACAGTTGTTTAAACAATTTGTCATTGTTTATAACTATCTTCTCTTAGATGTGCTAAAATTTTGCGTTTTTTTCTGAACTCTTAAACTTTTTGTCCACTTTGCACTTAGTGAGTTAATAATTAACTCAAGTTAACAAACATGCTTATTTAAACAATTGATTATTGTTTATAATTATCTTTTTTCAGAGTAATGATAGAAAGATGCTTTTTCATTTTCAGTTTTACTTCGACTTTTTAGTTATGAAGAAATAATAAGTGAACCTCGACAAGAATCATTTTTTAAATAGTATTGTATTTTTTAAGTTAATTATCTTTTCTTCTTCCCCAGTGTTTAAAAAATATTAATTTGAACAAAGAAGCTATCTTACGCAAGATAAAAAAACAAAGAATGGAATTATTAGGCGTAGGTGGGAGGACTACGTCTGTAAATGACTTGTAAAAGTATTATTTTGAATTACAACAAAAACTGTATTGCAAAGCGTGAAAGAAAAAGTTAGAATTGCACATATTTCGATATCAGCCTTCTCTCCAGAAAAATATATTCACGAAAAAAAAGATTGTTTAAAATATATTTCTCTTTAATGTTTATTTACTATTTTTTCATAACTAAAAAGGCAAGGCAAAGTCAAACGTTTAAGAAAAAACCGCAACTTTCTAGCACTTATTTAAGAGAAGATAGTTATAAACAATAATAAATTGTTTAAACACCTATTTTTGTTAACTTGCATTAATTATTACCTCACTAAGTAAAAAGTGGACAAAAATTGAGAATTTCAGTAAAGCCGCAACTATCTGCTATTAATATAGATGAAAATATTTATTGACAGTAATAGATTGGTTAAACAATTATTTTTGCTTAATTCAATTAATTATTGAGCGACTCAAAGTGAAAATTAGACAAATAGTTAACGATTGTAGAAAAAACCGCAACTTTTCACCATTAAGAAAAGAGAATATTATTACCAATAATAATAAATTGTTCAAATAATTATTTTTGTTAACTTGAATTAATTATCACTTCACTCTAATTGAAAAGTGGCCAAAAAGTAGGAAATGTCTGAAAAAAATGCAATTTTCTAGCATTATTCTAAGATAATGATAATAATATAATAAATATATATAAATATAATATAATATATATATTAAAAAAAATAATAAATAATAAATATAGTAAAAATATATATAATAATAATTATTATTACCAATAATAATAAATTGTGTAAACAATTTATTATACATTTAATCAATAGTATAAAGAAGGATTTTATGTATTAGAAACAATTTGCATTTAAAAAAACGCAAAAAAGTCATAATTAGCGTCAAAAACTCGCAAAACCCATTTTTTCACTTGTGGGTTTTTTTGGGACCCTATCAAACCAATTTATGAGGGTGATATTTAAAAAGTAAAATTTTATTCGTATTCTATGACTTTTTGTGAAGAAAAATGTAAAGTGTCAACTCGATTCAGCTAATATTGACGATTCTAAATAAAATTTACAAAAACGTATGTTTTTCTTATGGGAAATACGTGTTAAACTCCATGGGGCTGGCTCCACATCTAAATATCATTTTTTTCAACAAAAAAAAGGATTAATTTTTGTGTGGATTCGCACACACTTCCGGGCGATTATTATTATTATTATTATTATTATAGATTAGCAGTTCGAACTCGAAAGTTCATTGCCTCATCTACCCGAGACCGCCACACATCTCTATCTTGTGCATTCTCCATCCAGTTTAAGTAATCATGTCCTAGTTCTTTTAGATCATCCCTTACATTTTTCTCCCATCTGTTTCTCGGTCTGCCTAGGGGTCTCTTACCAGTCGGTCTCCCTCTTAAAACTTGCGCCACTGTTCTTTCATTGCCCATTCTTGCTACATGCCCCGCCCATCTTAATTTACGCGCTTTCATTACTCTATTAATATTTGCTGACCCGTAGAGAGCGTGCAGCTCATTATTATGCAGTTTTCTCCACTCGCCGGTCTCTTCGTCCCTTTTTGGACCATAGATTTTTCTAAGTACTTTATTCTCGAAAACTCTAAACCTATTCTCTTCTCCTTTCGTCAGCGCCCACGTTTCACACCCGTACATGACGACCGGCATTATTATCGTTTTGTAAATTCTTACTTTGATGTTTCTAGATAGCGATCGCGATTTTAGTAGCGTGTTTGCTGCATAATAGCACCTATTTCCAGCGTGTAGCCGCGCATTGATTTCCGTTTTAATCTTATTTTCGCTAGTTATAATAGACCCGAGGTATTTAAACTCGTTAACCCTTTCGAATTTCATATTTCCGGCCATTAGATCCCCGTCTTGATTACTTTGTCCGGACCTGACGACGGTCATATATTTTGTCTTCGATTCGCTAACTTCCAAGCCAATCTCTTTGGCTTTTGCGATCAAGATTTCTGCATTTTTAGCTACCGTTTCTTTATCATCCCCTAGTACGTCGAGATCATCCGCATATCCAAGAATTTGTATTACCCCATTGAGGGTAGCACCGGTCGGGTTCGCCTGCACTTGCCTAACCACGTATTCTAAAACTAAGTTAAAAAGGACGCACGAAAGTACATCGCCCTGTTTCAGGCCATCGCGGATCGAAAACTCTTCAGATAAACTACCGTTTACGCGTATTCTACCCTTACTGCCGCTTAAGCAAATTTCGATAAGTCTAACCAATTTTCTTGGCACACCCAAGAACTCTAGGATCCAGTACATTCGCGCGCGTATAATAGAGTCGTAAGCTTTTTTAAAATCGATAAATAGCTGATGTACTGCTTCTTTAAATTCCCATTTCTTTTCTAACAGTTGTCTAATTGTAAACATTTGATCGCTTGTAGATCGGTTTCGGCGGAATCCACACTGGTAATCCCCAATGATTTCCTCGGCAAAAGGAGTTAGTCTACTTAGGATAACATTAGACAGGATCTTGTAGCACGAAGGCACAAGTGAAATTCCCCGATAGTTGTTACAGTTAGTTTTATCGCCTTTTTTAAAGATGGGAATAATGATAGAGGTATTCCATTCTTCCGGCATGCGTTCTGTTTTCCAAACTGCGCGTATCAATTTACAAATTTGCCTTGTGAGGCAAGGGCCTCCATTTTTTATCAGTTCTGACGGTAGGTCATCGATGCCCGCGGCTTTGTTATTTTTCAACTTCTTGATGGCCATTTCTATTTCTATATCAGTAGGATCGTTAATTAATAGATCAGCAGTGTGGATTTCGCCGAGATTACCTTCAACGGGGGCTTCACGTACATTTAATAGTTTATCGAAATAATCTTTCCATAAATTCAGTCTCTCTGTCGCATCGGCTACTAGATTGCCATTTTCGTCCCTCATTACTTCCGTTCTACTTTGAAAGCCTTTCCTTATAAAATTGATTCCCCTGTACATCTCACGCGGGTTATTTTGTTTATTATGCGCTTCTATTGCTAGTATTTTATTCTTTTCCCACTCCCTTTTCTTGGATCTATAGAGCCTATTTGTACTTTTGCTAATCTCGAGATATTTCTTATGTTTTTGATCGCACTTATTTTGTAAACTACTTAGTCTGGCCTTCCGACGTTTCTCAAACCAGAGTTTGCACTCTTCGTCAAACCATGGTTTGCTTTTGGTTACTTTCTTAAAACCTATCGAAAGTTTCGCGGCTGCCTTTATCGCCTTTTTCGTATTGCTCCACAGGGTTTCCGGGTCCTCCTCGCGATTATTGTTATCGTCTCTCTGTTCTTGGAGAGCGTCGAAACTATTAGAAATCTCAACTTGGTAATTTAATGTTTCTGTTGCTGTTTTGAACTTATCTATATTGAAACGAACTGTTGGCTCTGTGCGGCTTGTTTTCTTACTTAGCGCTAGCCTAGATCTTAGTTTTACTATCACGAGAAAATGGTCTGAATTTAAATCCGCTCCCCTATACGATCTTATATCGAGAATGTTTGTATGACGTCTTCTGTCTATTAGAACGTGATCAATCTGATTGTGAGTTTTACCATCTGGTGATGTCCAGGTGGCCTTATGTATATTTTTATGCTTGAAATATGTGCTTTTGACAACGAGGTTCTTTGAAGCTGCAAAGTTTATTACTCTGGTTCCATTATCATTACTGACGTCATGCAAACTTTCTGATCCTATTGTAGGCCTATACATTGGTTCTTTTCCAATTTTCGCGTTGAAGTCCCCCAATACTATTTTTGCGTCAAACGTTGAGAACTTGTCAAAAACCTGCTCGATTGTTTCATAAAAAAGATCTTTAGTGTCTTCGTCTTTGTCCTCGGTGGGGCAGTGCACATTGATTAATACGTGTTTGCTGAAATTACCCTTTAGTACAATGTATGATAACCGGTCATTAATGAATTGCATGTCGATAAGTGCTTGCGAAATTCGTTTATTAATAAGAAAACCAGTCCCCAGTCTTTGCCCCTTAGCTCCCCCATAGTGAAAAGTATAGTCATCCTTAGAAATTGACGCGAAATCGCCCGACCAGCAGGTTTCTTGAAGTGCTATTAAGTCAGTTTTGTATTCAATTGCTATCTTAATGAGTTCGCTAAGTCGGCCAGTTTTTAGACTACGCGCGTTTAGAGTTCCCACCCTTAGATCTTTAACTGTAGTTTTTTGTTTTTGTAAGTTAGCCATGGTAGTTTCAAGATAATCCGCACGTTAGGATCCTATTCCGATCGTAGGTGAGTCCACTGTCCCAGGAGTGATAACCCCCATACCTCCCTAGGTCTAAGTATGGGAGCTTTCCGACTCTGACAAGGACCATGTCAACTTGTCGTCAGACACATTACAGTTTCATCCTCGTACCCTAACGTCCCCCTGCAAGGCAGCGCGCCTACTGGCATCAATACCCCTTTGGCCCTATGCAGGCGAATCATTCCACACATCCCTTGCGGGCAGTGTCATCGCTGCAGTGTCCAATGGGCAGCAGGATTTTTCCCTTACAAGATTTTTAGTTTTGGTTCGGGTATAGTTTCTAGGTGGATACACGCTGCACCTCGGCTTGCCAGAACCCACCCACTGCGTATGAACGCGAATGGGTGGGTCCTCCCAAGCCATGGTTGTCGTGTACCTATTTTCTACCAGTGCTGAATTCACCACAGACACGACTGGTTCCTATCGGCTGTCCGCGACTGCTTATTCTTGTATTCGCAGCTAACCTTAGGGGCTGTTCAGCCTCACGGGCCGTTCCTCTATCCGCAACCTGAGGACGCGCTACGTAGTGGTGACAGGAAACCCACCAAGCAGCACTTCCGGGCGATATACACAAAAATTGAAAAAAAAATTTTTCTAATGCTGATTGAACTAGTGAAATTTCTCTATCACTAGGTGAAATTTTACAAATTCAGAGTTAAATTACTAGCCATTTTCAAAGTTGCTTTAAATAGGCTCCGATGGATCTACTGGTTAGACTGCAGAGAAGATTTTTTATTGGCATTACGGTCGATAAAATATTTATTTTTTTCTGTGTTCTGCAATTAATTAAAAAAAATATATATTTATTTTTAAATATTAAAAAAATTATCTTTTTTTATGTTTTGTCCCAGACTGTCTCACTGGACTCGTCAAAAAGGCTATGTGAGTCAGTCCTACCTTATACATTTTAATTGATCTAAATTCATTAAAATGTATATTTTCCAAAAAGAAATTTTTTTAGTTTTGTTTGTAAATTTGATAAATTATGCAGTCAGTAATATAGTGCATTTCAACCACGGATGGGGGTTGAGACTTAATATAATTGATACAAAATTTGATTTTTTGTAAACACAACAAATTTTTTTTCATAGTGTTATTTCGCCCACGGATACGGGCCAAAACTTAAATTAAACGATCAACAATTACCAAGTTGAAAAGAAAATTGTTATTATTTTAATGGGTTGATTAGTGAAACAAAAAAGGAAATTTCAAACTTATCCTCCATAATTTTCTTCCTTTTCCTTCTCTTTCCATATGTTCATCCATGCATATTATTCTTTACGTTTATTTTATCAGTGCTGGTAATTTATTGACTATGAAAGTAAATGTTAATGATAAGTGTTTCCCTTTGGTGAATTAGGAGCAAAAAGGTAGAAAATTAATCTGATTTGGTTCAATTTAACTGTGTTTCATTTCAAATTAAAATCTGTTTTGGTTGAAAAAATATCAACTATTATATTTTTCGTTGATAATTCATCTATTTTGTTAGAAAATGCATGTATTTTGTTAAAAATTTGACTATTTTGGTAGAAAGTCCAACTATTTGTTTAAAAAGTTAGTTTTTTGTCAAAAATTCATCTTTTTGGCTTGAAAATTCAACTCTTTTGTTCAAAAGTGTTCTTTTTGGTTTGAAAATTGATTTCTTCCGATGAAAAAATTTCATATCTTTAGGGTTAAAAATACAACTGTTTTGTTGAAAAAAGTAACTGAATAATCTTTCTTGGTTGTTAATTCAACTCTTATGTTGGAAACTCATCTTTTTGATTCGAAAATTCATCTGAAAATTCATGAATTTTTGACAAATTTAACTATTTTTGTAGAAAGTC
>CAKNYM010053040.1:61250-115431 GCA_932195095.1 Andricus curvator | reverse complement strand
TTTTGACAAATTTAACTATTTTTGTAGAAAGTCCAACCATTTGTTTCAAAAGAAAATTTTTTGTCGAAAATTCATCCTTTTGGCTTGAAAATCCAACTCTTTTGTTCAAAAGTGTTGTTTTTGGTTTAAAAATTCATTTCTTCCGATGAAAAAATTTCATATCTTTAGGGTTAAAAATACAACAGTTTTGTTGAAAAAAGTAACTGAAAAATCTTTCTTGGTTGTTAATTCAACTCTTATGTTGGAAACTCATCTTTTTGGTTCGAAAATTCATCTCTTTTGGTAAAAAAATGTCAGATTTTTAGGGTTAAAAATACAACTTTTTTGTTGAAAAAAGTGACTAAAAAATCTTTCTTGGTTGGAAATTCAACTCTTCTGTTGAAAATTCATCTTTTTGGTTCGAAAATTCATGAATTTTTGACAAATTTAACTATTTTTGTAGAAAGTCCAACCATTTGTTTCGAAAGACAATTTTTTGTCGAAAATTCGTCCTGTTGGCTTGAACATTCAACTCTTTTGTTCAAAAGTGTTCTTTGTTAAAATATATATTTGTCCTTATTTTGTTATTGTATTAGATAAGATGCAATTATCTGTAGTAAAGTAAGGTATAAATAATTTGTCTTATTTCTACTAGATCGAAGCTTTTAACACTCTCGATGCAGGAGAAAGAAATAAAATTTTCTTTTTATAATTCAAACATTTGTTTGTTTATTAGTTTAAACTATTATATATATATATATATATATATATACCATTAAACCATTTCCCTTTCAGGGTAGGCGTGACACTACCCGATTCGGGTAGTGTTTCTAGGTTTTTCTTGTAGTTATAAATAACTACAAGTGTGGGCTCACCACACCCACGATGTGCCAACAGCACTCATGTCAGTATTCTTGAATGGTCACCCATCCAAGTACTAACCGCGTCCAACGCTGCTTAACTTCAGTGATCTGACGAGAACTGGGTTTTTCAGCGTGGTATGGCCGTTATTGATTGTTATTAATTCATTCACTGCGACGTTGTCGAGTTTATGGCTATGACCTCTCTTCAAAATACTGAGTTTCGGGTTACTGTTACTGTGAAATTCGTAAAATATGCTAGTTTCCTTTTGGATCTCTGACCAGACGGGTCCTTTTCTAATCACAGTGTGAAAATTATTTTATTTGTTTAAAAATTTATTTCTGATTTTTTAGAAAATTATTGAGAGGAAAAAGTTTTTGAAACAAATTTTTAATTGTGTCAGCGATGTTATATTATATGTCATAACTCAGCGACGTTAAAAATGAGCCTCAATTCTCGCAGTTGTAACAAGAATAATATGCATGGATGAAAATATTGGAAGAGAAGGAGAAGGAAGAAAATTACGGAGGATAAGTTTAAAATTTCCTTTTTTGTTTCACTCATCAACACACTAAAATAGCAATAATTTTCTTTTCAACTTGGTAATTGTTGCTCGTTTAATTAAAGTTTTGGCCTCCATCTGTGGCCGAAATAACACTATAAAAAAAACTTGTGTTTTCAAAAAATCAAATTTTGTATCAATTATATTAAATCTCAACCCCTATCCTTGGTTGAAATGCACTATATTATTGACTGCATAATTTATAAAATTAAGAAACAAAACTAAAAAATTACGTCTTGGAAAATATACATTATAATAAAATTAAATAAATTAAAATGTATAAGGTAGGGCTGATTCACATAGCCTTGCTGACGAGTCCAGCGAGTCAGTCCGGGACGAAACATAAAAAATCTAATTTTTAGTCCATTTAAAAATAATTATATATTTTTTCAAAGTTAATTGCAGAACAGAAGAAAATATAAATATTATCGACCCTAATGCCCATAAAAAATCTTCTCTACACTTATAATACTTGGGGTAATCAAAAACGATATCTTTCGAAAAAACAACAACGATGTCATCTATATAGCTATTGGTTAGACTACCCTGTAAAAAGGAGAGCATTGAAGTAGATTATATGGCATTGAAAAAATCGTACACTTTAATGCCTATAAATCCAAACAAATTCCGTTTTTGTCCGAATGCGCTTCATGGCATTAGACAGTTTTCGTTCGAATCATTTTGAATCACACAAAAAAATTATGGCATTAAAGTGGTTTCTTTGTGATGCCGTTGATTTAATGCCATTAAATGCACTTGAATGACCGTATCAGTTTAATGCCATGCAATGCCTTCAGCGATAGAAGGCATAGAATGGAACTAATGCCGTTCAATGCTGTTGAATTACCAAATAAGTCGAATGCCATTTAATGCTTTTTCCGACCGGATATATCGAATACAATCAATGCATTAGATTGCCGTTAAATCAACATTCGGACAAAAATGGAATTTGTGTTGATTTACAGGCATTAAAGTGTACAATTTTTTCAATGCCATATAATCCACTTTAATGCTCTCCTTTTTACAGGGTACTTATAAAATTCATTGTTTACATTTTGTACAGATAGGAAGCTTTCTCAGATGCACTGCGAGGCTCGAAAGCTCTTACGTCAATCAATTAAGAACATCTCAAAGTATGCATATTAACTGATGTGAGCAAGTTAATTGCAGATGCGTGAGGTGAAGTATACACATGATGTACCAGATACCGAGAGGGTAATACGGGTCTCGCGTGGTTCTCAGCACTATAGTTATGTTGTATTCAGACTGGAAACTCATAAACGCCTGATGAAACTGAGATTTTTGTAGGAAAGAAAAGGGGTTATTGGATCGCTCGATTTAATTACGTTTATTCCATATCGCAGACTTCTCAAATTTATGAATGGAATCTCGATGAATCACGAGAGTGTTTTCCGCGAAGGTTCAAAGATATCGAATTTAAATTCCAGCCAAAATATTGAATCAACCAAAATACTTTAGCCAAAATAACTTTACTGAATCAATAATTTGGTTAACATGCCCCAGAAAACATGAGTTTGACAAAAAGTGGTGATTAAATCTCAATAGAAATTCAAAAAAATGGCAAAATTCATACTGTTTCAGCAGGCCTCTTTTGGGACATAAAGGGCCATCCATAAACTACGTTACGAACTTAGATAATGCTTAGTACGTTACCTGATGATAAATTTGAATAAAGTTTGCGAATTTTGCGAAATATGGCACTGCAAATGTACAGTTGAATAGTAACTTAATTAGTTTAAAAATCACTCAAATATCTCAGACGTTATACTCTTTATCTATCCCCCTCTTTTCTCCATTTTTTAAGAACTCTTTATTTTTTCCCTTTTTTTAAGAAACTTCCCCTTTTTACATTCTCATTCTAATGAGAAGGTATTGGTTTTATGTAAAATTTGACATATTCGGTTTTCATCAAATCTCCTCGTTTTGAGACCCCCTGAGCTAGAAAAAACGATTTTTACCAAGGTGTCTGTCTGTCTGTAGTCTGTAGTCTGTCTGTCTGTAGCCACAATAACTTTCGAAAAAATGATCAGATTTGATTGAGCTTTGGCACACTTTTTTATGGCCTAAAAAGAGAGAACGAGTTCGTTAACCAGCTATTTTGGATGAAAATTCAAAAAGTGAGCACATTTTGAAAATTTTTGAGACCACTTTTTTTGAAGATTTAAAAATTCAATGTACGATTATTAGTAGTACGCAAAATGACGAACAAAATATTCTTATGACTTTTCGTGATGAAAAAAATTACTGGAGTTATAGCATTTTCAAAATTCCAAAAAACAAACGAAAATGAACATTTTAAGCCGAAAAACGCACGATACGAAAAAAAGTCAAGAGGAGAAAAACATTGCTTCTTGAACACCCTATAATATTTTCCTAACAACTTTTTGAATTTTTTGAAAAATAAAAAATTCAAATTTTGATCGCACAAAAAATAATGAAAAATCAAAATTTTCATTTTGCTGTCAAACTATGCAAGATAAGAGAAAAGGTCATCTCACCAAAATTATGCACCTAAAAAAGATCTACAAAATTCTCATTAATCACTTTTCGATATGACGCGTAGTTTTTGTTTTATTTGTAAAAAACAGCATTGAAAATACAAAAATCAAATTTTTAGACGAATAACACCAGCTACGAAAAAAATGACCAAAACAAAATTTTTTCATCCAAGGAAGAGGTACAAATTTGTTGTGAATCATGTTTTAATAGGATGCGCAGTTTTTGTTTCGTTCGTGAAAATAACATTGACAGTAAAAAAAAAAAACAAATTTTTGAAAACAATGCAAGGTACGAAAACAGATAAATGAACAAAAATTGTGCATTCAAAAAAGACTTACAAACCTGTAATCAATTTTTGTTGTAAGAATATATTCAAAATGAAAAAAATTAACTTTTTTGATAAACGGCACAAGCTAAAATAAAATGTTAACTAATAAAGTTTGTCGCCTAAATTATATCATTACTTTTCATTTGAAATCAAATACAAATTTAGTATTTTGTATATGAAGAACTTATAACACGAAGCACAAAGTGCGCTCAAACTTTTTTGTTTCTATCATACGGTGCACAGAACCGAGCGTGAAACGCGAGGTTCAAATGATTTTCAAATCAAATATCGAGCGCGAAGCGCGAGTGTCTGGATGAGAATGTGTTCCTTAAGGTCGATAGAACCTTGAGTAAATAAAGTTCCTTTTCAGTCTAAAATAAAAACAAATTTAACAATCCCTTAATATGTAGAGGTTTCGATAACTTTATAATATTTGCAAAAAAACTTTTTCTTTTCATCTAAGTCGAACACGAAGTTTAAAAATCTAGAGGAGCCGAGCGTAAAGCGCGATGTAAATACACCCGAGCGCGTAGCGCAAAGCGCGAGCTAAATATATGATCGAGCGCGAAGCGCGAGATCCAACAGTCGCGCGCCCTAGGCGCGCTCAAACTTGCGAGCGAAGCGCGCGATGAGAATGTGCCCGCGAGGGGGGCAGATTTTTTTCTTTTTTTTCAAATGCAAACTAATTTGATAGAACCCTATAAGAAAATCCAACTATTTTTTGTGTTAAATTAATTTTTGTTGTTGAAAAGTCTAATATCATATTTTTGGTTAGAAATTCATCTCCTTTGATTAAAAATTCCACTATTTGGTTGAGATGATTTTGTTGAAAATGTAACTATTTTGTTAGGAATTTATATTTTTTGGTCAAAAATTCAACAACTTTGTTGAAAGTTAAACCACTTTGTTGAAGCTTTATTTGATTGCCGAAAAATTCATCCCTTTGGTTGAAAATTAAAATATTCGGCTTAAAATTCGTTTAATTTGGTTGAAAATTAACATTTTTGAATGAAAATTTAACTATTTGATTTTTTCCTGGAAACTGATATTTTTTAGTTGAAAATTCACTATTTGCTTGAGAATTGATCTTTTTTAGTGGAAAATTCATGTATTTTGTTCAAATTTCTTCTTCTTTGGTAGTACATTAATATTCTTGATATTATATATAGAAATATTCAACTATTTGGTTGAATAGTGAACTCTTTTGTTAAAAATTATTTTTCATGGCTACGAATTAATTTTTCAACTGAAAATATCACTATTCCAATTTTGGTTAAAACTTAACATTTGAAATTGAAAATTGATATTTTCTAATAGAAAATTCTTCTCTTTTGGTAGAAAATTAATCATCTTGGTTGAAAAATTATCCTGTTCATTCAAAAATGCTACTGATTGGTTGAAAATTAATCTATTTTGGCTGAGGCTTCAACTATTTTGTTGAAATTTCTTCTTTTTTGATTGAATTCTATTGTTTTTGATTTCAAATGAAAATCTTTTTTGGTTGAAATATCAACTATTACATGTTTCGTCGAGAGTTCATCTGTTTTGAAATGTATGTATGTATACCATTAAGCCATTTCCCTTTCAGGGTAGGCGTGACACTACCCAATTCGGGTAGTGTTTCTAGGTGGATAGTTTTCTTGTAGTTATAAATAACTACAAGTTTGGGTTCACCACACCCATAATATGCCAACAGCACACAGTATTCTCGAATGGTCACCCATCCAAGTACTAACCGCGCCCAACGCTGCTTAACTTCAGTGATCTGACGAGAACTGGTTTTGTCAGCGTGGCATGTAAAAATTAATTATTTCGGTTTTTGATTTATGATTTTAGTTGAAAATTTAACTATTTGGTTGTAGATTAACTCTTTTGTTAAAAATCTCATATTTTTGTTGAAAAGCCAACTTTTTTGGTAGAAAATTAAACTATTTGAACATTCTTTTTTTTTGTTTGTTAAAAATTTAGTTTTTATCTGAAAATTTAATGATTCTATTTTTGGTCAAACAATTATCATTTATAAGTTGAAAATTCAACTATTTAGTAGAAAGTTCGTTTTTATGGGGAAAAAATTCATCTTGTTCGTTGACAATTTTTTTTTTTTTTTTTTTTTTGAGGATTCAACTAGAAATTTTTCGTTTTTTGGTGAATTCAGCTGGTTGGAAAATCGTTTTTTTTTTTTGAAAATAAATTTTCTAAACAGAAAATTCAAGTATTTTGTTGAAATTTCGTCTTCTTGTGGAAAATTGATCTTTTTGGTTAAAAATTCATATTTTTAGATTGAAAATTAAACTATTTGGTTAAACATGCAGCTATTTTGTTAAAAGTTTAATTATTTCGTTCAAAATTTCACTATTTCATTAAAGTCATATTCTTTGATCCCAATTTAGTAGTTTTTTTGGAAGTTCATCCTTTTGGATTAAAAATTCATCTTTTTTGGAAGAAAACTCATCTTTCTTGGTTGAAAATAAACTTTTGGTAAAAAATTTAACTTTTTAGGTTGACAAATTGAAGATCAACCGACTTCCAAAAAATGTATCTTTTTGGCTTGAAAATTCAACTATTTGGTTAAAAATGAATCTGTTTCAAGTTGAATAATAATTTTTTTGTTTGAAAATTCGACCATTCGATTGAAAATGGATATTTATAAGTTGAAAATTCAAATACTTTATGGAAATGTAACTAGCTTGTTCAAAACTCTAGTATTCTGTGAAAGTCAATTTTTGGTCAAAAATTCAATTTGTTAAAAATATGTTCTTTGGACAAAAAATTTATGTTTTATGGTGGAGAGGTCATTTTTCTTGGCTGAAAATTAACTTTCATCTTGAAAGTTCAACTATTTTCTTACATTTTTTTTTAAAGTCCAAATATTTGATTTCTAATCTAACTGTATGATTGAAAATAATTTTTTTTGTATCTATAAGTGTAGTTTGTTTGTTGAAAAATCGTCTCTTCCGGTTAAAAATTCATCTCTTTCGTTTCAAAATCTTGTTTGGTTGAAAATTGAACTATTTTGTTGAAATTTAATTTGAATTATTAAATTCAAATTATTTTTATGAATATGTAAAGATTTGATATCTTTGGAATTTAAGAAGTTTTATATCAAATTCAGTATGGCATCTACATTAATTTTATTTGAAAGAATTAGTACCTTTATTTTCGCGAAAAAACGCAGAATAAACGTCTTTATTCGTAATCCTGTTGGGATGCTAATGTCATTTTTTTTCTTGATTAATTAAAATAACACGAAGAATGAGTCATAACTTACAAGACATTTGTGACTTCTCCACTGATTGGATAAATGATCCGACATGTTCTTCACGACTTTATTGATCGTTCATGTAATTAGTGATGTTTACAGTTTGTGTTTTAATTTTTGCAAGCCATGGGACGGTTTTTCATAATTGATTCATAATTAATGATGCGCAGTAATAGTGATTAATGATACTGTTTGAAAATTGCTGATAGTGGACCGTTATGATGCATATTTTAGGTATCTCGGTCGAAATGAGCTTGAGATATAAAAGAGAATACGCAAATAAGAGTGCACAGAAAACCCATCTCGCCATAAATCGATTTGGTTCGGAAGAAAGTCGAAAGTCAAGCCTGACTTCCCACTGAAGACCCTCGTACTCGAGGATAGCCTGCTTTTGATGTGGACAGGTGCAATTTTCGCGGGGCAATGCACCAGTTACCATCCAAGAAAGGAAATCCAATTCGCGTGGTGCATAACATCATCCATCGCCATTATATCTTTAGTCTGTCCATCTGAAGTCCTATTTGCCATTCATTGTTTTTGCCCAATGCTGTCCAGCAAATGCGGTCGCTTGTTAGAAAAATGATTTATCGATCACCAACATTGTCTCCATATTCCTATTCCCCCGAGTAAAAATTCTTCGACATGTTTTCGACTTGAATTGCCCCCAATCAAGACATGCTGAAGTCGAAAAGTTCGACTCCAGCATGTCTCTTTATTGAGACGGAGCCAGACTTCAATTTATGTCTTGGAGACAATTTTCTATGTCTTGAAGACATATATTTATATCTTGAGTCGAATTTTTATGACTTCAAGTCGAGCGGTTCATATCTTCAAGTATATCCTTTGTTGTGCACACCTCTTTGAAATTACGTATTATGCACAGGGGGTATGTCATACCCCAGTTACTTCAAACGTTTATTACAGACGTAAAATTCGTTATTTCGACTCAAACAAAATTGCTGGCTATTTTTCAAAGCTTCCAAGATAAGGTCTAATAGATGTCATTATTATTTTGTAACATAAAAAAAATGATAAATGATGTTAACGAAAAAAAAAAACGAAAAATGGACTTTTTTACTAAAAAATGCATAAAAAATTCAATTTTTAATATTTTTGAATAAATTTTGCGGGATTATTATCTTGAAGTACCACACTTTCAAGGAAAAATATTAGTTTATAGCGGAGGTGAAAAAAGTATATTTATTTTTCTATATGAATTCCCGCGATTTTGAAAAAAATGAAAGTATTGATTATTATAAGAAATATGGGTCTATTTTCAAAATAATCGTTTAATTGGCAGCTTTTTGAGTTATTATCACACAAAATGATGTAAAATTATTATACAAATATAAAAGAAATTACAAGATTTTAGGAACAAATATCAATCTACATAGGCACAGGCAACGCACATAGGCGATCGATGCGTGTTACACACAGGGCGTTCGCACGAAGCGCACCCATACTTCGTTTTCGTATCTTCTTTTCTCGTGCAAAGTGAGCATCGACAATATTTATCATAATTTTTTATCTCAAGCGTCTCCGGTTTGTCCTTAGCAATGCCCAGTATTCCTGCGATCCCCAATTTTAACTCTGGGCGTAGAGAAAATATCGTGTACGTACTGTGCACATGGGGTATTTCACACCCCAGAATTTCCGAACGTCAACTTCTCACCACTGCCCAGAGCAGACTAAAGCCGGGCGGGCAAAACTATGTATGGGATCTTGAAATGTTATTCCTAGGCTACATGTAAATGGGAGCACAGGTCCCGATTCGCATTGTACGTATTAGAAAAACGCGTTTGAAAATACGTTGGGGTATCTCCTACCCCCGGTGCACAACAAAGGATATACCTGCCCTGAAAAAAGGGTCATTCTGACTGTCATAAAAGCTAATCTTTGTTAATAATTAAACAATTTTGTATATTTTTACACAATATATATATATATTGAATCAATTAATTTATAGATTTTTATCTGTATTATACTTGTTTGACGACGATACCGAAAATTTTGTTTGTTTTTACGTATTTCTAACGGCTTAGGAGATCCTCATAGAAAATTACAATTTTAATTTTTGTGAGGAACATTTTTCAGGGTTATAATCGTTCATACCCACAGATTCTGAATTTTTAAATTATAACTAAAATGATGCATAAGAGGCCGTCCATTTTCTACGTTACTTATTTTGGGCTATTTTTGTGGGGCCCCCCCCCCCCCTGTGAGTTTTTCTACGTACAATTTCAACCAAGAAAATTAATTTTCTACTAAAAGACGAATTTTCAACAAAATACATGAAGTTTCAACAAAAAACATCAGTTTTCAACAATACACATAAATATCCTACTCAAATAGATGAAGTTTTAATGGAAGAGTTAAGTGTTCAAGCTAAAAAATCGAATAGCTTAGAAAACAGTTGACTTTTATACCGGAAAAGATCAATTTTCGAGAAGAAAGTTAATTTTTAACCAAGAAAGATGACTATTCTACCATGAGGGATGAATTTTTAATTCAAAAGGATACATTTTCAAGAAAACAGTGGCATTTTTGAGAAAAAAATATAACTTTATCAAAATAGAGGAATTTTCAAAAAAAGAATTAAATTTTTCAACAAAATAGTTGAATTTTTGAACAAAGAGTTGAACTTGTAACATACAAAGATGAATTTTCAACCAAGAAAATTAATTTTCACCCAAAACAGACGAATTCTCAACAAAATAGTTGAGTTTGCAAGCTAAGAAGTCGTATGGTTTAGAAAAGATTTGACTTTTATACCGGAAAAGATCCATTTTGAACAAGAAAGTTATTTTGCAACCCAGAAAGATGACGTTTCTACCAGAAAAGATGAATTTTCAATCGCAAAGGACAAATTTCCAACAAAACAGTTGCATTTTTGAGACAGAAAGATAACTTTATCAAAATAGTGGAATTTTCAACACAAGAATGAAATTTTTCAACAAAATAGTTGAATTTTTTAACAAAGAGTAGAATTTGTAACATACAAAGATGAATTTTCAACCAAGAAAATTAATTTTCTACTAAAAGACAAATTTTCAACAAAATACATGAATTTTCCACAAAACAGATCAGTTTTCAACAATACAGATAAATCTTCTACTCAAATAGATGAAGTTTTAATAGAAGAGTTAAGTGTTGAAGCTAGAATATCGAATAGCTTAGAAAACAGATGACTTTTATACCGGAAAAGATCAATTTTCGAGAAGAAAGTTAATTTTTAACAAAGAAAGATGACTATTCTACCATAAAGGATAAATTTTTAATTCAAAAGTATAAATTTTCAACAAAACAGTGGCATTTTTGAGGAAAAAATATAACTTTATCAAAATAGTGCAATTTTCAACACAAGAATGAAATTTTTCAACAAAGAGTTGAATTTGTAACATAAAAAGATGAATTTTCAACCAAGAAAATTAATTTTCTCCCAAAACAGACGAATTCTCAACAAAATAGTTGAGTTTGAAAGCTAAGAAGTCGTATGGTTTAGAAAAGATTTGACTTTTATACCGGAAAAGATCCATTTGGAACAAGAAAGTTAATTTTTAACCTAGAAAGATGACTTTTCTACCATAAAAGATGAATCTTCAATCGAAAAGGACAAATTTCCCACAAAACAGTTGCATTTTTGAGGCAGAAAGATAACTTTATCATAATAGTGGAATTTTTAACAAAAAAATTAAATTTTTCAACCAAATAGTTACATTTTTTAACAGAAAGTCGAATTTGTAACAAACAAAGATGAATTTTCAACGAAGAAAATTAATTTTTTCTCAAAACAGGCAAATTCTCAACAAAATAATTGAGTTTGCAAGCTAAGAAGTCGGATGGTTTAGAAAACAGTTGACTTTTATACCAGAAAAGATAAATTTTCAAGAAGAAAGTTAATTTTTAACCAAGAAAGATGACTATTCTACCATAAAGGATGAATTTTCAATCCAAGAGGACAAATTTTCCACAAAAAAGTTGCATTTTTGAGAAAAAAAATAATTTTATGAAAATAGTGGAATTTTCAACAAAAGAATTGAATTCGTCAACAAAATACTTGAATTTTTGAACAGAGAAATGAATTTGTAACATTTGAAGATCAATTTTCAAACAAGAAAATTAATTTTCTTTCAAAACAGACGAATTCTTAACAAAATAGTTGAGTTTGCAAGCTAAGATGTCGAATGGTTCAGAAAACAGTTGGCTTTCATAACGGAAAAGATCAATTTTCAACAAAAAGTTAATTTTCAACCAAGAAAGATGACTATTCTACCATAAAGGATAAATTTTCAATCCAAAAGGACAAATTTTCAACAAAACAGTAGCATTTCTGAGAAAAAAATATAACTATATCAAAATAGTGGAATTTTCAACAAAAGAATTAAATTTTTCAACAAAATAGTTGAATTTTTGAAAAAAGAGTTGAATTTTTGGCATAAGAAAATGAATTTTCAACCAAGAAAATTAATTTTCTCCCAAAACAGACAAATTCTCAACAAAATAATTGAGTTTGCAAGCTAAGAAGTCGGATGGTTTAGAGAACAATTGACTTTCATACCAGAAAAGATCAATTTTCAAGAAGAAAGTTAATTTTTAATCAAGAAAGATGACTATTCTACCATAAAGGATGAATTTTCAATCCAAAAGGACAAATTTTCCACAAAACAGTAGCATTTTTGAGAAAAAAAGATAATTTTATCAAAATAGGGGAATTTTCAACAAAATGATTGAATTCGTCAACAAAATACTGGAATTTTTGAACAGAGAAATGAATTTGTAACATTCGAAGATGAATTTTCAAACAAGAAAATTAATTTTCTTTCAAAACAGACGAATTCTTAACAAAATAGTTGAGTTCGCAAGCTAAGATGTCGAATGGAAAAAAAAGTTGGCTTTCATACTGGAAAAGATCAATTTTCAACAAAGAGTTAATTTTCCACCAAGAAAGATGACTATTCTACCATAAAGGATGAATTTTCAATCCAAAAGGACAAATTTTCAACAAAACAGTTGCATTTTTGAGAAAAAAGATAACATTATGAAAATAGTGGAATTTTCAACAAAAGAATTTTTTTTTTTCTACCAAACCAGACGAATTTTTAACAAAAAAGTTAAACTTGCAAGCTGAAAAGTAAAATGTTTAAGAAAAATTAACTTTTGTATCAGGAAAGAAGAATTTTCAACAAGAAATCTAATTTTTAATTAAGAAACATGAATTTTGACCCATACAGTACATGTTTAAACTAAAAACGATAAGTTTTCAACCCAAACTGTGATAGTTAAATTTGCAGTTTAAAAAATTATTTTTCAAGAAAAAAAGCGAATTTTTTAACAGTTCAATTCAACCTAAGAAAAATGACTTTCAACAAAATAGTTTAAGTCCTACCCAAAAGATGAATTTTTAACGAGGAAGATTAAATCGAGGATTAAATTTCTATCTAAAGAAACGAATTTTGAACAAAATACATGCATTTTCTACAAAACAATTGCATTTTCAACGAAAAAATATGAATTTTTTACACGAAAGTTGATTTCTCAACTAAATTGTTAACTCTCAATCCAAAATGATAAATTTTCTACAAAACAGTTGACTTTTATAGCGGAAAAGATCAATTTTCAAGAAGAAAGTTAATTTTCAACCTAGAAAGATGGCTTTTTTACCACAAAGGATCAATTTGCAATCGAAAAGCACAAATTTTCAACAAAACAGTTGCATTTATGAGAAAAAAAGATAACTTTATGAAAATATTGGAATTTTCAACAAAAGAATTTTCTTTTTTCTACCAAACCAGACAAATTTTTAACAAAAAAGTTAAATTTGCAAGCTGAAAATTCAAATGTTTAAAAAACATTAATTTTGGTATCAGAAAAGAAGAATTTTCAACAAGAAATCTAATTTTTAATTAAGAAACATTACATTTTTATCCATACAGTACATTTTTAAAGTAAAAACGATAAGTTTTCAACCCAAAATGGAATAGGTAAATTTGCAGTTTAAAACATTATTCCTCAAGAAAAAAAGCGAATTTTCCAACAGTATTCAACCTAAAAAAATAATTTTTAACAAAATAGTTGAAGTCGCAACCAAAAAGATGAATTTTTAACAAGGAAGATTAAATTTCTGTCCAAAGAAACGAATTTTGAACAAAATACATGCATTTTCTACCAAACAGTTGAATTTTCAACGAGAAAATATGAATTTTTAAAAAAAAAGTTGAATTTTCAACCCGAACAGATAAATTCTCAACGAAACTTTTAATTAACAGTTAGACATTTCTACTAAGAAAAATTTTCAATTTGAAATCAAGAGCAACCTCATTAATCAAAAAAAAAAAAAAGAATTTTCAGCAAAATACTTGAATCCTCAACCAAACAGTTGCATTTTAACGGAAAAGGATGAACTTTCAACCAAGAAAATCAATTTTAATATTATATTATATAATATTTAATAAATCAAAATTTAACAAAAAAAAGTACGATGTCATAAAAAATGTTTTCAATCTTCATCCAAAGAGATAAATTTTCAACTAAGATTATTAATCTTAATAAAAAAATTAACAGAAGAGTTCAACATTCAACTACATAGATGAATTTTCAACAAAAAAGATCAATTTTGCACCAAGAAAATTAATTTTCTACCAAAGAGATGAATTTACAACAAATTACATGAATTTTCAAAGAAATAGATCAATTTTCAACTAAAAAAGATAAATTTAAAACCAAATAGTTCATTTTTTCACTGAAAGAGATAATTTTACAACCAAAAATGGAATATTTAAATTTTCAGTTAAAAATAATTAATCTTCAACCAAAAAAGAAAAAAAATTTCAACGAAAAAGTTGAATTTACAACAAAAGGGATGAATCCTCAACCGAAAAATGAATTATTAATAAACTAGTTCAACTTTGCACCACGTAGTTAAATTTTTTAACCAAAAAAGATTACTTTTGAAAAAAGTGCACCACCGTCGGAAATTATCTGCACGGCTAGCGCTAGCGAAACTGAAAATCACTGCTGACTACGAAACGTTATAACTCATACAAAAAATAAGCAAGAAAATTTTTTAAAAAATAGTTCGAAAGCTTGTAAAATCTTACGTAGAATCACCTGCAGTAGAGATATTTTTGATTTCTTGAAAACATTATACCAAGTGAGAAGTTTAAAAAAAAATCAAGAATTTATCGAATGTGGTACCTTGACTTTGTCTCATGGTATGAACTAGGAAAGTTATAGCAAAAATTAAAAAAAAATTTTCTGACTATAGTGTATAGAAAGAATATATCAAACATTTTTTTAATGTTTAAACAAATATAATTTGTTCAAACAATTATTTTTCCAAAAATATTTTTTAAATCGTATTTTCTGAATTAATCATAATATTGAATGATGTCGAGGAATAGTAAATTCTGTTAAAAACGACGTGTCATTGTTTAAACAATTTTTATTCGTTCAAACAGTTTTATATTAAAAAATGTGGATCAATAATATAAAATATTACACATAGAATTATTTTCGTAAATATATTTTAATATATATTTTTTGTGTCTTCCAGTAGGTCAGATTGATATTCATAAGACTTTCAAATGCTATAATGAAATATAATCTAAATCTATTTCATATGCAGTCTAATTACAACGCTGATCACAAAATATTATTTTTTGGCCAAAGACAATGTTTCCTTTCTGATATTTGGAAACTGTTTTCTATAATTTTTTACTACTTGCAGTAAGTACTGTTTTTGGTCCTCATTTCCTGTTATCAAGCAGTTAAAGTCCGATATTAATTTAACACCTTCTTTAGCAGTATCATTTACTAATGTTAAATGTTTAACAATTGTTAAGCCTCGATTAATTATATTTGTTTAAACAATTAAAAAATGGTTAATATATTCTTTCTATACACTATACAGTCAGAAAAATAATTATATGTATTTTATTTATTTATTTTTTTTTAAGTTATCGATAAAAACTACTCAAGTAAATTAAAATTTTTCAAACAAATAAAAATTAATTAAAAATTAAAAGATATGTATCAAAATTATATAATTATTCAACAAAAAGTAGCCTCGGATACCAATTTGAGAAAAAACTGGACATCTCTGTGTCAATTTTCAGAAATTTTGAGAATAAACAATAAATAATTGTTTAAATAATTACATAATGTTTTTAAAAAAAATTACTACTCGAAACAATGACAAACTATTACATTTCATTCCGAAAATACGATTATTTTCTACATTTTTTGGGAATAAATAGTTGTCTAAATAAGTTACATTTGTTTGAACAATTCAAAATTGTGTAAAGAGTCATGGGAAATATTCAAATTGTCCATTAGTGATTATTTGTATGAAAAGGAGAACGGAAATTGCTAAAAAGTAACAATAATACGTAAAAATGTAATTTTTTTATTTTTGGGTCATATTTGGGGCGCTGGGGGGGGGGGGGTAAGGGTGGGTAAAAAATAAAAGTTATTAGTATGGTTTCATTTCATAGGTACTCCTCTTCAATCCCTAACAAAAGTTGGCACGTTTCGATCAAACCCTGAAGTATGAGTTCAATTTTTCGAAAATCCAAAATTTCCCCATGTTAATTGAATGGGATTTTGAAGTGCCCGGTATGTATGTATGTATACCATTAAGCCATTTCCCTTTCAGGGTAGGCGTGACACTACCCGATTCGAGTAGTGTTTCTAGGTTAGTTTCTTGTAGTAAATAACTACAAGTGTGGGCTCACCACACCCACGATGTACCAACAGCACTCAGTTTTCTCGAATGGTCACCCATCCAAGTACTAACCGCGCCCAACGCTGCTTAACTTCAGTGATCTGACGAGAACTGGTTTTTTCAGCGTGGTATGGCTGTTGGCCGGTGCACGTGTTAATATACGAATTTCAAAGAAAAAAAATCACGGATTTTTTTTTCTCCGGAAATTGAAACTTTTGGGGAGGGGGGACTTGCCCTCTAGGGTGAAAAAAATGTTGCAATGCATTTTTGGACCACCTTAGTCAGCAGCGATTTTTAGTACTGCTCGCGCTAGCCGTGTAGATAATTTCCGACGGTAGTGTATCTTTTTATTTAGACAGAAATATTAATGTTCCGATTTAGGTGAAGAAAAATAAATGAATAGGGACAAAAAAAATGATGAGGGGAAAAAAGAAACGAAGAGGGGAAAAAAGAAATGAAGAGGGGAAAGAAGAAATGAAGAGAGGAAAATTGGTAGAAAGGTGAAAAAAATAAAAGGTGTAAGAAGGACAGGAAAGATTGAAAGATAGAAATGGGGAGAATGATTGAAGAGAAAGAACAAACTTGCCAGACAAACGGAAGAAGAGAGAATGAGACTTTCTGTCGGCGAGCGTTTTTTCTCAACGATTTCCACTGCGTTCGAATAAACACCTGTTCAAGGCGCGTGCTGACCTCGTTACCTCATCGCGAGAAGTAAGTCATTAGAATACAGGTACACGGGATCCTACGATCTCTTCACGAACCAACGAAAGGGAATTTATTCTCGATCCTAGCTAACGGACAGTACCGGGAAACGCCCTTGGAATGAGATAAAAAAATTAAAAAGGTAATTTCAATCTACGGGGTTTCTCTTCAGACTGCATTAGTGTAATTCTAAAGAAGAAAGGTATTTTTGAAGAATGTGGGCAAACACTCCTATAGATTGCTGATTAAATGTATCATCCGTTTTTTCCACCGGATGCCTCATTATCTTCAATTAAGTATTTTATGGATCAATTTCGCATTTAAGAATACACGAAGGAATTACCTCTGGATTAAGGAAATTCTTCTGGGAAAGAAAATAAAGTCTTGAAATTTTTCCTTCTTCTTCTTCAACCTTGTAGTTATTTTGTTGTCTTTACTTTAACATACATAGGAAAGCACAGAAGAAACTAGGTTTTCAATATTGTTTGAGCTCACTTTCCCAAAAAAAGATAATAATTTGAACCTCTGCTATTTTTTTATGGCAATTTGAGGATTAGTTGAATTGCTTTTAATGTTCGTATCGTTCAAAATGAGATAATTGTGGTTAAATTTTGTTCACGTAAATATAACCTTGGCTAAAAAACCATCAGCAGTTTTTA
Organism: Andricus curvator; assembly: GCA_932195095.1. Taxonomy (NCBI): domain Eukaryota; kingdom Metazoa; phylum Arthropoda; class Insecta; order Hymenoptera; family Cynipidae; genus Andricus; species Andricus curvator. The sequence continues at coordinate 97,839 of CAKNYM010053040.1, read as the reverse complement.
TATTATTTTAAAAGTGAAATTAGGCCAAATAGTTAATGAAGCATATTTAATTGAAAAAGCTTGTAAAAATCAGGATTGCTACAGGACAGGGAATTCTGAAAAGTCAGAAAAGATCAGATAATTTAAAATTGATCAGGAAAAGTAAGAAAATTTCAGAGTTTTTCGAAATTTTATATAAACTGAAGTAGAAGTTCTAAAATTTCGTTAAAAAGTCATGCTTTTTTGCTGAAGACTCGTATTTTTTTTATTGAAAATTCAACAATTTTGGTGAAAAACATTCAACTAATTGGTCAAAAATTATATTTTTTTGTTGAAAATGCAACTGTTTTGTAGAAAATCGGTCTTTTTCTTTTTTTGGTGAATTTAACTATTTTTATTTTAAAGTTGAGAAAATATTCTTCCTTGAAATATCAACTATTATGTTTTTCTTTGAAAATTCAACTTCTTTGACGATTAATCATTGTAATTACAAGTTCAACTATTTTGTTGAAAATGTGTCTTTTTTTTGTTAAAGTCAACTGTTTTTAACTAAAAATTAATTTTTCCAACTGAAACTTTAATTATTCTATTTTTGGTGCAAAATTTATCTTTTCAGTTGAAAATCCAGATATTTGGTATAAAAGTAATATTTTTGGTTAAAAATTCAACTTTTTGGTTGAAGATTTACGTCCTTTGTTGAAACTTCGTTTCTCGGTAGAAAATTAATCTTCTTCGTTCAAAATTTCTCTTTTTGGTTGAAAATTCAACTATTTGGTTAAATATTCCTTTTTTTGTTTGTTTGTTAAAGATTCATCATTTTAGTGAAAGCTTCATTTATTTGGTTAAATATTGAGCTATTTTGTTAAAAAAAAAATTTTTTCCGTACAAAATTAATTTTTTTAACTGCAAATGTAATTTTTTCATTCTTGTTTGCAGATTGATCTTTATTAGTTCAAAATTCATTTATTTGACTGAAAACTCGTCTTTTCGGGTAGAACATTCAATTATTTTGACAGAAAATTAATATTTTTGAGTTGAAAATTTAACTTTCTAGAAAAAAACTCATTTTTTGTCTTTGACATCCACAATTTTGTTGGAAATTAAGTTTTTTGGTCAAACTTCGTATTTTCGGGTTAAAAAATTGAATGATTTATGAGAAGTTCGTCTTCTTGGTTTGTCTTCTGACTTAAGAATTAACATTTTCGATAAAATCTTGTTCCTTTATTGACTGAGAAATCTTTCTTCTTCGAAAATTCAACTCTTTTTCTTTTTGGTTTCAAAATTTTTCTTTTTTGGTTCTGGATTCAACTAGTTTCTTTAAAATTGGTATTCTTTCTTTTAATTCAAATCGTTTTTATTCGAAATAAAAATATTTGTACAAATATCAAATATTACAGTTTTTGTTGAAATTTTTTTTTTTTTTTTGAAGATTCATCTTCATGGTTGAAAATATAATTATTTTATTGAAAATTCTTCTTTTAAATTATTTTTTTCATGCAAAAATTAATAATAATTTCATTTTTGGTTCAAAAATTATCTTTTTGAGTTGAAAACTGAACTATTTGTTTGAAAATTCATGTGAATTGTTGAAAATTTGTCTTTTTTGTTGAAGTCAACTGTTTTTAACTGAAAATTAATGTTTTCAACTAAAAATTTAATTATTCTATTTTTGGTTCAAAATTTATCTTTTCATTTGAAAGTTTAGCTATTTGGTAGGAAAGTGATATTTATGGTTAAAAATTGATCTTTTCAGTTGAAAATTCAACTTTTTGGTTGAAGATTTACGTCCTTTGTTGAAACTTTTTCTCGGTAGAAAATTCATCTTCTTCGTTAAAAATATCTCTTTTTCGTTGAAAATTTAACTATTTGGTTGAATATTCCTTTTTTTGTTAAACATTCATCATTTTAGTGAAAACTTAATTTATTTGGTTAGAGATTGAGCTATTTTGTTAAAAATTCCTTTTTTTCGTACAAAATTAATTTTTTTAACTGCAAATGTAATTATTTTCATTTTTTGTTCGAAGATTGATCTTTATTAGTTAAAAATTCATTTATTTGACTAAAAAATCGTCTTTTCGGGTAAACAATTCAATTATTTTGACAGAAAATTAATGTTTTTGAGTTTTGAGAAAATTTAACTTTCTAGCAGAAAACTCGTTTTTTGTCTTTGACATCCACAATTTTGTTGCAAATTAACTTTGTTGGTCAAACTGCGTATTTTCGGGTTAAAAAATTGAATGATTTATGAGAAGTTCGTCTTCTTGGTTTGTCTTCTGACTTAAAAATTAACATTTTCGATAAAATATTGTTTCTTTATTGACTGAGAAATCTTTTTTCTTCGAAAATTCAACTCTTTTTCTTTTTGGTTTCAAAATTTTTCTTTTTTGGTTCTGGATTCAACTAGTTTCTTTAAAATTGGTATTCTTTCTTTTAATTCAAATTGTTTTTATTCGAAATAAAAATATTTGTATAAATATAAAATATTACACTTTTTGTTGAAAATTCTTTTTTTTTTTGAAGATTCATCTTCATGGTTCAAAATGTAACCATTTTATTGAAAATTCTTCTTTTAAATTAATTTTTTCGTATAAAAATTTAATAATAATTCCATTTTTGGTTCAAAAATTATCTTTTTGAGTTGAAAACTGAACTATTTGTTTGAAAAATCATGTGAATTGTTGAAAATTTGTCTTTTTTGTTGAAGTCAACTGTTTTTAGCTGAAAATTAATGTTTTTAACTGAAAATTTAATTATTCTATTTCTGGTTCTAAATTTATCTTTTCAGTTTAAAGTTCAGCTATTTCGTAGGGAAGTAATATTTATGGTTAAAAATTGATCTTCTCAGTTGAAAATTCAACCTTTTGGTTGAAGATTCACCTCTTTTGTTGAAACTTCTTTTCTCGGTAGAAAATTCATCTTCTTCGTTCAAAATTTATCTTTTTGGTTAAAAATTCAACTATTTGGTTAAATATACCTTTTTTTTGTTTGTTAAACATTTATCATTTTAGTGGAAGCTTCTTTTATTTCGTTGAATATTGAGCTATTTTGTTAAAAATTCCTTTTTACCGTACAAAATTAAGTTTTCCATCTGCAAATGAAATTTTTTTCATTTTTGTTTGAAGATTGATCTTTATTAGTTAAAAATTCATTTATTTGACTAAAAAATCTTCTTTTCGGGTAAAAAATTCAATTATTTTGACAGAAAATTAATATTTTTGAGTTGAAAATTTAACTTTCTAGCAGAAAACTCGTTTTTTGGCTTTGACATACACAATTTTGTTGGAAATTAACTTTTTTGGTCAATCTTCGTATTTTCGGGTTAAAAACTTGAATGATTTATGAGAAGTTCGTCTTCTTGGTTTATCTTCTGTCTTAAAAATTAACATTTCCGATAAAATATTGTTTCTTCATTGACTGAGAAATCTTTCTTGTTCGAAAATTCAACTCTTTTGTGGAAACTTCCTCTTTTTGGTGTCAAGATTTTGTTTGTTTGTTATGGATTCAGCTATTTTCTTTAAGATTAGTATTCTTTGTTTTAATTCAAACATTTTTTTATTGAAAATTAGAATATTTGTTGAAATATTTAATATTACAGTTTTAGCTGAAAATTGTTTTTTTGAAGATTCCTCTTCATGGTTGAAAATTTAACCATTTTGTTGACAATTATTTTTTTAAATTAATTTTTACATACAAAAATTTAATAATAATTCCATTTTTGGTACAAAAATTATCTTTTTAGTTGAAAGTTCAGCTATTTGGTAGAAAAGTAATATTTTTGGTTGAAAATTGATCTTTCTTAGTTAAAAATTCAACTTTTTGGTTGAAGATTCAGATCTTTTGTTGAAACTTCGTTTCTCGGTAGAAAATTAATCTTCTTCGTTAAAAATTTCTCTTTTTGGTTCAAAATTCGACGATTTGGTTAAATATTCCTTTTTGTTTGTTTGTTAAAGATTCATCATTTTAGTGAAAGCTTCATTTATTTGGTTAAATATTGAGCTATTTCGTTAAAAATTACTTTTTTCCGTACAAAATTAATTTTTTCAACTGCAAACGTAATTTTTTTCATTCTTCTTTGAAGATTGATCTTTATTAGTTCAAAATTCATTTATTTGACTGAAAACTCGTCTTTTCAGGTAGAAAATTCAATTATTTTGACAGAAAATTAATATTTTTGAGTGGAAATTTTTACTTTCCAGCAGAAAGCTCGTTCTTTGTCTTTCGAGATCCACAATTTTGTTGGAAATTAACTTTTTTGGTCAAACTTCGTATTTTCGGGTCAAAAAATAAATGGTTTATGAGAAGTTCGTCTTCTTGGTTTGCCATCTGGCTTAAAAATTAACATTTTCGATAAAATCTTGCTTCTTTATTGTTGAAAATTCGTCTTTTTTGTTAAAAAATTATTCCCCTTAGTTGAAAATTCATCTCTTTGGTTAAAAATTGAACTATTAATTGAAATCTCTTTTTTTTGCTAGTCCCTAGGGACTGAAAAGTGACGTCAGGGGTAAAAAAATTATTTTTTTTTTTCAACTTAAAAATGATTTTTGAAATTAAAACTTGATGTGTTTTGTTGAAAATTCGACTGGCTTAGTGGAAAATTAAACTTTTTGGTTGACAATAATTAATCTTTTTGATTGAAAAATCAACTATTCGGTTACAAGTTCATTTATTTTGTTGGAAATGAAATAGTCCTAGGTGCAAGGGAGTTTTGATGCCTGAAAAAAATTTATAGCGGTCAGGAAAAATGAAAATGAAATAAAATAAAAGTGGTTGGCAACTGAGATTCACTGAAACATGAATCCCTTCTAGTATAAAAATGCTGAAAGCAATATCGTCAGAAAGTGAATATTGCATGATCTACTGCAATTACTTTTTAGCCAAATTGACCTAACGCTCTATAAAAAAAGTGAGAGAAAAAAGCATCCGGGTGGGTTAGGTACCTATTATTCGTTTCAAATGCAAATCTCTAATATCAAGCGAAAGGTAAGTCGTGCCGAGCTACTTTACCCATGAAGATACCCGCCTTAAATCTTATGTAGACTTTTCCCAAGTCAATAAATGTCTAGTTTACAATTAGAAGCAACCTCAATGTCAGAGTTATTAATTGCAATGATGATAATCATTATTTATGAGATGTTAATTAAAGCTTGATACTCTATTCCTAATTAACTTTACCATCGCTGACATTTATAAGAATATTTATAAAATAAGTTATGGAGAACAAGAAGAATAATGTTCCAACTTCTCTGTTAAAAAAAAAAAACATTTTCTCGTGCACGCAAAAATTCAAGCGAACTATAACATGAGAGTAAATGTTTTCTTAAATTTGTAATGATTATTAATTTAGAGCCTCGGTAGGTCAGGTGTTAGTGCGCTGGGCTTCCAAGAAGAAGATTTTGGGGTTCGATCCCTGAGCCGAGCACTAATGAAAATTTTTATGTAATCTCAGGGAAGAGGCTCCATGTAATTTTTTTGTAATGGGTCTGGAAGACTCTTAAAATCCGTAAAAAGGATACATACATAAAATAGATTTAAAAACCCTTCAAGTATGGAATGGTGAAGAAGTGTCGAAAACCTCATTCGTGACTCAACTAAAATGACTTCCAGGAATTTCAGTAAACTTTTAAATCACCATCGTAGGAAACATTGCAATAAATAATCCGGGCAGGTTGATCGTCACACTGATCGTTTTCTCCTGTTCATGTTTCGCACGATGGAAGATCGCCACGCGATCAGAAAGGATCCCTACATGCACGCGAAGTTACACCTGAATATGCAGCATACTTCGACGGCCCCGTAATATATTTCCACTAAATTACACGAAAGACTAGGTAACCGCCATTTAACTCGTTTGACTCTTGTAACCTAGGAAGGCGAGACTTATGGGTTCATTTCTTATGTGATTCATCTTCATTTAAACTGAGAGTACAAGTGGGGACCATCTTCCAGAAAAATAAGTCTCCTGGGATCTATTTCTGAGACTATGAGCAGGTTACTAGTTCTCAACTTTAATCAGCTATACCAAATCGGGTAGTCTTATATAATTTTTTTAAAATATTTATTTTATTCTTAGGTTGTGAAAAAGAACTCTTTAGCTCTGCTGGGATTCGAACCTAGGTCATTAGATTCCCAGCCTGGTGCTCTGCCCAGTGATCTATGCATGGAGGGTATGAGATTCATTTTCACAACCTCCTAAGAGCAGATTTTGACGTAATTCGTAGACTTGTGAGATTCTAATTTCTTTGAACGCGTTAAAATGTCAAAATTCAAATCTTACAAATCTAAGAATTACGTCGCAATTCGCTTGCAGAAGTCATTGTTTCACAACTCAAGAATAAAATTAATATTTGAAAAAAGATATTGATGAGACCTGTAGACAAATAAGAATAAACATCAAATTATTTATTCGTATGACGATGGTCGTGGGGGTTAAGGCGTAGGCTTTGGACCCACTCCGTTGGCTTGCGGGTTCGATTCCCGTCTCGCACTCTGGAAGAGCCTCGGCGGCCCATGCGGTGAACACTAGCCTAGCAAGGGAGTTGTTCATCTCCGGAGAGTCGTGGGACCGGTACCTCTATAGAAAAAGGTTCTCTAAGTACTTAAAGCTGTTGCTCTTGGTGGTTCGGAACACACCTTAAACTGTAGGTCCCCCTCCCACCGCCAAGAAAATGTGTGGGGGTATGTAAAGGAATAGGGAAAAGATACAAGAAAAATGTAAACCCTTAGGGGACACATTAGAAGCTTCCATTCCATTCCAATTATTTATTCCCTAATTTTCTTTCGCGAAGATTGCAACTGTCGATCAAAAATTATTCACTTTTTAGAATATAGTAAATAAGCAACTAATATTTTGACATGTCATCACTTATTTCACTCGGACTTCAACAGTTAAGTGGAACGGCCCTTGATTAAGAATTTTGACCATTTTCGTATGAATCGACAAAATAACGGGTTTGGTTCACCGGATCGTTAGTTGTACCTCGTTAAGTTTCCTCTATAAGAATAAAAAATCGGAACAAGCGCATCTCGAGGAGAACGAAAGTTGGGTGTGTGTTTGCCTGTAGTTCAATTCGTGTCGCATGTTCAGTTTTTTATGGTTCCTCGAAAGTATAAGAAAAGTTGTGTTTGAGGTAGCTTTTTAAGGGAAAGAATTCCAGGATTAAGTCATTGTGAGAACACAAAAAATTTGTTTTACTCTTGCTGCACAAATAAAAAAAATTATTAAGGATTTCAACGAAGATATAATAAAGAATGAAGAAAATAAAGATAAAAGAATAGTATACAAAATTTGGTCATTTTTTACGGAAAATTAACTAGTGCTTAGGTCAAGATTAATTATGCTCACGTAACGTGACACCTCCTCCTGTAGTTTGATCATGTGAATAAGCCATGGTTGCATCTCTGAAAAAATGTTTTAGGTCTTATGCCCATAGTTCACTATTAAATAAATACGCATCATTTACCTTTGATCTATGATACTTTAGGTTTTAACCCTTGACGTTTGAGCCTTGAGCAATGAAGGTCCCTGAACTTTAAAGCTTTTTCATGAGCATCTTCTTCAAAACAGAACAACTTTCCATAAATTAGACAATTGTTTTTCCCCTTTAATTCGAATTTTAAGTTGAGAAAACTTTTAGGGCTTCGTAGCACAGGACAGAAACCCTTATAAGTTTGCTCGTGTGACCGTTCGTCCGTCATAATTTTTTCCCGGGAGAGGAAGTGAAGGGAAGTGAAGGGTGTGGAAGTAAGAGAAGTTAGGGAAAATGAGAAGAGATTAGTAGTAAATAGTAGTGTAATTGAAGTGAAGGCCGTACTAGGGAAGTGAGGAAGATTAGGGTGTAAAGTGTACTAATGAGAGGGTAAGTAGAAGATGGGAAATAGGGGAACTGAGAAGAAATTATGGGACGGTACTAGGGGATGTATGGGTCAATTAAGGATGAGGTGGTAGGGGAATTGATGAGAATGGGTTAATTCTGAAGAAAATGGAAGTGAGGGGAGGGTGTATTAGGGAATTGATGGTGATTAGGGTGCTGAAAAGTTGTGGGAGAGTAGTAGGAGAACTAAGGGACAATGAGTTGTGGGTAGTGGCGAATCTGATGGGACTTGAGAAGTAAGGAAGTATGGGAAGCGACGGGAAATGAGGGCAGGGTAGTAGGGGATGTGAAGACAAATGTGGAGATGGGACATTCGGGAAATGACGGGTGGTGATGTGGGGGAATCAAAGGTTGGTAGGGGAATTGACCAGCCAGGGCGACGTAAAAAGGGAAAGAAAGTTAGGGGGAGTTTCTTAAGGGACGTGAGGGGTAGCGATGAGAGAAGAAATAGAATACGGAGAAGTAAGGATCGAAGGCGAAATGAGAGGAAGAGAAATAGGGGAACTGATACGAAATGGAGGTAGACGTGGTAGAGAAATTGAGCGAAGTCCCGGGAATTCAGAGGAGGTGATAGTAGGAACGTGAGGGTGATTACGGTAGGGAAAATTAAGGGAGCTGAGTAGAAGAAGAGGAGGGAGAACTACGGGAAATTGCGGAAATTGTAGGCAAGTGAGCGCAATTAGGTGCTGGGGAAGTACGGGAAGGAATGTTAGGAGGATGGTAGTAGAGGATGCGAGGGGTGGTGATGAAGTATATGAGGGAAAAGAAGGTGGCAATGAGAAATTAGGGAAGGGGATGTAGAAGAATTGATTGAAATTTCGGAAAGGGTAGTAGGGGACGTGCGGGAAAATGAGCGAAGGGAACGCAGGGGAAGTGAAAGGTGAGCAAGTAGAGAAATTGAAGGTGAGTACAGGAATTGAGCGGAGGGGACGATTGAGAAAGAAGTGAAAAGTGAGGGAAGGAGGTAATAGGGAAGTGTGGGTGATTAGGGGTTCAGGGTTGAGTAATAGGGAAAGTGTGGGATAGTGATGAACGAGGAAGTAGGGAAGGGAGAAGTAGAGGTGTTCAAGGAATGAGGATAAATGAGGGGTGGGGTAGTGAGAGAAGAGGCAGTGATGGAAGTTAGGGCAACTGAGGGGAGGGATAAAGAGAAGGGGGAGAGTGAGTTGTAGCGGAAGTGAACAGAGAATTGATGGCATGGAAGGTAGGCCTCGGGGAAGGGAAATAGGCGAAGTGGAAGGAGCGAAATTGTGGTAAGTGTAGTATTTAAGGAACAGGGTTTAAGGACCTAATTAACGTCTTATTAGTCTATGAAATCCTTTTTTGTAGACGCGCAGCTCCTAAGTTGACTAATTTTTTTTCACATTGGTCCTCATAACAAATGACTTATCATGTACATTGTATAATTTTCTGAAATATTTAAATTATAATTTATTATACCCCCCACACAAAGGGGGTAACAAATTACAATAAAAATAAGAATAAATTTCAAATCTGTCAGGAAATTAAATATCACGATTGCAGAAATGATGTTAGCTCTCAAATCTTGACTCATCACCTCATACTTTTCAAATTAAATCTAATTCATTCTTGAGATTTATTCGATGAGATTGAATTCACTAGGAACGCTTTGAAGCAAGGAATCACTTTAGTAAAATCTACAATGAATAGATAGAGACGCTGCTCGATTCGATTGAATTAAAATTTTAATACAAACGTCAAGCTGCTATTATATATTATTGATCTAATCTTCAACCTAGCTGCCACTGAGACATGATAATTAATGAAAGGCGAAACCGGCATGGCATCTCCAGACAACGGGGCACCGCTGCGGGCAATCAAAAAGAGAGAGTTGGTAGCTGATCGTGTTGCTCATGCCAGCACGAGTTTTATAATAAATTCAATTCGTTATCGAAATGAGCCGTTGTCTCTGAGAGGCAATCGTCGCACCTTTGCGAGGTGCAAGTGACCCACTTGGCCAAAGAACTGGCCTCGAGACGACCACCAAGAACGATAGTCGTTCTTCTTCCGTTCTCTGGATATTTCCGCGATACGCGCTTAAAGGTATTTTCAAGCGCATCTCGATTAAGTCAACTTCAGGGTTTACTGCTGAAATGATATTCGTTACGATCAATTCGAATTCGCCCTTCTCGTACATAAAATCCTCGTTAAAGCGATACTTTAATTGGATGGATACTTTATTCTCAACTTTATTTTGGGCGAATGTGTCAAGAAAAGTGTTTTTGTATTTTATGTCACCATTTTACTAAGCTTTCTTATTTAACGGTTTCATTTTTATCGCTCTTTTAAACTTTGTTTTTAAGTGCTGGAGTGTCCCAGAAAATCAGGAAGAAATTTCGAAAAAGAATTGAATTTAAAAAAAGTGGTCAAAGTAGGCACCAGGCGTCTCCAAATAAAGGTTTTGTAGCATATTAAGAGGTTAATTAGGTTTGTAGAATCTCCCTTCTGCCCTAGCACTCCCCCTATATTCCGTCTTCTCTTCTATCATATCATGTCCTAGGTGATCCTATCCTATACTATTCTATTTGATCCTATCTTATCAGCCCTTCCATCCTCACTCCTCCCTTTATCACCAATCAAATTTTCCCACCCCTAATCCCCTTCTCACACTTTCTTCTCTTATCTCTTCTTAGCTCCCCCCCACCCCACTCTTTCCTTACTTTTTCTCCTCACCCTTCGCTTCCCTTATTCCCTCCTCTATCCTCTACTTCTCATAACGTCACTTCCCCTCTCTTAATTCCCTTCCCTGGAAAAAAATACGATGGACAGACAGACACTTGGTCGAAACTATATAAGTAATTGAAGACATGAGAAGAGAACTGGAACACTACCTTAAAGATATGAAAATATTAGAGAAAGATTTTTTCTGTGTGGCAGGGAAAAAATAAAATGGTCTTTATGTCCTGTGAATTTGTAGCATAATAAATTATGGTGGAGCGTTACCAAACATTTGATAAATAAATATTATGCAAAAATAGTGATTATTAGTAACTGTTATTTAAAATCAACGTTGATAAATCGATTTTTAAATACTAAAATCTTCGTAAGTATTAAATTAACAAGATGCGCCTACTTCATGAAGAGTTCGAATAAGTATTTTCGAAATTCAGCCTAAAATAGCAATACTGACGAGACAACAAACTTGTGGGACAGAGTTTGAAGTTATTTTCAAAATCGGCAACTCTCTAAGATGTTGAAGTCTACTCTTAATTTTTATATCTTTTAACACAATATATTTAATATCTGTGAATCTCAAATATTCAGGAAATACTGCTCATATTATTTGATAATTTTTCATTTTAAATTTGTATGTTGGAACAGATGCGTGACAAGACATTTTGCGTACATTTTTATTTACAACTTTTTGGCAATCACCCATATGAATTTTGTAATATGTCAAAATTTTGAAAAATATTTTCACTGGATTTCAAGAATTTATGAAAATATGAGAACGAAAACTGGATATGGACCAAAAATAAAATTACTTCTATAATTTACATGATGGAAAATTTATTCCAAATTATAGAAGTATTTGGCTACTTTCACAATATTTCAGGGAACTGGAAACATTTTTCTTTTCTATTTGCTTTTTATTTATATTCCTAAATTGCATCAATAAATAGTGCCCTTAATGACCTAAAATCATTAAAACCAGAATTCCGAAAATATGATATCAAGGAGTCCCTAGGTAGACATTTTTGGTTTATTCCGAAAGAAAGTGGGTCTATGTAAATATTAAAATTATGACAGCAAAAAGTCTTTGGCAAAACACTTTAATTTGATTGCGCAAAAAAATGAAGCCTATTCAGAAAAAAATAGTCTAAGTGAGCATTTGTTTACAAAACTGGTTTAAATAAATGGTAAACATCAGCTTTATTAACACATTGTAAGCGCACATTATAATCTGTTATATTTCATATAAAATCTATGGATTCAAAATAGGTAATAATTGCGAATCACGAAAAAATAACTTTTGTTTAATAGCTTGTTTATAACATTATGAACAATTAATTTTCTTACTTTGAACTACTGGATATTATTTTCAGTTAGTCATCATACTGATTTATGATCTGTTTTAATAAATTTAAAAATCTTTAAAAAAAAATTGTGTCACTCTAAAGTTTAATTTATGTTGATTTATGCTCAGACTTACGGTCATTTCTGAAAAAAAAAAACATAAAATCCGCTATTAATTGCAGTGTCGGTCGATTTCTGTCCAAAAAAGGTGTTTTTTTTTTTTATTTCACGCAAATTCTCAATTAAAATATAAGATTATTATTATTGGAAAATTTTTCTATTTAATAGTAGAAAAGCAAGGAAAATATTTTCGATAATTCATCTAAATTGATATCTTCACTTCATAATTATTATATATAATATTTTTGTACAATATATAGACAATCAAAACATTGCATTTTTTATCAAAAATATAAATTTGAACGGAAAATACTAACATAACCTACTATTTTAATATTGTAAATATGATTTAAAATATAATTATTATTCATTGCCAATAGCAATTTTAGCCGAAGATTACTAACATAATATACAACATTTGTCAAGATGATAAATCTTCTTTTGAACCTAAGTTTTTTTGTTTGAAATCAACTATTTCGGCGAAAAATTTTAACATAATCTGAAATTGTTCCCAAATTGTAGAGCTTCTTGAAAATCTATGCCGTTTTCCGGTATAAACGCCCAAAAACATACATATTGTGGACTTATGATAATCTAAAAAATCTTATGAATTTTTTTATCAAAAATATCAATTTTCGAAGAAACAGGCTAATATAACATGAAAAAAATTGTTTCAAATCCCAATTTTTTATGTAAAAATCCAACATAAACTAAAATTGTTTAAAAGTGATGAATTTTGTTCAAAATCTCATGATTTTTTAATAAAAATTTCAATTTCTGACGAAAAACACTTTGTTTAAAAATAATAATGTCAGGTGAAATATAACAACATAATCTAAAGTTGTTGAAAAATTGTAATTAGGATTTAAAATATAATGATTCTTTATCAAAAGTAGCCATAATTTCCAAAGAAAAAAACTAAAATAATCAAAAATTGTTCAAAATTTCTAAATCTTCCATTATAATGATTTTTGTTTCAAGATACCAATTTTGTACGTAAAACGTTGACGTTATCCAAAATGGTTGAACAATTATGTACCTTTTAGAAATAATAAGTTTTGTTTATAAAAAATGGTGAGAAGCGCTAATTAACCAGAAAAGTGTAAATTCCTAAACAAATTTAATATTTGACATCAATTTTTTAGAAATTTTAGGTTTTTTTTCGAAACGATATGATTTTATATTAATATTCAATCTTTTATTTACTAATTTTGGGGAAAGAGAACTCACATAAAACATCTATAACATTTTACAAATAATTTATTTGCTAAGTTGAAAGTTTTAATTTAACCACTCAAGATTATTTAAAAAGCACAAATGTTTCTGAATCCGCATAAAGTTTTCTATGGTTTTTGTTATTGAAATAGAATATTTGTAGATCAAAATTTAAATTCAGGATATAGAACAACTTTAAGTGACGAATAGTTAATCAAATTTATGTATAAAATTATCATGGCAGACTTGCATCGAGTTAGGATTATTGTCCAGACCGTCTAGTCTAGGAAAAAATTTCTAAACAAAGGACCCCGCACACATCTATGGAAAATATGGTCCCGGTCAAATTGACTAAAACTGTGGTATAATGAAGTTCATAATATCCTGATCAAATAAAGTCCTTAGACTCTGGGTCCAAAAAACGGCAGGTTCCGAGATAGGATGGAGCAAATGTCACTTTTCATGGACGCGAAAGGAGTTCCACGGACCCTCGAGGACATGGCGTGAAATGACATGGCATGACATGATATGGCACATGAGATGACATGACATGACACGAGACATACAAAAATGATACATGACATGACACGACATGATATGACAAATGACATGCCACATGACACGACACACGACATGACATAACGTATCACATGACATGACACAAAATGACACATGACGTTACATTTATTGGCATGACATAACACATGACATATAGTGTTATGTGCCACGTCGTGTATCATATTTCATGCCATGTTTCATGTCATATCTTGTCAGTTTGCGTGATGTCATGCCTCGTGTCATGTCACACATGACATGACACATGACATGATATGTAACATGACATGGCACATAACACGACATGACATGACATGATATGTAACATGACATGGCACATAACACGACATGACATGACAAATGACATGACATGACATATAACAAATCACATGACACATCACATAACAAGATATGACATGACTTATCACATAACATGACACATGGCATGACATGACCTAACACATGACACATAAAATGACATGATCGTGTGTCATGTCGTGCGTCATGTCGTGTGTCATATCGTGCGTTATGTCGTGTGTCATGTCGTGCGTCATGTCGTGTGTCATTTCATGCGTTATGTCGTGTGTCATGTCGTGCGTCATGTCGTGCGTCATGCCGTGCGTCATGTCGTGTGTCATGTTATGTGTCATGTGATGTGTCATGCCATGTCATGTTACATATCATTTCATTCTATGTCCTCAAAGGTCCGCGGACCTCCTCTCGCGTCCATGAAAAGTGACATTTGGTCCCTCCTATCTCGAAACCTGGCGTTTTTTGGACCCAGTGTCAAGGACTTTAATTGATCAGGATATTGTAAACTATATTATACCACAGTTTCAGCCAGTTAAACCGGGACCATATTTTCCATAGATGTGTGCGGGGTCCTTTTTAATATATCCAACCCAAATATATTTTTGCACATTTTTAAAACTAGCCAGGGTGTTCAAAAATACCAAAGGATAATATAAAAATATAAATTTTTTCCCTCATCATCTAGTCAGTCTTTTTAAGCCCTAATCGGGTGCTGGCTAGCCCAACAGGGCCAAACAATTTTCTTAACGTCTCATTAAACAGTATATTACATCACCAGTAGTCTTAGGCACGTCTTCACCGCGAGGAGGTCAATGTTCGCAGGACGAGTAGTAAACCCATGGCCATAGTTTTTTCCGGTCTTCCTGTGAACATTGAATTCACCGCGTGAAGACGGTTTTAACCTTACGAGTGATGTAAGATAGTTAATTCGAAACCACCATTTTATGTGTCTGTAGAGCCCCCAGAAAAGTGAGCGTTGGATAGCCCCTTACCGAAATGGTGCGAGAACGTACTATGAAGTGAATGTCTTCTAATAATGATGATCACTGTCCGAACATTTTTCTGTTTTGTTTTGTTTTCTCCATTTAAGAAATTTCTCGAAGGCCAGTCCATATTTCTCCTTAGATTTTTCGGATAGTAAATCTTGTTTTGCTTTTTTCACTTCTTTATTTATGTTGCGGGATGGCATTTTGGTTTTGTTTCCGCATGATTTTGAGTGTACGAGGATTTATAATTATAACACTTTGTGACCTAATTGCAGATGATTGAATTGTTGACAGCTTCCGTTGGTTTAGATGAAAACATATATGATTGATATGGGAGTCAGCTGTTTTGGTTGTGATTGGTAATCTCGTATGGCGCGAAATTTTCAAAGTGGTTCTTCGCGAGGTAGATTTTTGTATATATATATGTCTACAGTAAGTTAATGAAATCTGATAAAATACACCGTGCGTCATTAAGTGGCCATTTGTGGAACTAATAAACCGTCAGTGCGGCGGCTTTTCGAACTAATAAACTGTCAGTAGCTGATACTCTTCGGTAAACGGATATCTAAACGCTCACTTTTCTGGGGAGTAATAGGCTCATCACATAGTGGTTTCGAATGAAAAATATTTTGTGTACAATTTCAAAAAGAGCCAGGGCGTTGAAAAGTATCAAAAATGAAAAATTAGCTGGGAAACAATTAATTTCTTTCCTCATCAACTAATAGTCTTTCCGGGATCTAGTCGAGTACTGGCTAATCCGTCAGGACCAAAAAATTGTCTAGGTGTTGAATCCAAATATTTTTTGCATATTTCCAAAAATATCCAGGATGTTTAAAAGTATATTACCGCTGCGAAGTACTATGGGGTTTATTCACTAAGGGTCTATTTATTTGTGCTCATTTCATGAGCATTTTGCTTCCTCATAGGTATCGAGTAAATTCGCTGTTTTATAGAGGGAGGTTATTCTCCAACAAGCAAAAAATTGACAATTTTAATATTATTCAAGCTTGTCTTTCTATTTCAACAATAATCTTATTTTCAGAACATCAGACAGCCCATCAAAATGTCAGACGATATATTCTGTTACAATGAGCAACTTTTTAACTTACGGTAGTGTTATATTCCAAATCGTCAAAAGTTCGTCAATTGATCAATCCGCCCGTCTCGAAGACGCGAACAATTACATTTAAAATAGTACTTTTATATTTCTAATTTTAAAAAATCCTCCTTGCAATTAGATAAATAATTTTGTTACAAAATTGAGAAACGATATTGGTAGGTTATGGTAGGTCACGAAAGATTCTTCAATTAGAAAATCGATGCATCTCGAAGACGCACACAATGTACATATACATCACTGTTGTATTCTCAATATTGAAAAAGTTTCCTCATATCAAGAAGATAAACAACATATTTAAAAAATTTATAAATCGGTATTGCTAGATGATAAGTGGTCATAGAAGGTTCGTCAATAGATCATTCGACGATTCTCGAAGATGCGAACAAGCATCTCAGATACAGTACTGTAATATTCCTAATATGAACATAGTTTTGCTCACACAAACAGAATACACCAATTTAATTCAAACTTCATAAATCGGTGCTTGTAGGTCATAAAGGTTCAACAATAGGTCAATCGATATGTCTCGAAGACGCGAACAAACACACTAGATATTGTATTGCTGTATTTTTAATATCAAAAAGTTTTTCTTATATAAACAGAATAAACCATTTTTTCAAACTTCATAAATCGGTACTGGTGTGTTTTAAAATATTCGATAATAGGTCGATCTATGCTTCTCGAGGACGCTAATAAATATACTACATATAGTATTCTTGTATTTTGAATATTTAAAAAGTTTTACATATATAAATAGAATGAACCATTTTTTTAAACTTCATTATTACTTTCTGGTAGATCAAAAAAGTTTCAACAATAGGTCGATCGATGCATCTCGAAGACGCGAACAAATATACTACATATCGTGTTATTGTATTTTGAATATTAAAAAAGTTTTTCTTATATAAATAGAATAAATCATTTTGTTTTTAATTCCATTAATACTTTCTTGTAGGTCAGAAAAGTTTCAACAATAGGTCGATCGATGCGTCTCGAAGACGCGAACAAATATGCTCATGATTCTGGAATTTTTGTTCTTTTAAAGAAAAAATAGTTTTTAAAACTTTTTCTCTGCTCAATGAAAAAAGATTACCTTTTTAACAAGAGACTGTTTATTTTATCACGGTGAAAATCACGAAGCTACAATCAAGATGATATTTGATTATTAATGGTTAGAGCAAATAAAAAATTGGTTGGGCTAAAGTTAGAGAATTTTGAAAATGAAGTTTGGGACTAGTAATTATTTTAGTCAGTAATTTATTTGCCTTGTATTTTTATTTATTTTCTCACAGTTGTTTCATCCTGTCGATTAATTTCAGTGAAGAATTTTATTATTTGGTTGCAAATTCAACAATTTTTATTAAAAAGTCATACTTTTTATTTGAAATATCTACTATTACGTTATTTGTTGAGAATTCATACTTTTTGGTAGAAAATTCATCTTTTTGGTTAAAAATGCCTTTTTTGGTTGAAAAATAATTTTTTAAACTAAAACGTAACTATTTCATGTTTGGCTGAAAATTGATATTTTTAAAATTGAAAATTCAATTACTTGGGTAAAACTTGCACCACTTTGTTAAAAATTTCTTTGTTTAAGGGTTGATCTCTTTGATTGAAAATTTAAATATTTTGCTGAAAATTCTTTCTTTCATTTAAAATTTATTTTTTGACCTACAAATATAACTTTCCCATTTTTTTGCTGAAATTGAATCTTTTTAAGTCAAAAATTGGTCTTTTATTGATCGGAAACTAATCCTGTTGGTGGACATTTTCTCTCTTTTAATAAAAATTTCAATTTGTTGGTTAAAAATTAACTTTTTTGTTGAAAATTTGTATTTTTGGGTTGAAAATGCTGTATTTGTTTGCAAATTGGTTTATTTTGTTGAAAGTTTGCCTTTTTTGGTAGAAAATTAATATTCTTTGTTGAAAATTCGTCGTTTTGGTTAAGAATTCATTTTTTGTAGGTTGAAAGTTGAACTATTTGGTTACAAATTTAACTATTTTGTTGATTTTTTATTAAATTCAACTCTTTGGTTGAAAATTTAACTATTTTGTTGAAAATTCGGTTTTTATTCTTGTTGAAATACCTACTATTTAATTTTTCGTTGAGAATTAGTCTTTTTGTCGAAAATTCCAATTTTCGTGTTGAAAATTCAACTATTTTTGGTTGAAGTTTAATATTTTTTTGTTTCAAAATAAGACTATCTGTTGGAAATTCATTTTTGTAATTTCAAGTATTTTGTTGAAAAAAAATCATGAAAATTCAACTGTTTTGTTGAAGATTCGTCTATTTCGACAGAAAATTCATCCTTTTGGATTTAAAATTCACCTTTTTTGTTAAGAATTAAACTGTCTTCAAAAAAATTCAATTATTTCGTTGAAAATGAAACTGTTTTTAGTTGAAGTTTAATCTTTTCTGTTTAGAATTTCGATTATTTATTTGAAAATTCATCTTTGTAGGTAGAAAACTCAACAATTTGGTTAAAAAATCAACTTATTTGTTGAAAATTTTAATATTTTATTGAAAATAAACCTAACTTAGCTTGAAATTCGATAACTCAGTCAAATTTTAACGAATTCTAGGAAAAAATCTCATTACACACGGTGCTGAACTCGCTTCGATATTATAAACAGCAAAAAATATCGAATTTTGAAAGATTCATTAAATTGTTTTTAAAGCTGAAGAAAAGGGAAACTTTGAATATCTCCTATCGTAGCGTCGTGATATTTCACCTTGATGAAATGAACAATGCCCAAAAAAAAAAAACGTTTTTTCTCCTATAAAATCAGATTTGGTGGGCGTATGAGAAATTTCGCATATGGCACTTTTTCAGTCCCACTAGACCTACAATTTCTACTATGTTTTGTGGAAGTATTTTTTTTACTGTAAAAACGAACCTGGAAAAATGTATTTTTTTTTTGTCCTGGAAAACCTGGAAAAGTCCTTGAATTTTTGTTTGAAGAAATGCTAGACACCCGATCAAAATCCTATCAGACTTGGATATCAATCGGAGCAATGCCTACAAAATGAAAACTAGCTGTGAATTCGATCTCGAGTGTTTCCACTTTGTATTTAAAATTATATGGTGCTCATTTCACGAGCACTTTGCTTCCCGTTAGCAAATGTATTTGCTTCCTCATAGAGGAAGCATTAGTTATTTTTTTCAATAATAGACAAACCAAAGTCTTCATTTTGATCAATTTAAAAATAGAAATGTACAAGAAATGCAAAACTACAAAATAATACAACAAAATTTTTTAACACAAAGACAAATCAGACAAATCAAATTTTGTATTCGAAATGATAATTTTTCGAGCTGGAAAAGGGATGGGAAAAGTTCTGTAGCACCCTATCCCTTTCCCAGCTTTATGATTTATTTACAAAAATTGTCAGAATTACCCTATTTGAAAACTTAGGATCAAAAAGTCTTTTCTATTCATGCGTCAACTTTGAATTATGTCAATGAAAAAAGTTTTTCTGTTTGGAGCAGATGACTCAAATATTATAAATGAGCATAACTTCCTTAATCTTCAATAAAGTGTATTAATATTATAGATCAATCGATTTGCCTTGAATCAAGGAATCTTTTCCGTTCTTGCATCAATTTTGAATTATGTTAGTGAAAGAAGTTTCACTATAAAAAACCGATTTTCAAAATATATAAATCACAATAACTACCATATTCTTTGATAAAATGTATTAATATTATAGGTCAATCGATTCGTTTCGAACCAAGGAATCTTTTATATTCTTGCATCAACTTTAAATTATGCTGAAGAAAAAAGTTTTACTATAAAAAACCGTATTTTCAAATATTATGCATTACCATAGCTTCCTTACTCTTCAATAAAATGTATTAATATTGAAGGTAAATCGATTCGACTCGAATAAACACAGCTTTTCTGTTCTTGCATCAACTTTGAATTATGATAATGAAAAAAGTTTTACTATAAAAAACCGATTTTCAAAATATATAAATTACCATAACTTCCCTACTCTTGAATAAAATGTATTAATAATATAGGTCAATCGATTCTTCTAGAACCGAGGAATCTTTTATATTCTTGCATCAACTTTGAATTATGTTAATGAAAAAAGTTTTACTATAAAAAACCGATTTTTCAAATATTATTAAGTGCTCAGAAAAAATGCAACAAATATTTTTAGAAATCCTTCGGTCAGTTTCAAGATATTAGTCGGGAAAATAAGCCCTCCAAATTTCATCAATTTATCTGCGACCGTTTTCAAGTTATCGTGTTCACAAAAAAGCGTGACATCCACACATCCACACACACACACACACATCCGGACAATTGCTTAGAACATTGTATTAATCATTTTTAATTTGGGGAAGGTTCAATTAAATGAATTTAAAATTTTTGGAAAATGTTACCATTACAAAGCTTCCTCTATGAGGAAGCAAAAGCAATCAAAACAGCATATTCTTTAATAATAATTAATTGCAAATTGAGACCGGTCGATAAGCACGCTTTTTTAGTTTCGGCCAAGAGAAGTATCGAGGAAACTTCAGAGTTGAAAGAACTTCCAGTGAGACATTTGTTCCTCACTATTAAAGTAAGATTTCTGGAAATTTTTAGATCGATTCATTAAAAATTAACGGAAATATCCATTATGTAATAAAGCACACGACGCCATCTACGATGGCAAGCGCTTCTCAACGTTCCCTTTTACTCCGCCAGTACTCACCTATAAAGGACGCGACTTTTCAGTAATAATTAAATATTTTAAAAACTGCCTCTTGACCCCAATTGATAGAAATTCACTGCTTTATATGTTTTTGACTTTCTATTGTTTTCAGTGAATTAACATTTAATTAAAAAGCAGAAAATTTCTTCCTTCGCAATTTTTTCCAACCTTTACTTTGTTTTCTTCTTTACAGTAATAAAGAATTTAGCTTGTTATACAGATGAATAAAGACGAATAAAGATTTTAGTTGTTGAAATTATTATACAGAGAAATATATGAGTTCGAATTGTTTACAAATTTGCCATCAAATTTCCCCGCTTTAATTAGGTTGTTCCAAGAATTTAAATCCAACAGTGAATGCTCGTTTTCATTATTTTTCATTTTCGATGGTATATTTGATAAATTCAAGAACAATTTTTAATAGTAACATTCAACATCCAAGGCTTCGTTATACGGCACTGCGTCGAAACTTTCAAAACAAAGGCACTAGACGGTTTGTTTATATTCTTTATTACTGTAAAGAAGAAAACAAAGTAAAGAGTGGAAAAAATTGCGAAGGAAGAAATTTTCTACTTTTTAATTAAATGCTAATTCACTGAAAACAAAAGAAAGTAAAAAAACATATGAAGCAATCGAATTTCTATCAATTGAGGACAAGAAGCAGGTTTTAGAATATTTAATTATTATTGAAAAGTGGCGTCCTTTATAGGCGAGTACCGGCGGAGTACAAGCGAACGTTGAGAAGCGCTTGCCATCGTAGATGGCGTCGTGTGCTTTATTACATAATGGATATTTCCGTCAATTTTTAATGAATCGATCTAAAAATTTCCAGAAATCTTACTTTAATAGTGAGGAACAAATGTCTCACTGGAAGTTCTTTCAACTCTGAAGTTTCTTTGATACTTTTCTTTGCCGAAACTAAAAAAACGTGCTTATTGACCGCTCTGAATTTGCAATTAATTATTATTAAACAATAGGCAGTTTTGATTGCTTTTTTCGATTTTGTAGGCATTGCTAGGGTGCATTGCGCGCGTACGCCAAATTTTAAACAGTTTCAATAATATTTAGCTGAGTTTTGACGATTTATGTTTTAAAAAATAATTGAATTTGGGGAAATTTTTTTTTCACTTTTTCATTTTTACTATTAAAAATATTCATCGGACGAAAAAAATGCAGATATAAAAAAGTTCCGTCTTGCCCTTTTCTATATGTCCATATTTCTAAAAATTTAATTTTTTGAACTTTAAAATTTGGATATCACGAGACGTGTGGACAATACTTTTTCGCGTTTTCGAGCGCGCGACCCATTCTTTGATCCGAACCCTCATATTATATGTCAAAAAAGTAGACTTGGAAATTCAGGTAATTACAAACTTCCCTCTGTGAAGAAGGAAAAAATAAAAAATGTACATGAAAAGCCAAGAATTTTTTTTCTCATCTACACAGTCTTTAAAATAATATTCAACGTTAACCATCTAAAATAGATTTTCGCAAGACCAACTGTCTAGCGCTAGATAAGCTTGTCCAGACCAGCGTCTGACCATGAAAAAAAATTTCACTTCTACTCAGCGCCATAATAGACCATCCTGACAGCACCACCACTTATTTTCAATAGAAAACCACCAAAATAAAATTCATTTCCCTTGTATAATATTGCGCTTTAAGTTGCAGGCATAAAAATTTCACGGCGTGTCATCGGACTACTAATTGGACAGAATGGACTTCCTATTCCTACCTAGCTGAGTGCATTAATTCTTCAAGTACGTTCGCGAAGGCGTGGGATCAATTAGAGACCTAAGAATTTATCATCGTAAGATCCAATTAAAAAGTAGGAAATGAGAAACTTCCGTTCCGTTCTGGAAATCCGATGACTGCCGGTATATCGTGCAAATCGTTCGACTGTGGGCCCCTCATATTATAGTGTACTTAGGTACATTCTTGTATGGTATTATGTTTATGTGCGTGTATTTTTCATGGGCATCTCCAAGTCGCGAAACCCGAGTATAATGCCCGCTTCGAATGGATGTTGCGAAACACGTGCATGCAGAAGCGTGACTAAATGGCGACAGAAAAAAATCGAGAGTATTCAGAGGTAGTTTCGTAATGCCATGAAAATTTTTCAGCGTTCCTCCTTGCCCTCAGGCTGAATGCCTGCCTGCCTACCTGGTACCAGGAGGCGAAAATCAAATTGCTCCGTCACGGTCGCGACAAGATTATCAGAACTCACCAAATTACGTCAAGACATGTCGCGTGAAGAGAAGGATATACAATTGCAAAACCTAACCCCCATAATTGCTGGTTATAATATTTAATGAGCATATACATAATTTTTTGTTGGGTGTCATGCTAAAATGACCACGATGAAAAAAATCCTGGAAGTTTTCGATTTGGGTCCGTTAGAGTTGACCCAGAAATCTGTTCGAATGTTTTTT
Organism: Andricus curvator; assembly: GCA_932195095.1. Lineage (NCBI taxonomy): Eukaryota > Metazoa > Arthropoda > Insecta > Hymenoptera > Cynipidae > Andricus > Andricus curvator. The sequence goes on along the minus strand of CAKNYM010053040.1, from coordinate 74,503 downwards.
TAAAAATATTTTTGTTAGTACTTACATCCGAATCCGAAAAATAGTCATTGTGATCATTCATACATATGATGAAATGGATGCAACTTAAAAATTTCAGCGCCTTAACGTTTAAAAATAGTTTTCTGAGATCAGAGTTTCTAGCGACTTTGAAAACCTTAAAATCCCGGAATTCCTTTTGATTTTTTTCAGCTTTGAAATCCTGAAAATTGCTTTGAATTTTTCATCAGAACCTTGAATTTAATTTTTTCTTTATTAGAACATTTATTTTATTAATATCTGAAGATTTATTTCCATCTTTTAATATTTAAATATAGTAAAATATGTTGAAGTATACATTTTTTGTAATGTTCAACTCACAAAGTAACAAAACTATTAGTTGAAAATGTCGATGTTAATTCAGATTCACGTTTGGACTTTTGGAGCGGGTTCACCACTCCACTTTTGAGGGTACATCAGATTTCTGGATTTCAAAATATTCGAAAATCTTTTAAAGATTTCGAAAGATTTAAAAAATTTCAAACTGTTTCAGTGGAGCTCATAAAGATATCACAAATTTCTCAAAGAGTTCACGAAGATTTAATGGGTTTGAAAGGTTTCATAAGGATTCAAAAGATTTTACAAACGCCTGTACATTTTTAAGATTTCACAAAAATTCAAAAGGTTTCAGAAGATTTTGAAAGATGTTAAATATCTCATAAAGATTTCAAGAATATTGAATATCTCACAAGTATTCAAAACATTTCACAAATACCTGCCTATTAGATTTAAAAGATTTCACCAGGATATCAAATATTTCACGAAAATTTCAAGAATTTCAAAAGCTTTGTAAAGAATCAAAAGCTTTCGCAAAGGCGTGTACATCAAATATGGAGTATTTCAAACGATTTGAAAATACTTCACAAAAATGTTAGAGATTTCAAAACATTTCCAAAATTTGAAAAGGTTTTAGAACATTTTAGAAGATTTCAAAACATTTCACAAAGATGTGGAAGATTTGTAAATATTGCAAAGATTTCAATAGATTTTAGGACTTTCCAAACATTTCAGAAATATTTAGAATACTTCAAAAAGATAAAGAAACATTTCAAGAATTTTAAAAATTATAGAAAGATTCGAAAGATTCCACAAAGTCCTGTATCAGCTTTCAAATATTTCATGAGATTTCAAATTGTTTCAGAAGATTTCCAAGAGTTGAAAAAGCTTCAACAAATTTGAGAAGATTAAAAAATTATTCACAAAGATTTCAAGGATTTCAAAGATTTCAAAAAGATTTGAAATATTTCACAAATTTTCAAAAGATTTCACAAAGTCATGTGTACATCAGCTTTCAAAGATTTCGAAAGATTGCGAACGATTTGTAATAGTTTCTACAGATGTCAAAGATTTTAAAAGTTCTCTAAAGAATTGACAAAGATTTCAAAAGGTTTCAAAATAATTCACAAAGATTTTGAAGATTTCAAGGATTTCAAAAAGATTTCAAAAAAATTACAAAAGATTCTACAGCGATTTCAAAAATGTCACAAAAATTTCAAGGATTTCAAAGATTTCGAAAGGATTCGACAAATTTCATAAACATTAGGTTTAAAAGATTTCAAAAAAGTTTAGAAAATTTCAGAAACATTTCAAGAACTACACAAAGATTTCAGAGAGATTTCAAAGATTTCAAAAGATTTCATAAAGAGTTTACGAAGATTTTTTGGTTTTCAAAGATTTCGCGAAGATTTAAAGATTTCAGAAGATTTCAAAACGATTTCAAAGATTTCAGGAAGAGTTCAGAAATTTCAAAACATTTTTCTAAGATTTAAAAAAATTTAAAGCATTTCAAAGATTACAGAAGGGTTCAAAAGAGATTATAAATGATTTTACAACGATTTCGAAAGTTCACATCGATTATAAAGGTGTCACAAAAATTTCACGAAGATTCGAAAGATTCCACAAAAGCGTGTATATCAGATTTCGAAGATTTCAAGAGATTTTAGAAGTTTTTACAAATATTTTAGAAATATTTTAAAACCTTTACAAAAATTTCACAATAATATTTCACAAGATTTCGCAAAGATTTTACAAAGATTTCAAAGATTTCAATGCTTTCACAAAGATTTCCCAAAATTTCAAATGATTTCAAATAGTTCGAACAGATTTTTAAGATTGCGAAAGGATTCAAAAGATTTTAGAAGATTTCAAACAAAACAAAGGTTTCAAGAATTTCAAAGATTTGACAAAGGCATTGTACATCAGATTTCAAAGATTTCAAAGACTTCAGATCATTACAAAATGTTCCAAATGATTTTTGAAGATTCCAAAAGAATTCACAAAGATTTAAAGGATTTCAAAGATTTCACACGGATCCAAATCATTTCACAAAGATTCGAAAAATTTTACAAAGCCGTGTACATTCGATTTCAAAGATTTCAAAAGATTTTAGAATATCTCACGAATATTTTAGAAATATTTCAAAGACTTCACAAAGTTTTCAAAAAGATTTTAAATATTTCAAAAGATTTCACAACGATATTCAAAGATTTTATGGATTTCGAACATTTCACAAAGATTTCAAAGATTACAAAAGATTTCACAACGATTTCCAAGATTTCATAAAGATTTCAGAGGTTTCAAAGATTTAAAATATTTAAAAAATGTTACAAAGGCGCATACATTAGATTTCAAAGATTTCAAGAAATTTTAGAAGTTTTCACAAAGATTTGAGATATTTCACAAAGTTTCATAAAGATTGTATAAAGATTTCAAGGATTCCAAAGCTCTCACAAAGATTTGCAACGATTTCAAATGATTTTAAATAGTTTCAACAAAAATTTTAAATAGTTCAAAAGATTTTAGAAGATTTCAAAAGACTTCACAAAGATTTCATGAAGATTTCACCAAGATTTTAAGGACTTCAAAGATTTCACAAAGGTATGTACATTAGATTTTAGAGATTTCAAAGGATTTTTAGGATCTTAAGGATTTCTAAGATTTCACAAAGATTCAAAAGATCTTACAAAGGCGCCGTACATCAGATTTCAAGCATTTCAAATATTTCAAAGGATTTCACAATGTTTAAAAAATTTTTGAAAATTTCAAAAAATTTCAAACAATTTCAAAGATTTCGCGAAGTTCTTAGAAAGATTTCAAAGAGTTTAAAAGGTTAAAAAAAATTTTATGAACTTTTAAGATTTCACAATAATATCAAAAATTTCAAAAGATTTTACAGTGATTTCAAATATTTCAAGAAATTTCGAAATTAATTACCTAAAACTTTTTACTGACTTGCAAATTTTATTTTGAAGTTTGACATCATCAGTAGTTGAGTATTATTGACAATTTGGAAAATAATTTTGAATTCTCAAAAAACCTTTAGAGAAGCGCTTTTAATATGGAAAATGTTTATTATACTATTAGATTTACAAAAAATGAAACCTTAAAAAACCTAATTTATTTACAAAAGAATATAAAAAGGTTCTCACCATTCAATTGTTAAATTCCGAACGCTTCAAATAAATTTTTAGTTAATCAAAAATAACTGAAAATCACAATCTGAAACTCTGAAGTTTTGACAATTTCCATGTTATCTATAATAATACGACCCAGCTAACCTGTTACCATCCTGAAAGGTTCCTGAATGATCACATGTTATCAGAGGAATTGTTACTTGTATCTCAGTCTCCTAGCAGGTAAAGGCATAATCGCCGTAGTTTACTAGGGAGGCTTGTTTGCAACCGTTCCCTGTCAGACTAGTAACATGGCGGTAACAGCCGGCAGCGATCTTCATTTATACCAGGGGGGTGACTCGCCATACAAATGCGCTGTGTCAGTTTTGTGAAGGACGGCAGAAAATGAAACACTGGCGCCACTAGCGCCACGCCCTATATTTGAACGAAAGCTGATTAGAATCATGGGAGATTTTGTATTTTTCGCAGTTTTTATAATATTTTGGATGTTTGTGAATAATTTAAATACTTTTAGCTTGAATTAGGCAAGGATTAACTGTTTCTAGAATTTAAAAAATACCTAGGATTAAAAAATAGACCTTACATACACTGGAAATGTCGGTTTTTAATTTTCAAGTAGAGTGGAATGGTAAAATATAAAGATTACGTATTTACCGTTTAAAACAAATAAACTAAATGTTCTGAAATGATAATATATAAAAATTTTGGTCTATTTTTTAATTACTCGAATGATCCTAATCTATTATTACATTATAATAAAAATATACAAGCAAATTTAAAAATCATAATTTTTAATATTCAGTATATTGTATTGATCGTGAAATGGCTAAAAGATTATCAGTAATAAAGTTATTAACTTTAACGTACATTTAGTCATTTATTTATTTAAAAATTGAATGAAAAGATGGAGATATAAATTAAATATGGGGTAAAGACAGTAGGATGGTATATAGGAGTAATAAATGCCAGGTTAATTTATTTAAATAAATATAATTATTTAAATTATTTACGAATATACTGCGACTAAAGTATAGCAATTATTATGCAGACAGAACATAATAATTTATTATATACAATTGAACAAAGCTAGTTTTACAAAATGTCGCGACTTTCTTTTTCATAAAATTATCGTTTTTTTTGAGTTAGGTTTCTTGTACTATTCTGACTGCAAGAAAATCATTATTTTACAATTGTAATTTACTTTAGTACTTGAATTTATTAATAAATTAATGTAATCGTACATAAATTTCGAAATGATAAAAATAAACAACTTCTTAAAACAATTTTTAAGAAGTGAAATCTTCCTTTGATCAATTCAATTGTTACCTTAATAGGAACGTAAGTTCTATTATTTCGGTCTTACGATCAATTTGAATAAAAAAGACTAGGAGTATTCCGAGTCAATACTTTAATTATAAAAAGTTTCATTCTCGCAACGTGTCGACCTCAATCTGTTGGTCATTCTCAGGCAAATTATACCCGATGAAGGCTTATATTATACCTAATAAAGTCTTTTTTATTCAAATTGATCGCAAGACCGAAATAATAGAACTTACGTTCCTATTAAAGTAATAAATGTCGAAACTCGGCGATAATTCAAAACTGTCATTAATGTTACTTTTACAATTTTCTTAAAGATAGTAAGGGTTTTAAAATATTTTTAAAATTTCAAAAACTAATAAAAATATAATGTTACACACTATTACAGTAATCTACAAGTTTTACAAGAAGAAAAATATATCAAAATTTAAAAATCAATGTAGTCATGAAACCGTCAGAGCCATTCAATTATTTTAGGTTAAAGAACATCGGTGTAAACAAATCCTCATACCTATCGCCATAACCGTTCCATCCGGAGCTAAAACTTTCTTTTTCCAAATTATTTGATCCTTTAAAAAGTGATCTTCACAAACTACATTTCCAGGTTTAACAATAAAATCCTTTTTGTCATGCTTAATTGCTTGGTGCCAACGGTCAACCTCATTTTTTAGAACGGAAAAATGCACTGTTTTACTCCGTTTGAGCGGGTTGAGTCGTACCCTGATAGACAGTTCGGTGCTATACGTCGATGCCCCCCCCCCCCCCATTGTTATAACACATGTATCCGTAAATAAATAAAATATGGCAAATAGACGATAAAGTTATGACATTTCACGAGTTTGTGTATGCAAAATCATAACAGACAACGGGCAGACCGGGCGTCGTGGAGGTGGCGCCAATGCTTCACGACTCGCCGCTCTTCACAAAACTGACACGCGCCTCTAATGCAAAAGCGAAAATCGTGTCACCCCCCTGATTTATACATATACATTTTGGGTCTAACCTCTATAATGTAATTTCTTTTTCGTAAGGGTTCAGCTGATAAATATCTGTTTTTTTTTATAAAAGCTTTGTTCACATATTATCTCCCTTTTCTGGAAGTTATTTATCGTTTAATTATGTTCCTTTCCAACATTTTTGCAAAAATATTCATAATTATAATTCCGAAACGATGTATATTTTGAGGTTAAGCTGTCATTGCACGTTGCGTTTCCAAACACCACTTTGTTACAAGCATGTGATTACAATGGCGGGATAATGTTACCTGCTTCGCTTGTAATTTGTTACTAGTTTGAGTGGGAAATATATTGTCACTGGGTGACCAGCATGGAAGTCACCAGTGACTGGTTTTTTTAGTCTTGTTACAATTATGTGACTATTCGGACTAGTAACTGTGTTAGCTGGGGAGTAATCTACGCAGGTGTATAAAAAAGTATTTTGCATATGAAAATTATTTCACAACTTTCGCTGTACCGTTTTTGATTCTTTGCGTATCGCGTGTCCAAGATAATTTCAAAATTACGACAGTTAAGTGCTGCCGTTAGGAAATAAAAAAAATGCGAGCACACATCTCCCTTCGGCACCGGCGATTAACGATGATTCGCAAATCGTGCCACTTAAGTTAGGCATAAAAAAGAACCAAAAAGAAAAAAAATACAAAGGCGATTTGAATGAAAGCGGAAGCTTTGAATGAGAAGTCTTTCTTTTGTGCCGCATACTATCTTCGAGAATATAGCTTATTGGTTTTTGAATGAATATAGCCTTTAACAAGAGCAAATCTGAATATACTTAAGCCTCTACATCCGTTATAAATCATTATACTTGAATCCTTCAATTCACGTATGGAATTTTTGGGTAAATATTTTTTTGACCCACTCAATATAACAAGTTAATTTCGTTATCTGAAATTTTACAAATGTTTACAAATGCTTGAAATTCTGATTCTTAATTGCAAACTTTGATGGTTTTAGATTATTAAATAAAAGGTTGCAGTACAGAACTAGATAACCAACATTTTTGCAGAAAATGGGCTTTTTGCATAAAAAAATTTTCAAGAAATCAAATACATGTTGTGTTTGACAGATTTGTTCGAAATTTTTTTTTTGGTGTAGTAATAAAAAGATTTGTCTCTTAAACCTTTGTTCGGGCCATATTTCTCTTCCTAAAATTTTTTAAATACAGTGACATGAAAAATACATTCTTTCAAATAAGAGACCCTTAAATAAAAGTATTTGCCACTTTTTTCAGCACCAGTGTACCAATCAAATTCCAACCTAAAATCTTAAATCTTCATCTTCTACAAAAAGTCACTATTATAAGGTTTTTGGTTCACTCCACTTTTTGCCTTGCGATCAAAAATGATATTTCTTGCAATTATTATCGTTTATGTATCAAAGAATCTAGGATGACATGACCAGTGAATGAACACCCCCCAGTGAATGAACATTGCTATGAAAAGTCCAAATATTAAGACTAGGCGCGCTCTGTCGATAATTTTGAGGTATGCAACAGTTAGAATAGGATCTCCTAGAGGGCAGTGCAAACTCAAAATTATCGACAGAGCGCGCCTAGTCTTAATATTTGGACTTTTCATAGCCCTACCACTTTATCGAAAAATGGCATGAGAATATTTTGTTCGCCTTTTTGAGTACTATTAATATCCGTCCATAGAATTTTCAATTAAAAAAAAAGTTTTCTCAAAAATTTTCAAAATGTGCTCACTTTTTCAATTTTTACCAAAAATGGCTGGCTAACGAACTTGACCTTCATTTTAGGACACTTGAAGAGTATAACGAAGCCCAATCCAATAGGTTAATTCTTTTGAAAGTTATCGTGCTAACAAACTAAAAATCTACAGACAGACAGACTAACAACCAGACAGAATAACAGACAGACATTTTGTAAAAACCTGTTTTTTGGGTTCAGGGGGTCTCAAAACGTGGACATTTGACAAAAACAGGGGGGGGGGGGTCAAATTTTACACAAATATAATACCTTCTCATTATAGGATGAGAAAGTAAAAATATAAAACTTTTCTTCTTTTTATAGGCCCTTCGGCGAAAAATCGTCTGTTACAGTCAGCTTTCACACATTTCGGAAGCAATTTTTTATAATTTTTTAAAATTGAAAAATAGATTTTTAGTCGCTATGAAAAAACAATGTTCAAAACCCATGAAATTTGAACCTCTAAATTCTTGAATGAGTTGCTTAAAATTGGTTAACATTTTCTAATTAAACTTATTTTCTTTCAATTGAGCAACTCAATATTTTGGAAGAAAGTTTTTATTTTTGTTTAAATTGAAAATTGCACTTTTTCTCGTGATCCGCAACCGATCCTGTTCCAATTTTAGGTTCCTGTCACTTTGAGATTGTAAAGTTCCAAATTCTATTTCTAGGAACTGGATAATTTCTTTTAATCCTACTTTTCTGGTCCCAATTCGGAAACACTTCAGTTCAGTAACAAACTTTTATTTTTTCTTTAAAATGGTTGGTTATCTAGTTCTATACTGCAACCCTTCAAAATACTGATTGCTTAGAAATCGGAATTGTTTAATTTTAGTTGCATGTAGTTAAGTTTTCAAGGATGCCAATTTAATATTGTCGCATTTTATTTTCTGCCTAACTTTGAAATTTTTCAGTTTGTAGTGTTAAAATTCAAATTATTTATATTCAGAATTGTGAAAAATTTCTCAAATTTCAATGTATTTGATTTTGAATAATTTAAACGTAACATCTTTTAAATCACGAGAGCAGAAAATTTGCAGTCACTCAATTTCAGGTAATTAAAATTCACCATTGTTCAGTTAAACATACTATAAAAACAATGTTATTTAATATTTTATTATCTCCTTTGAAGTTTCCCATTGTGAACGCTATACTGCTTTCAAAAAAGCGGTAACTACATTTGAGATTGGTCATCTGATTCTCAATTGTTTTCTATATAACAATATTGGAATGAATTGTGAATAGGAAGGGCCAAACCTCGGATGTAGTTAGGGGCCAGTCATAAATTACATAATAGATTTCTTTGGTTGGGTGGTGTTCGGTATAATATTGCGATATGTTACATTATTCGAAATTTTGTTTGTGGCTTTGGCTTTGCACTACACTGAACCCTGGATTTAAGTAACCTGGGTTTACGACGTTCATAGAATTTTAGTCCTCAGAATTTTGTGATGCGGGGACCGCGGAACCGAAAGAGAGGCGGTGTTCAGTCATGCGTGACCAACAGTAGGATAGCGACAAAGCGGGCAGTACCATCAGCGCGTTAGTTGCGTCAGCTATTAGCATGAGTACAAATCCACCAGAAATGATTTATGCGGCCCTGAATTCTTACGTTTGGATTCCCTGAATTTAAGTTCAAGGCTACTGCAAGCGTTGCCCTAAACCGTGCATGAATCCAGGTTTCAGTGTAGTTAATTATAGATAATAATATATACAAATGCTATGTTCTTAGCTCGTAGAGGGGACAGCAGACTATAATTTTAATTTGTCTAGGATGACATTTTTAGACGTGTTTCTTAGCAATAGACCTTTTCATCTGGACCATAGACCAACTTCGCACGTGAATTTGACATAGAAATGCCCGAATATTCTAGTAACTTTTACATGCAATTGCCGACAATCCTCGGGCCCCTAACGTCAAAATTGGTCAAGATGAAAAGGTCTATTCTCAAAGAAGGTGCATGAATTAAATCCGTTTCTGCAATTAATAGCAATAAAATAGCAAACGGCATTTTTGTTATTTATGAACATTTTAATAATTTTAATAATCATAATAAACACAATTTAATTGAACTTATTTAATAAAATATTGTGTTATTGAATAACATTGGCTTAAATATTAAACTATTCATTAAAAACATCTTCTACTGCTTCTGTCGTAGGCCATTCAAGCAGTTCTTTATCAAGGGGCTTACTGCTGAAGATGTTCCCTTTTTGCACATAATGGAAATTTTTTAATTTGCAAATATTTGAAGAAATAATTTTCGCATCATTTTCTTGGTGCACCCATCAAACAGAGCGTATTTGAATCTATATGAATACATTATTAGTTCATTTGGGCCAAAAATGTCAGTAGATCCCTTTCTGCATTTAGCGATTCAAATACATCCTTATATTATGTCATCTACTTTTCTAGATTTGACGACAGATTAAAGAGGAAGTAAAAATTTTTAAAACCTTTAGTAAAGCATTTTAATTTTTCAAATTGTTATTAAAACTATAAATTAAGTGATTTGATAAAATTGTATACTCTTGTTTTATTACATTTTAATTATCGTTCATTATGATTGCAATCGTACCTCAAAATGTTTGGGTTACTTTGCTTCATGTTTCTTATTTTGATTTCCTAATTATCAAATTGAAATATATGAATAAATTGCAGTAATATAAAATATAATTAATGAATATAAATTAAAATAAGTATTAAAATAGCTACATCGGCTTTTATTTTAATTATAATTTTCAAAGAAATTTCTCATGATTCAATGAAATGTCTTTGATTTAAAGAAATAGTTTTTGTTCGAAAAGAAATTTTCTTTAATTGAAAATTATTTTCTTTATTTTAAAAATATTTTTGGTTAAGTGTAAACAATATGATAAAGAACCGGTTTTTTAATTCAAAACAAATATTTTTCTGAGTGTTTCTGGAATCCTAAGCCTTTCTGATTTTGAATATCTTTTTGAAGTGGATCTATCTTCAAGATTCTTCAATTCCTAATGTGTATGTTTTAGAAACATGTAGTTTTGAATGTTTTTTTATATCTTAATTTTGAAGAGTTACAATTAAAGAATCTTCAATTTTAAAGATGGATGAATAATATTTTTTCACTTTAGATGATTTTGAATATCAAAAGTCAAGAGATTTCAAATCTAAATCTTCCAAATGAAAAAATTTCAAACGTAAATCATCAAATTTTGAAGATTTAATTTTGAAAGTTATTTAATTTTTCACTTTTGTTCAGAATAGTCAAAGTTGGAGATTTAAAATAAAGATTCTTTAATTTCAACGACTGTCCATTTAGAATTCTTCAACTTTTAAGATTTACGATTCTATAATTTTGAATGTTTTAATGTTTATAGTTTGAAGTGATGTCATTTTAAAATTTTTCGGAATTTTCAATTTAATTTTTAAGATTCAAAATGAAAAATTCTTTAATTTAAAAAATTTTCCATTGCAGATTCTTTCTTTTTTAATGTGTATAATAGAAAATAATGCAATTTTAAATGATTTTTCTGAGATAGTTTGATTCTGAAGATTTAAATTGAAAACTCTTCAATTTTAAGGATGTATTAATAAATATTTTAAACTTTAGATGATTTTGAAGATCAACAGTCAACATATTGCAATTCTGAATCTTCCAAATTGATAAAATTTATGTATATCGCCAGAATGACAGAATTTTCCATCGTAACTCTTAAAATTTTCATAGTTTTCAATTATAAGTTTTTAATATTATAAAATCTTCAATTTTAACGATTTAAGATTCAAAGTTTAACAACTTTATAGATCTACAATGAAAAATTCTTAAATATTTAGAAGACATATTATTTTTAACGTTTGTTCCGGAATAGTTCAATTACAAAGATTTAAAATTCTTCAATTTCAACGACTTGCAATGTAAAATTCTTAATTTTTAATATTAACAATTAAATATGCATTATTTTTTAATGTTTTTAGTTTAAGATGATGTAATTTTTAACTTTTTTGGAATATGCAGTTTAATTTTTAAGATCTAAAATGGAAATTTCTTCAATTTTGAAGGTTTCAATGAATGATTCTTTAATATTTAATGTATATAATATAAAATGATGCAACTTTGAATAATTATTTTCGAATAGCTGAATATTCAATATTCAATTTTAAAAATTTTTAATTCAAATTTTTACAATTTGATAAAGCAATTGAAAAATTTCCAATTCTGAATGATAAAAATGGCAGCGTCGATTCATTTTTTAGAAATTCTTATAATTTTTTTCATATGTAACATATTTGTTGTTATGTAATTCAGGTGCCCCGGGGTGTAAGTAACTTGATTGTATTTAATAAGATATGACTGGAAATATTTAAAAAAATTATGTAACATAGGCAAACGGCGGGCAAGTTATACGTTATAACTTGTTACATGGTTTAATAATATAGTTATATAACAATATTTTATAATAATCTAGTAATAAATTTAGATAATTTATTGAATTTTTAATGATTCAATAGTAAAATGACATTCTCCAGACATAGAAATTCAAATATTTGTACTACTCGGATCGCAAAAATTTTTACATATTTTTCTATTAATTTTAACACTCGAAGTTGATACCACAATTATAATTATAACCCACTAAAACAGGTCTTGTCATAAAAATATCATTTTCCTATAAATATAATTGTAACATACTTTTTCTATATGTACCTCCTTTTATATCCTATTAGACCTGATACAACCTTAAGTATTAGAGAGTCTCTAGAACAAGAGAAACTGGTTCAAAGCACATCACTCAATGATACTTTCTGATGCTCGAATTAGATTTTCGAGTAATCCTTCATTATTAGCGCCAATTACAATTTATGTTGGAATTGGCTTGTAAAATCTATTCTATCATAAAAGTGGTTAACAACGGTTCCGCATCTTGAGCGGGAACCGCAGTCCGTTACGTGTGTGCAATATCGCATTAAGAGAGTCAATTGAGCGAAAGAAGTATATGAAAAAATAACTTAACACTCACATTATTTTCTCTTGTCACTTTTAATGTGTTCAGTGAAGGAAAAATGTATCCAGTAATTTGAGAATATAAGTGAAGGAAAAGATGTATCCAATAATGTAATACAATAGACCTAGTAAAGCTTTCATAAAAAAAAGGAAATTGAGGTTGAATTATGTTACAAAGTTGATGATATATTATTGAACTTAATGAGGCTATTAGGTTAATTGATTGACTATTAAATTTCTACATCGTTCATTTAATACAATAAATTTTAATGCATTTTAATTATTTCACTATATATGGGTAATTATCTAGAAATAATTTTTTTTTGTTTCCAAAAGGAATAACTTTTTGCAAAAACATTCAATTTTTCTAAAGTTTGGGATACAGACTGTCTACCGTCACGGAATTTTCCGTGAGACTTACCCCCTTTCCAGCTTTTTTAGGGCTAACGTTACGGAAAATTCTGTAATACTAGTCAGTGCCTTTATGATATATTTTTTCTTCTTACTATAAATGCGATTTAGTTAAGTATCATGAGCAAAATTTATTTCATACTTGTAGAATTTATGAAAAAATAGTGTGAAATCAGAAATCTTTTCTCCGTACTTTTCACGCAAATTACATATTATCGTTATTACAATTTAAAAACATCAGAACGAAAATATTATTTGATTATATAGAATAATTTAATCAAGACACGTAAACAATGTTAAAAAGGTTTTTCTCAAATTATTATTTTTTTATCGGCAGGTATTATGTTTCTGATTTTTCCAAATT
>CAKNYM010053040.1:20997-61240 GCA_932195095.1 Andricus curvator | reverse complement strand
TTTTTTTATCGGCAGGTATTATGTTTCTGATTTTTCCAAATTGGCATAATAATATATTTTTGTCATACCTTGTAGTTTCCTATAAATAATCCCTGATGAGGGAGTTTAAATTGACTCCGAAACATGTTGGTTCCTTGGTAGTATAAAAAAGACGGATAAAAGAAAAAGTGAGAGGTTGGTATTTTTGGTTGACTTTTTCTCCTTTTCTCCCTCTTTTTTCAATTGGTTATTTTTGTCTCTAATGAGCCGAAAAGTGAGGTGATCTAGAAGTCTATTTTTTAATTTTGAATCTTTTTCATGCTCATTTTGCATAAAATTATTCATGATAAAATGGATTTCTGTTCTATCTTAATTTTAAAAATAATATTTTCAAACTTAAATTGTTTCAACATATTTAAAATAAAATTGTCGATTTATCAAATTTTATAGAGCACTTTTCAAATTTCTAAAGAAATGTTCAGTATGGAAGCATTTCAAGCGACAACCCCATCAACGTAAACAAATTTTAATTTAAAATATTTGAACTTTAAAAAATCCAGACCGAATTTAGGAAAAAATGTAGGACTTAAAATTGAAATAAACTGAACTGAATCATTTCTAGCAAAGATACAAAGTTAAAAAATATTTAACCGTTGTTTTAATTACTTTTCAATATTTAAATGTACAAAATATACATGATTTAAAAATGAACGTTCAAAAACTATTAGCATTAAAAATTTGACTTTCTCAGATTTGAACAATTTCTAATTTGGTAGAATAGAATGATTATAAATTTAAGATAACGTTAATTTTGAATTGATTTCATTATTAATGGATGAAAAAAATTTCGATAAGTTTATAAATAAAAAAAGTCTGCAAAATGCTATTTTTTAAGGATCTTCTCGAAATGTAGGATTAATTAAAAGACACATTGCAGAGAAAAAATTTAAATATTATTAAATTTTCTATCGAGGCGTGATGTTTCGGACAATTTCAACGTCTCAAAAAAAAAATTTAAGATGAAAAAAATGCCACTAAGTAAAAAGTTATGAGTACAATCAACATTGTTTGTGAAATTCAAAGTTTTCCAAGTGATAAATGATATCCTAATTTCTTAATTAGTTCAATTAGAAAAATTAAAGAAATTTTAAGAATGTATTGAATAAGAAAAGAAGGAAATCATGCTAAGATCTTATTTCTGTTAATTATAATAATCTCGCCAAGATTCCATTTTTTGCTTTTCTAATACATTCACAAACTTTGTGTATTTTTTTTTAATTTAATAAATTGAAAAATTTACATATCTTTCAGAATTACTTTTTGTCAAACTTTTATTTCACAAATTATGTTGATTGTACTAATAACTTTCTACTTGACCAGCAGATTTCGTTTTCCAAGGGAATTAATTTCAAATTACTGGGAAAAATCTTTCCTCTATAATAATTTATCAACCAATAATAATTGTTTATTTTGTACAAAATTTGATGAACAAATTTACAATTTGACAATTATTTATTGTAATAAATTTTACAAAAAATACAAATGTAGAGTAAATATAGAAAGACCGCTACACGCGGAAGCACAATCACTGCAGCCAAAGTCACCACAGTGACATTTAAATTGTTTCAAGAAATGGTTACTTGCTCTTCAAAAATTACGAAATTTCGGATTTTCTAGTGAAATTGTTAATAAAAAAGAATTGTAACTCATCAATAACATAACATAGAAAAGGTATCTTCTTCTTATTATTTATTTTAGAAATATTTGCATATATAATTTATTTGAGTAAATAACAAGTGATGTCACCAGATAAAGTCTCCTAATAAATAGCCTCCTTTTTAAGCCATTGCCATTTGATATCATGAAAAAACTACATCCATTTGTTGAAAAGTAGTCAAGTTGTGCATTTGTTTGTATAATTGTTTATAAAATGAAAATCTATTGTTATTTGAAAATTATGATAAGAGAAGGATTCTACGCAATTATTTAGAGTGTATTCCGTTGAAAAGACGAAATGTGATAGTTGAAAATTGACGAACATGTGTATTTGTTTACAAAATTTACTTAAATTATTAAAAAATATTGTCGTCTGACAAAATCTTCAAATAAGTCAGCTCCTTTTTGAGTCGCCGGCAGTCGATTTCGTAACAAAAAACAACATCCATTTGCTGACAAATAGTCAAATTGTGAATTTGTTTATGAAACTGTTTATAAACTGAACAATTATTGTTGGTTCGTGAATTATCATGAGGAAAGTATTGTTTCAAGTAATTTAAAATTGATTCTGTTTAACAAACGAAACCTGCCGGATGAAAATTGACGAAAATTTGTATTTTTTCATGAACTTTGTTTGAACAATTCACAATTATCACCAGGTATTAAAAAATCGTACATAATATTTATTTTCAAACAATTTTAAATTAATTTTGTTAAAGGAATGAAGTCTTTATAGCGCGAATGGGCTAAGAGATGCATTCGCTTATTAAACTTGTTTACAACATTAACAATTACTTGGATTAAAATAATAACTAAGCATTGTATGTGACTATATCCTAAAGAAAAAATAAAAGAATAAAGTCTCCAATTATTTGTAATATTGAAGTAGCACTTTCACTCATTAATTTGCTGGCCTAAAAATGAACAAATTTTTTCAAATTCTGTAACTGTACCGTTCCGGATATTACTTGTAAGGAGTATCTTTACTGATTTCATGACGTTTTACAAAAATAGAACTAGTTTTAACAAAATGGGATCGTATACAAAAAAAATTGAATGTCAACTTTTTTGTTAAATAAAAAATAAATTGAAAAGGAATGAAAAATCAGTTTGCAAACATCTATTTGTAATTTAGTTGACTTTCTTTTCTTCAGAACTTTCGCAATTTGGATCAAAATTGTAAGCACCAGACTAATTTTTCCAGAAAAACTTTTTTTAGGGAAGCGTGTGGTAGGGAATTGTGGGGACGTTAGTGAAGGGATAATAAGGGAAGTAAGGTGTTGTAAAGTAGGGGTGGTGAGGGATTCGGCATTGACGGAAAGTATGGAAAAGAAGGGGAAGTGTGGGCAGGGTTAGTAGAGAAATTACATTAGGTTAAGTAGGTGAAAAGAAGGTTGGGAAAGTGAAGGTGTAAGTAAGAAAATAATAGTAGGGAAAAAAGGAGAAGTGAGAAAGCGAGTAAATGAGTGGAAGAGATTCATGTGAGAGGAAGGGAAGTAAGAGAATGTATTTGGAGTTGAAAAAGTTAAGGTGGGCAATTAGGGAAAGTGAGGGGATGTGCGGTAAACTAATGTAAGGGATATGCTGGTAGGGCGAGGTATGGGAAGTTTGATAGGAGTTGGGGACGGGAAAGGAAATTATGGAAAGGAAAAGGAAGGAAAGCATAGAAGATAGAAATAGAGTAAGAGTGGGGAAGTGAAGTAATGTGAGGGATAGTAGGGAAAGGTAGAGGAAATAGTGGAAATGAGACAAAAAAAGTAAGGGAAGTAAGGTTATGTGAAGTAGAGGACGGAGAAGTAGGGGAACGGTTGAGAAGTAAAGAGAGAAGTATGGGTAGGGATAGTATGGGATGTATGGTGTAGGAAGTTAGAGGAGGGGAAGTAGTCGGAGGGTTGGGGAGTAGAAGTAGAGGAAGTAGAGGAGAGGAATGATGGTGAATAAGTGAAGGTGAAGTAGGCGGAGTGACGAGAAAGGATTTGAAGTGAAGTAGAGGAAGGTAAATCAGGGGAAATAGAGGAGAAACGGTTAGGGGAAGGCTAAGGAATTGACGGTGGGGTATAAGAAGAGGGGAATTGAACGACCCTTTTTTTAGACATGCATCGCCTACTTTGACTAATTTTTTTTTTATTTGGCCTCGATTCACTAACGCGAATCTCGATACCCTCATAGTACCTTTATTTACTGTATATATACCATTAAACCATTTCCCTTTCAGGGTAGGCGTGACACTACCCGATTCGGGTAGTGTTTCTAGGTTTTTCTTGTAGTTATAAAACAAGTGTGGGCTCACCACACCCACGATGTATACTAACTTTTAATACCCAACTTACTTTCGAGGAGAACGAATGAAAGTTTATTTAAGAAATTGACCGTAAAATAATCCTTTATTTTGTTCTTATTCCTGCGTTGAACAGAAGAAATGAAACTTTTGTCCAATATTTTATTTTGAAAAGGTGCAATCATATTTCTTGTTTTTACCATTAGTTTCTATTGTTTTGCTTTCTTTTGAAGCTGAAAGTGCACGTGGTTCCTTTTACACTTGTTCATAAATTTAAATAGCGTAAAAGTCGGTAAACATGGTGCAAACGGGAGAAGCAGTGTTACCGTTCGCGGAAACGTGACTTCCTGGTGCTACCTGTGAGCCAGACCCACATTCGAATGAGGGAATTGCGAAAGAGAGAGGAACAGAAAATAAATTCTCTTCTTCACTGTCGAAGGGTTAACATCTCCACTTCAGAAGAACCTCAAATTAGTACCTATATTCTATAACATCTCGCCCTATACAGTTAAGAAAGTTCAAACGGGAACATCAGGTTAAGGACGTTTGCTTGTGGTAAACTTCAACATAACTCTTCTTGGCTATACTCAGTCTCATATTTTCGGTTTTACTCTAATTGGAAACCTAAAGATATTTGGTTGAAGAAATAAGCACAATAGTTAGAAATCCGTTTCTAATTTTTAGAACAGGCTGTTAAGTAATTTTTCAAACTATCTGTTTATTCGCTCTAATCTTATCATAATGAAAATCCAGGCATTAAAAAGTACATGGTGCCATTTTCGGTAATTATCTCGAAACTATTTTTGTCGGCAAATGATTGGATGAAGCTGTCGTTTTTTTTGCAATTTAACATGAACAGTCTGCAAACCTCAGGTTTATGAGAAATGTAATTTTAACTATATAATATATTCAGTAATAATAATCAATGGAACTTTGAAATACAAAATGCCATGTGTTTAGTTTAAGAAACATAACAAAGTGTCAAAATAGTCAAACTTAGTTAAAAGCTTTTTTTCCAACTGCAAGTTGAAATTGAGTTTTAACATTATCTTCTTTTGTCCATCGTAGCGCAATAGTTTTTTTGTGAACGGCATGACGGTTTTTGAACTGCATAGTTCAAACTATTTTAATTTAGACAATGTACTTCGAAAACCATAATTCCAACGACAAAAAACTATTACAAGTTTATATATTTAAAATTAAATATTTTAACATACGATCAATTCTTCTCAATAAGTATAGATTTTCAAAAACTTGAAAGTTTCAGCTCAAAAACTTTCAATAATAATTTTCACAGGTCAAAGATATTTTGTTTTTGTCATTATTAATTGAAAAATCTGAAAATAATGTGAAAGTTTTCTTTGAAACTTTTAAAATCAAAAGGTTTTTTAAATTTTTTAAACATCTTTCAGCTTCTCGCAAATTCAGGTTACTGAATACGCTATTTTAACTTTTCTAAAAGGTATAATTAGTAAAACATTAAAATCTAGCTGTGCATTCGATCTCGAGTGTTTCCACTTTGTTTGTATTTATATTTATATGGTACTCATTTTACGAGTACTTTGCTTCCCGTTAGCAAATGTATTTGCTTCCTTATAGAGAAAGCATTAGTGATTTTATAAATAATAGACAAACTAAAGTTTTCATTTTGATAAATTTAAGAATAGAAATTTAAAAAAAGTACGAAATTACAAAATAACACAGAAAAAATTTCAAAAACAATGGTATATTATATATGAATAAAATTTTATATCTAAAATTGTAATTTTTCGAGCTGGCAAAGGGAAGGGGAAAGTTCTGTCGCACCCTATCCCTTTTCCAGCCTCATGATTTTTTTTTTTTCAAAAATTGTCAGAGTTATTTTAATCGAAAATTTATGATCAAAATGTCTTTCCTATTCATGCTTCAACTTTGAATTAGGTTGATGAAAACAGTTTTTTCTGTGTAAAACAGATGTTTCAAATATTATAAATGAACATAACTTCCTTACTCTTCAATTAAGTGTATTGATATTATAAGTCAATCGATTTGCTTCGAATCAAGGAATCTTTTCCGTTCTTGCAGCAATTTTGAATTATGATGAAGAAAAAAGTTTTACTATAAAAAACCACTTTTTAAAATATTATGCATTACCATAGCTTCCTCTCTCTTCAATAAAATGTATCAATATTATAGGTCAATCTATTCGTCTCGAATCCACGCGTCTTTTCTATTCTCGCATCAACTTTAAATTATGAGAATGAGACAATTTTTACTATAAAAATCGATTTTTAATATAATATAAAAGACCATGACTTCCTTAATCTTCAATAAAATATATTAATATTATAGACCAATCGTTTCATCTCGAACCAAGGAATCTTTTATATTGTTGCATGAACTTTGAATTATTATAATGAAAAAAGCTTTACTATGGAAAACCGATTTTTAACAATTTCTTGCAATAGTATTTCAAACGCATGCAAATTTTTAACAATTCCCGAAAATTTGTAGCTGTGACTCGTCCTATAATAATTAGCAAGACTTTCTAAATTAATTTAAAGTTTATGAAGTCTGCAAGAAATGAGTTATTTTCCTACATAAACAAGCAATCTCAGGATATTAATCGACATATGTAAATAAATTTGTATAAGGGCTCAAAAATGAGACGTGTTAGTATGAAGGAGTTTTTCATCTCAAAATTTGTTATTTTCACCCACAAAATTAAACATATCTTCCAAGATTTCTAAAAGATACATTTGTGCGATTAGTGTGCGTTTGCTACTTGTCCTATCTAAAAAAAAGTGGTGTAATGATATGTATAAAAAATATCGCAATCATTGTTGTTGGAAATCTGATTGGCTTTTTATTACTTAAAGTTGTTTTATATTTGAACTTTGAAATTTTCAAAAATAAATCTACAAACAATCCCGTATGAAAACCGTATACGAGTCAAATAAATTGTTGAAAATATTATACATGTTTCATGCTAGTACTTTACGCTGGAAATCAGTATTTAAAAAAAAATCTAATAATAAATCATAAAGTTTTGAAAAAGACTTACAATTTTTTTTTAAATTAGTTTTTTAAATTTTTTTAAACGAAAATCAGCATTTTTGATGAAAAATCATTATAGGTAAAAAAACTAGAAAAATTAAGAAATTTAAAATTACCGAAATAAATAAATTACAGAATTTTTGAGTTCCAAATTAAAAAAAAATTTCTTAAATTTTAAATTCCCGAAATAAGTAAATTTCCGAAATTACTAAATTCTTAAAATTTGATATTCGCCAAAATTTTGAAGTTCTACAATTTAGTAAATTCTTGAAATTAATCAATTCTGGTTTCGTTTAAGTTTACTTTCGCAATAGTTTCATTTCGTTAATAAACATTTTCGTAGTTTTTTTTCGGTAATTTGAAATATCGCATATCACCGAAATTATTAAATTCCAAAAATTTAAAATCACCCAAAATTTTAATCCGGAAATTTCAAATACCCGACATTCGTAAATTTCCAAAATATAAAATTCCGGAAATTATAAAATTACCGAAATTTTAAAACCCGAAATTTCAGAAATCTAAAATTCTCGAAATTACTAAATTCCTCAAATTTTTAAATTCCAAAAATGATTCAATTGCTGAAATTAATCAAGTTTAGTTTCGTTAAATTTTACTTTCAAAATATTTCAAATACTTTAATACACATATTCTGAAGTTTTCTTTTTCTTTCGATAATTTGAAACAATGCAAATTTTGACTTTTCGGGAATTTTCTATTTTTGTTGTTATATTTTCAGTATTTTTCAACATTAGGGATTTTTTGCTACTCCGGTAAAATTATCTCATCTCAAATCATCACCAATCTTCCCAATTTCCAATTGAAAGGTTGAGAAATTTTCAACATTCTACATTTTTCTGATTTGTTAGAGTTTTTTTTACCGGAAATTGATATTTTCAAGGAAAAATCATTAGATTTCAAAGGTTCATAGTTAATTTCGTTAATTTGGACAATTTTAGGTTAGGTTAGCTTTTGCCACTTAAAACTAATATTTTAAAGTGAAAATCATTATAGTCCAAACGATATTTGCCATTTTCGATCATTTTGAGGTTATATGAACATTTTTCACCGCAAATCGGTTACTTTGAAAAATAATCATTAGATTTTGAAGAACACTGACCATCTTAGAACAACTTAAGGTTATGTTATTCTCGTAGACCGGAAACCTATTATTTTGAAGAAAATTCATTGAATTTTAGAGAATGTTTACATTTTCAAATAATTTTTTGTTATGTTATGTCAGTGTATTTAGTCGAAAAATTGTATTTTTAATTTAAAAAATCATAAGATTTTTTAGATTATCATTATTTTTCATATGAGCATTTAGAGTCATTAAATTAAGAATTTTATGTTTTGTTGGTGTTCATCGGAAATCGGAACTTTTAATGAAAAGTCATTAGATTACAAAAGACATAAACAATTTTTGAACAATTTTAGGTTATTTTTTTTATTGATTATTAATTTCATAAGTTGTGAAAAAAGCTCTCTAGCTTCGCTGGGATCCGAACCCAGGTCTTTCAGATTTCCGGTCTGATCCTCTTACCCACTAAGCCACGTACAGACGAGAATATATTCTTCACAACCCTTGCAAGTTGAATTCCGACGTCATTCATTATACTAGTAAGATTAATTTGAATAATCTAACATATGAGAGTTATTTTATTAATTGATTTTATGGTTTTCTGACCAGCGAAATGTAATATATAATATGACGTCAATGTTTTTTCTCTACATGGTCTAAAATAATTTTTTTTTATCCTTGATTATTAATTTTATAAGTTGTGAAAAAATCTCTCTACCTCTGCTGGGATCCGAAACCAGGTTTTTCATATTTCCGCTCTAATGCTCTTACCCACTAACCTACGGAGAGACGAGAATATTTTCTTCACAACCTTTGCAAGTTGAATTCTCATGTTAGACGATTGAAAATAGATCTTACAAGTCTAATGAATGACGTCGGAATTCAACTTGCAAGGGTTGTGAAGAAAATATTCTCAGCTCTCCGTAGCTTAGTGGGTAAGAGCATCAGACCGGAAGTCTGAAAAACCTGGGTTCGGATCCCAGCGGAGCTAGAGAGATTTTTTTCACAACTTATTAAATTAATAAACAATATTTTTCAAAAATTTGTTTTATACCACGTAGACAATACAAATTAACATCATATTATTTACTACATTTCGCTGCACGGAGAAAAATGGATGTGTGAACGTAACATCTAGATCTTCAGGGTTAACATATTTTATATTTAACTATAGGACAGCAATCTAGATGTTCAAAGTTAGGATCTGTAGATATTCAAAAGTGAGATGTTACTCTGAAACATCCAAAATGTTCAACCTGAAATATCCGAAATATTACATGTATGGTTATGTCAACTAACGGCTGTAAATATTTGAGGAATTTACTTATTTCTGAGCATTTGAGGAATTAATTGATAACTTATTTGTGAATTTTAAACTAAACTTGAATTTTCGTACATGAACGAAAAACAGATACAGGGTATGAAATGCCGATCAGATAATACATTCAGTCTAGCTGAGGTTATGTTTAATATTTTTAATTCAAAATAAAAAATAAAAACGGGGTAAGTAAACTGAGAACGAAAAATATGTAATCTGCATTTAAAATTCTATCTATTTGAGGTTACTTAAACTCATATTTTATTATAAATTCACAAACATTTTGTCAAATCACGTGTCAAATGTTCAAAGGTGTTCGAGTCAATATAACCTCAAACTTAAGAACATTGTTCCGTCGTGTAGATAGACAAAAGTCGTTATACAATTTTAATTAAGGATAGCTAATTTTGATTCTTTGAAAATGTTCAAAAATTGTAATATTCCATAATTGTAATATCGAAATTATATAGCCGTCAAATATAGTCGTGAAATTCGAATGCGCAATGCGCATGCGTTCAGATGATTTTAACATCTGAATATGTTACAGTTTAACATAAAAATATTTTTACGGCTAACATCTCAAAAAGATAGTAGATGTTTGGCATGAATATCTGCATGTTAGGCGGAACAATCTTACCCTTTGAACATCTACATTTAAACATCCATTTTTCTCCGTGTGGTGAAAAAAAAAACAATAAAAACAATAACTATAATTTTAGGTTATGCTAGCGTTTTTTTTTTTTTGAAAATCGGTATAGATCATTCGAGTTAAAAAATTCAACTTACGATTTTCAGAAACTTTAGGTTATGCTAGTGTTTTTCGTAAAAAATTTGTCGTTTCAACCAAACATACAACTGTTTGATTGTTTATATACTGTACAAAAATATATTATATATATTAGGTTTACCCAACAGCCATACCACGCTGAAAAAACCAGTTCTCGTCAGATCACTGAAGTTAAGCAGTGTTTGGCGCGGTTAGTACTTGGATGGGTGACCATTCGAGAA
Organism: Andricus curvator; assembly: GCA_932195095.1. Taxonomy (NCBI): domain Eukaryota; kingdom Metazoa; phylum Arthropoda; class Insecta; order Hymenoptera; family Cynipidae; genus Andricus; species Andricus curvator. The sequence goes on along the minus strand of CAKNYM010053040.1, from coordinate 50,824 downwards.
AACTGAGTGCTGTTGGCACATCGTGGGTGTGGTGAGCCCACACTTGTAGTTATTTACTACAAGAAACTATCCACCTAGAAACACTACCCGAATCGGGTAGTATCACGCCTACCCTGAAAGGGCTTAATGGTATACATACACACCCTAGAACGGATTTGGCTTAGCAGTATAATAAAAATAATCAGATATCAATTTTCATCAATTACAAAAGATATTTTGCATGCTTTTCTTTTCTAATATTCAAGCTATGTAATGGCTACTATGACATACAAAAGTTTTGTATCAATATTAATTTTATACTTTAATTCAAAAATCGCTCGAGACAGAAAAAAAAATCGCGCGCGTGTTTCTTTTCTAGTCAAATAAAAAGAAATGGTTTGTTGATGAGAAGCTTCTTCTCGAAGAAATTGTTGAAATAATTTTAGTTCAAAAGTAACCAGGAATAATATTGACTTAAAAAAATGGGAAAGCAAATAAAATCTGGGCAGCTTTCTTTCTCAGAGTTACCTTCGACAAAAGCATTTAAGTGATCGATTGCCGTGACTCGGTTGGGGACAAATCGCAGGTGATGCGAGGAACAAGTGGGTCATTAAGGAAGAGGGCACTTACAATTAGTCGGATAATTAGGCGCGATTTCCTATACATTCGTTCTCATTCGACGGGCAAGGTGTGCGTTTACGTATGGCTAATTACGTAAAAGAAAAAGTTAATTAGTCAAGCGTGCGTAAGGCGAGCGACACTGCGTTCTCTTTCCGGAAAACAGGAGAAAATCGAGCCGTGGAAATACGGACAGTGTTTGAATAGGGTACTTAAGGAAGACAATACCACATCTCCATACTCTCGATGAAAAATACGTACTTAAAAAATATTTTGATAATCGACTCTATTTTTTAATTGAATATTGTTTCGGTTTTTTATGAACACTAGAACATTGTGCGTGGTACGCGCGCACTAACTGCCCTTTCTTAAGATCAAGACACTCTCTTCATTTTCAACATTTCATTATAGATTTTACAGAAAATCTTATATAGTCCGAGAACGTTTTGTATGATTTACAGAAGATTCTTTATTATAGCGAGAAAATTTCAGTAAATTCAATATCTTTGTCTCTCTCTTACAATTATACTGTCTATAGTCTATACATTCTCTCTCTCTATTCATGTCTGCATTTTTTGCGGTGATTCGCAATTGCTCTAAAGTCTCCTCTTCGATATCCCCACTACTGCCACGCTGACCAAAGCCTGTATATGCTCTCTCTCTCTCTGTCTCTCTACTTTTCTCTCTCTTACTATGCGATCTCCTCAAAACTCATGATGATTCCTCACGAAAAAGCTCAAAATTAATCCATTAAAGTTGCACTTCTGCCATGTGACCCCACTGCCACACACTGGTTTCATCAACAAAATATGGCTCTTTGCGTATGTAATAATACGACACCGTACTTTTAATATTTTTTTTAACATTGAAAAAAAAATAAGAAATACATTCTCAAGGTATTACCCGATGAAGTATTCACCAAGGGAGAATTAAATTCGATTATTTGAATTTGATTTAAATTTTCTATAAGATTCCATTCCCCACGTTTTGTGGACACATTTGTCACATGCATACATACATTGATCAGCAGTTCGAACTCGAAAGTTCATTGCCTCACTACCCGATTCGGGTAGTGTTTCTAGGTGGATATTTACGTGTATCGTATTTGTTACATAGATGTATTAAATTATTTTATTTTTATATCAACAGCCAATCAATATCTATAATGTAACATTTTATTTAATCAAAACGGGCGCATAGAACAGTATTTCAATTTATAATTGACGTGAGCGCAAGTAACTTTATTGTTAAATAACAGTCGAAATGGTATTTTTACAATAAATGAGGAATAACCAGAAAAATCTGGAATTTACAAAGTATTTAAATCAGTTCTTGCTCAAATCATCCTGTCAATTTTACGCGCTATACTTAAAAACCTCTTTAGGTTCAAGATTTAACTTCTGGGTTGAAAGTGTAACTATTTTGTTGAAAATTCATTTCTTTGCTCACGCAGAAAAAAGAACCTTACATTTGACTGAAAACCAAGTTAAATCTACTGATCTTCCAAGTACGTATATGGACAACACGGTAGTTCAGTAAATGTTACAATTATAGGCAACTGAATATGACTATCATTGATGGTTACCAGTACCGATTTTCAAGTGCTGCTGACCTGCGGATCAGTAGATTTTACCGATCCAGTCGCTATTCTGCACTGTTCCTCGATGCTGCAATTACGAATTATCATGTCACTTTGACGGATAATATAAACAGATCTGACTTATGTTAACGGTACAGACTATAGTTTGGACGGCTCTATAAGTTGTAAAAAAATATTGCTAAAAAATAATTAATAAATAAACACACGGTTAATTCTGAGATATATTTTCGGATATACTTATAATTAATCAGTATTTTTAAGTTACAACGCTTATAATACAATTAAAATTTCGCACGCAACGGGGGGGATTCGAACGCATAAACCTAAGTACGCAAGTCGATTAGCTTAACCACTACACTATTACACGAGTTGCGATCTGTGAAATAATTCCGAAATGCATTTGTAACTAAGGTGGCGACCTCGGTAACGACTTTTGAATACGCGCCCATGCCATCGCGGCACACGAAAAAAGTTCTCGCATTTACCTCATATCCATACAAGTCAGCTGGAACAGTCACGGAACACAAACACGTGTTGCTCCAATAAACTCTCAACTGTACGCGACCTGTGAATAAGATGTGCCATCCAAAATGGTGTTATTTATTATTATAAAAACCCTTCATTGCTAAGTGGGGATATGGAGTAATGTGACTACTGTCACAGAAATGTCAAAAATAAATGTTTTTTAGGTGATGCAATCCATCCATTGCCGATGGCATCATGAATTCATCCGGTGGTTCGCGCGGATAGGTTGCGTTATTACGACTTTGAGGGCGAGCTAAACAAGCTATTCGGATCGGTAGCATGTACCGATCCTTCTGCAATGTTCACTGCACCACTATTGTAGTCTCGGTTCAGTGGATTTTACATATCTTACCGTATTTCATACTAGGGAATAGAAATTTATTTTACTAAAGGATTACCGTTAAATTCACTCTAAATTCACTGTGACATTTACGAAATGCTAAGTGTTTTTGACATTTTCACCCCTTCATTAAGAGCAGTTTTTGCTGTTACGGTTACAAGAAACACTTTACATTTCTTGATTAGTAGATATTACATTTCTTTTTTCTGCGTGCTTGATAATCCATCATTTTAGTTGAAAACCCTTTTTTTTGTTTAAGATTTAACTATTATGTTAAAAAAAAAATTCTTTTTTTTACTGAAAAATTAACTACTTCATGTTTGTTTGAAAATTTATCTTCCTAATTCACCTTTTCGGTTGAAAATTTCACTATGAGGTATAACATTTCATTAAAAATTAAAATATTTGGTTGAAAATTCATCTATTTTTTGTTAAAAAATTTTTTTTTTGGTCGAAAATTATTTTTTTGATTGAAAATTCATTTCTTTGGTTCAAAACTAGTTTTTTTTATTGAAAATGAATTTTTGTAACTAAAAATTTCACTAAGTCTTTTACTATTCTTTTCTTGGTGAATAGACATTTGAAATTTTTTATAGAAAATTCATTTCTCTGGTTGAAAATTTAAATATTTCGTTGAAACTGTATTTTATTTGCTCAGAAACTTATTGCTCTAACTGAAAATTAAACTATTTTATTGTTTGTTGAAAATTTATCTTTTTTAGTTGAAAATTCATCTATTTTGTTCAAAATTTATCTTTTTACATTCTTATCAGAGAAGGTAATAGATTTGTGTAAAATTTGAACCCCCTCGCCCCCTTTTTGTCAAAGGTCCACGGTGTGAAATGAAATATTAAAATGTTTTGAAGGTATGGAAAGGTTTCAAGATAATAATACATTTTTTTCAGATTTCTGGGAATATTTAAAGTGATTCCTTATTTTTTTAAATTATTCTGACGGGAATATTTAAAGAGAATATTTCAAAATGAACGCAGAAGATGTAAGGGTAATTTTAGGAATAATTCAAATCAGTTTAAAATATATTTGGGAATTTTAGAAGTTTTGAAATGATAAGAAATATTTTAAAACTTTGAAAGATTTTCGAAAATTTATCAAATATTTTTAAATTTTCGACATATTTGCAAACTTCAAAAATTGTTGTGAATTTTCTCGAGAATCTTAGTAAATTAAAATTCTTCTAACTTTAGTTTTAATTAAATTACATTTTTAATAAGAATTTATAATTACTTTATATAATATAAAATCAAAAGAAGCTTAAAAAATAAAAAGTTATTTGAAATTTTTATTTTGCATTGAAAATGGCTTTTCCCTTCAAACTGTAATTTGACTAATTTTTTTTTCTTTCTTGACTAAAAAATATTTTGTGATCGATGAATCATCTATTTCGGTAAACTTTTTTTTACGAATTTGACTTTTTACAATTATCGTTGAAAATTAATTTTTGTTGTTAAAGGTTCATCATTCTTGTTCAAAGTTCGTCTTTGTTGGTAAATAAATTTGGTTGAAAAATTATATTTCCGGGTTGATGAATGAAACCATTTTCTAGAAAATTCGTCTCTTTTGGAAAATATCCAATTTTTGTTGTTGAAAATACAGCTGTTAAAAATTAATTTTTTCGAATGAGGATGCAACCATTTGGCCTAAAATTGGTCTATTTTGGCTGATTTCAACTGCCTTTGATTAAAAATAAACATATTTTTTGATTATAATATCAACTATTACAATGGTGGTTGAGAATTCATTTTTTTTTTTTTTTTGAAAATTCAACTGTTTGGTTGAGGATTAACTTTTTTGTTGCAATTTTGATTCGTCAAACCTGAAAATTTCAAAATTTTCTCAAAAATCTTAGGAAACTTATATTTACATTTGCTTGAAAACAAATAAACCCAAAAAGTAAATCATTGGCACGAATTATTTCTGAATTTCACTCACAATCAGTGCGAAGTATATTTATGACTGAAGGTGAGCCATATTTACCGTATATGATATTGAAGAGAATAGATTATAAATCAAATCTAACACAATGAGGTGAATCACCAGGAGTGAATCGGAATAGAAATAGGAATAGGAATAGGAATGTAATATTTTATTAAGTCGTATTGAAAACAGTATGGCCCCATCACGAAATATGTACGAGTAGCACTTTCTTAGGCCTCTGTTGCTACGGTGAATCCAGACATACACTTCGTATTCAGAGCGAAACTGTTCTCGTTGCTTTATTGAAAAGTAGTGAATGCTGTTTATGACGGGCACACAATTCTAGTCTAAAAGCAATAAATTTCCATTCGAGATTGATATTTGAAAATAATATTAGAACTCTTTCCACATAAGGAGATATCGAAAGTCCACTGAGAAATATTACACTCAGAAAAATTTTTGTTAGAATGAAACAAACATTTGTTTGACTCTATATCAAAGATAGCATTTTGTTGATTCCAATAATATTTCTGTGACAAACAATGGCGTGTTTGATTCAAATAAATTTTATCTGAATCAACAAAAATATTTGTTTGTATGAAAATCAAATATTTCTTTGACCCTATATCAAAGGAAGAATTTGTTTATATCAAACAAACATTTGTTTGACATATATCAAAGGTAAAATTTGTTTGATTCAAAAAAAATTGGCTCGAGTTAAACAGTGCCGTGTTTGAATCAAATAAGTTTTGTTTAAATCAAAATAATATTTCTTTGAACTAATCAAATATTTATTTGACCCTATATCAAAAAAAGACTTTGTTTGAATCAAACAAGCATTTGTTTTGCTCTATATCAGAGATAGAACTTGTTTCGTTCCAATAAAGTTTCATTGAGTAAAACAGTGGCAAGTTTGAATCAGATAAATTTTGTTTACATCAAAAATATATTTGTTTGAATCCATCAAATATTCTGTTGACCCTATATCAAAGAAAGAATTGGTTTGAAGCAAACAATCATTTGTTTGATCTATATCAAAGGTGAAATTTTTTTGATACAAATTAAATTTTCATCATACCTCAATCGATATGATGAAAAATTGTATACATGACTCGGGCCGAGGCAACGATTTCACTCGTGTGATAACATAATTTTCAAGGTCATTTTGAGGTGAGCCTTGTTTTTCAAATGGGAACCCCTATTTTGGGCGCCAGAATCGAAAAGAGCGGGAAATGTTACATTCAGGTATGTGTTTAGGTCTAGGGTTAACTCTACAGGTTAGGGTGACTCTACAGGTCAAATAAAGGTCAAAGTACGCTGTCATAGGACCTCATAGGAATTTCGAAGAATTAGTAAAACAATTAACCAAGGTCATACCCTGGGTAACGTTCAACGAGGAATTCAACGGTGAACTTGGATTTGACTTTGAACCCCATTTTCAAAGTCATTTTAAAGACACATTTGTTTGATTCACACCGTTGCATTCCTCGTTGAAACTTGGTTAATTTTTTTCACTAATTTTGCGAGATTCCTACGAGGTCCTATGCTAGCGTACTTTGACCTTTATTTGTCCTGTAGAGCTCACGTTAACCCATGACCTAAACACATACCCGAACGTAAAATTTCCCGCTCTTTCCGATTCTGGCACCAAAAATAGGGTCTCCCATTTATGAAAATAAAGCTGAGTTAAAAATGACCTTGAAAATGTCTGTCTGGTACTGCGTCTTCAGACATTGCAAAATAATGTACATATTTTATCTTTAATGATTACTCTAATATTTGTTTCTTAAATTGCATAAAATTTTATTCTCAGCTACCCTGAAAAATGTATCATTTGAATGAATTTATATTATTACAATTCAAAATATGCATTGGTATTGAAACAAAAGTATTTTCATTCTCTTGTTTTTATAATTTAAAAAAGTGTGCATCCTATTAAACAAAGAAGTGTTATTAAACATTTTATTGCAGTTTGTATCGTTTTTATATAAATTTAATTTGTTTATTTTCAATGTTATTTTTTGCGATTTAATCTAAAAATACGCATCCTCGCGTAAGGTGGTTCTAAGTAAATTTATAGATATAATTTAGGCGGAAAATTTTGTTGAATAAAATGTTATTGTAGCTTGTGTCCTTTTTCCAAAAAGTTAATATTTTTATTTTCAATATATTTTCATAACAAGAGTTTATAACAAATTTTTAGATATTTTTTGGTTAAACAACTTTTTTGTTTTCATTTTTTCCGCATCTTGAGTCGTTTTTCCAAAATTTTTATTTTTTTTCAATCTTATTTGTTACGATTTTTAGATCCTTTTTGCGTAAACAACTTTTGTCTATTAATTTTTTTTTTCGTACCTTGCGTCGTTTTTCAAAAAATTTAATTTTTTTATTTTGAATGTTATTTTTTACGATCACTGAAAAAAAAAGTTTTTGAATCAAAAAAAATTTCTTTGATTCAAAGAAATGGTCGTACTGAATACGTCCAATCATGTATTTCTTCAATTCAAAGAAATCGTTTAATTGTATGAAAAATAAGAAATTATTGAAGCAAATAAATAATTACTTCAGCCTCTGAAATATTATTTGAGCGAATGGACGATGTCTTTAACTGAATGAAATTAGATATTTGGATTTAAAAATCAGTCAGTTGATATGATCGAATACAATTTCAATTCTAAGAAATATTTCCTTAATTGAAAGTATTGTCGATCGGATAAAATAAACGTTTTTTTAATTGACAGATTTGATTTTTTGTTTCAATGAAGCGTACTGTAATTCAAAAATACGACCTATTGATCGGATGGAAATATTTCTTTAAATCAAAGAAATATGAATCAAAGACAAAAATATTAATTTTAAACCAAATAAATGACTCATTGTTCCAAATGAATGTGCCATGAATGGGAATGAATATTTCTTTGAGATGAGAATATGTGAATTGATGGAAAGAAACATATTTTAAAGTCAAGCAAATATTTTATAGGCTCACAAAACTATTTTTTCGCATCAAATTTTTGAGTATTTGAAGCAAAATAATATCCCACTGATTCAAACAAATATTTCTTTGGCCTAAACCATGCGCGAGTGCAATAAAGTAGTTCGTACTTCAACTGTAGTACATATTTTCTTAAATGAACGAATTGATTCTAACAGCCTAAATTATAATTAACATTGTTATTATTATACATATTTAATTTAAACAACGCATCACGAATATATTTTACAATCTTGATGAACCTGAAACAGAAAAATTCGATGAAAAATCCACCTCCAGCAGGAATCGAACTTGGGTCCGTCGAGTGTCAAATCCACAAAGATTACCACTACGCTGTCGCAACATGGAAATTATAAGGCGGAAAGCCGTATTTAGCTCTCGCCATAAATGCCAAAGAAATATTTCTTCAAATCAAAAACATGGATATTGAATTTAACAACAGATTTCTTTGATCTAAAGAAGTATTTAATTGAAACAAATTATGCCAAATTATTGAATGTTTGATTTGAAAAAATAATTACTTCGCTGGAAAAAATGTTTATTTGTTATGAATAATTTAATTCTAGTAAGCAAATAAAACATTTCCTTCAAATGAAGAAATAAATATGTATGCAAACACAATACCTTGTTCATCTAAATAAATGCTTCATTGGTATGAATGCATGAACTCTTTGTAACAAATAAATATATTTTTAATTTAATTAATATTATTTTGAATTAAATCATTATTGCTTTGATTTGAATAAACTTAAGGACTTGATTCAAATATGCACAATTAATTGATTCAAATGCGTCCGAATCAATTCAAAGAATCGAACTCATTGAATCAAATAAATATTTCTTTGCGATGATTATGTCGACTTCTGGCATGGAATAAATATTTTGTTCAGTTTAGTGAATATACCTTTATATTAAAAGAATATTTTTTAAATTTAAATAATACTTGCATTGTGTTGATTACAATAATTGTTAGAATGCAATAAATATTTATTTAATTGAATGAATATTCAATTATCTTTAATAAGTATTTCTTCAATTTAAGTCATTATTTCGTTGCAACAATTATATCAACTTATAGTGTTAAATAATTTTTTTTTTTTTCAATTGAACGAATATCGATTTATCGTGAAAGAATATTTTTTAAATTTAGATAACTGTTTTATTATTATGGTTTTGACAGTTCTTAGCATGAAATAAATATTTCTTCAATTGAATGAAAATTCATTTATCTTGAGTGAATATTTTCTTGACTAAAAAAAAATTAACTAATTGCTCCAATGATGTATGAATTATTCGATTCTAAAACATATTTATCCATTTCAAGGAATCGATTTCATTGGACTAAAGAAGGAGTTCTTTAGGCGCCTAAAACGTATTCAATAAACCTAGATTCCTACCTTCTAGGAAATCATTTCTTTGTCTTGATATTTTTCGTATTTAATGCGAAGAAATATTTACTCATATTAAAGAAATTTCACACAAAGAAATCATTTCCTTGAATTAATGCGTGAATCTTTTGCATCTAAACAAGATTAACTTAACTGAAGTAAACAATTCCTTGGTCGACAGAAAAAAAGCAAAGAAACGCATTTCCTTGAATCAAGTAAATTTTTTTTTCAGTGATTAAAACAAAAACTACGTGTCCTATCAAAAAATCATTGATGAAAAATTTCGTTGAGTTTCCACTCTTTTTTGGAAGAGAAACTTTTGTCTACCTGTTTTTTTCATAGCTTGTGTCGTTTGTCCAAAAATTTCATTTCTTTTAATGTTGTTTTTTACGATTAATGCGTGAATCTTTTGCATCTAAACAAGATTAACTTAACTGAAGTAAACAATTCCTTGGTCGACAGAAAAAAAGCAAAGAAACGCATTTCCTTGAATCAAGTAAATTTTTTTTTCAGTGATTAAAACAAAAACTACGTGTCCTATCAAAAAATCATTGATGAAAAATTTCGTTGAGTTTCCACTCTTTTTTGGAAGAGAAACTTTTGTCTACCTGTTTTTTTCATAGCTTGTGTCGTTTGTCCAAAAATTTCATTTCTTTTAATGTTGTTTTTTACGAATAAAACAAAAACTACAATTCATACCAAAAAATGATTAATTACAAATGTATAGATCTTTTTTGGGTGAACAAGTTTTGTGGATTTATTTTTTTCGTACCTTAAGTTGTTTTTCCAAAAACTTAATTTTTTTTTTTATTTTTAATGTTGCTTTTTACGAATGAAACAAAAACTGCGTGTTCTATAAGAAAGTGATTAGTAACAGGTTTGTAGATCTTTTTTGGGTGCATAATTTTTCTTAATTTATTTTTTTCGTATCTTGCATAGTTTAACCACAAAATGGAATTTCTGATTTTTTATTATTTTTTGTGCGACACTACCCGAATCGGGTAGTCTCACGCCTACCCTGAAAGGGAAATGGCTTAATGGTATACTTTTGTGCGATCAAAGTTGGAATTTTCGATTTTTCAAAAACATTCAAAAAGTTATTTCAATAATCTTGTGGGGCTTTCAAAACGCAACGTTTTTCTTATTCTGACTTTTTTTCATATCGTGCGTTGTTTGGCTTAAAATGCTCTTTTTTTAGATTTTGAAAATGCTATAACTCTGATAATTTTCTTTTTATCGAAAAAGTATCAGGGATAAATTGTTCGAGTTTCGGAGTACTGTGCAGAGCCGTACATAGAATTTTTAAATCTTGAAGAAAATGTTTTCAAAAATTTTGAAAATGCTCTAACTTTTTGAATTTCTATCCAAAAAAGTTATCGTGCCTATACGATACTACAGAATACAGACAGACACCTTCGTAAAAATCGTTTTTTCTGACTCAGGTTGTCTTAAAACGTGGAGATTTGATTTTTGGAATAATAGGAAACATTTCTTTTCAATCCTCAACAATTTTAATTTTCAAATCCAAAGTACAAACAGAAGATATTATCAGATCGAAAAAAGTGTTGCACGTGAAAAGTTAGTGTGAGTGGGCAACTATGGCTACACCCAGAAACGTAATTTTCTTCATTCAACAAAATCGTTTTGTTGGACGCATTTGGTTGATTTCTGAAAATATTTTGGTTAAATGAACAAAAGTTTTGTTTTGTTGACCAAATTCGTTTGGTTCAGTCAATCAAAGTTTTTGGTTGAATCGTTTTGTTGACTTTAGAAAATATTTTATTATTTAACAAAATGTTTTGGTTGGATATACCAAATAATCTAAGAGATCATTTTACTAGATTTAAAAAAGAGATTTTGTTGATTCAATCAAAATATTGTGTTAAAAGCATCTTAAAAGTGACGGACGTTTTCCAACTTGGTACGGTCGCGTACTGCAATTCAACATGAAAGTCCACGTTCGAGAGTTCCTAGCGTCGCGAAAAAAATATAAAAATGTTTGCATTTCGGTGAACCTTATCCAGATATGTGATCTGGAAACAGAATCGATTGGGATTAAGTAATTGTGTGAAAAATACGTAATATTACTTAAATCTTTGTGTGTGCCTACGATTGCGTGATTATGTTTTTGGTTACAAAAAAAAAAACAGAACGATTTTTGTAATCAAATGAACAACAGATCCAGCACAATTTACATTGCAAATGGCTTAAGGTGAAATTTTTCAGTCTTGTGATACTTAGTAGTCTAATAAACTACTAAATAAATCATAAAAGATGACACAAGTCCATGGTAAGTCATTTACAATGTATATTGTGCTGAGTCGTTTATGGTTAGATCAACTACAATTTTTGGTTAAATCAACCAAACTCTCTCCTCAGACCAGCAAAAATACTCATTTAAAATAACTTAAATATTCTTTTAGATCAAGCAAAATATTTACTTGGATCAACCAAACGTTTTACTTGGACCAACCAAAATATGTGCTAGTATCAACCAAAGGATATGGTATAATCAACCAAATTTTACTAACCAACAGATTTTTTCGGGTCAACCAAATATTTTGTTGTCCATATCATAACCATATTCTAAGGTTGATTCAACCAAAATTTTGTTCATTCAACCAAATCTTTTTCTGTGTGATAGGTATTAAGATTAAGATCAGATTTCGTCAATATTAATACTATGTATTTGTTCTTTATTATTAATTTTTCAAGTTTTCGCATATGGCTAATCGTTTTCGAGATAATTCAAAATTTTGATTTTTTCCTTTTGAAAATCTTTTCATTGGGCTAATTTGTGGTGACCGAGGACCCGCCCTTGTATAAAACCCTGAAAATTTTGTCAGTTTCACGTATCTCACTACTTGCGAGATCATTCAACATTTTTTTTTTTTATAATTTTGGAAAGATTTTTACTGGGTCTATTAATCATGGCCGAGGACTATCACCCTTTACAAAACCCTCAAAGTTTTTCAGTTTCAACGTATCTTATCGTTTTGAGATAACACCAAATTTTTATTTTGGAAATCATTCTACTGGGTTGATTCTGGGTGCCCGAGGACCATTCCGGTCAGGAATACCCTGCAGATTTTGTCAGTTTTCGCGTATGATTACTTTAGATCCTACTTTACTGTTAGTTCGGGGTGGTTTAAATATGTTTCTGAATTTTTTAATCTTTCTATTTGGTTAGTTTGTCTTTGTCGAAAACAGTCCTGTTCTCAAAACCCCTTAACATTTGTTTAGTTTTCATGTACCTCTGATAGTTTTTGATATAATTTAAAAATTTTGTTATTGTTTCGAATTTTTAAAATCTCTTTATTGGGTTACTTCGAGTTGTTTGAAAAAAAAACTTTGCAGAATCCCTAAGATGTAATTAGTTTTTACACATCTCTCACCGTTTTAATTCTAATTTTAGATTACAATTTTTTTTTAATCTGTTTACTGCTGTAGATTGGGGTGGCAGAGGACCCCCCCCCCCCCTTTTGAAAATGTTGTCAGTTTTAACGTATCTCTGGCCGTTTTCGAGATAATTCAATATTTAGATTTTTTACATTTCGAAAATCTGTTTACTGGTTTACGTCGGAATGGCCAAAGACTCACGGTGTTTTCAAGATAAATTAAAATTTTAATTTTTAAAAATGTTTTAAATCGTTTAATTGGTTTAATTGAAATTGGTCAAAGACAAACCTCCTCCACAAACACTTTAAGATTTACTTAGTTTTCACGTTTCGCTGACCATTTTCGTGATCATTAAAATTTTTTTATTTTTTTTTTATTCTGAAAATTTGATTACTGGCTTGGGTCGAGATCGCCCGTATCTCTTACTGTTTTCATGAAAACTCAAAATTTTTATTTATATTTTTTATTTAAATAATCTTTTTATTCGGTTAGTTCAAGTTGGTCAACAACAAAACCCCTCTGCAAAAATGCTTAAAATTTAATTAGTTTTTACGTATCTCTGACCGTTTTCGAGATAATTCCATATCAATTTTTTTTTTAAATTTTGAAAATCTGTTTAATTTTTCACGTCGGGGTGGCCAAAGACCATCCCCCTTTATAAAAGCCTGAAAATGCTCTCAGTTCTCGCGTCTCTTTCATCATTTTCAAAGTAACTCAACATTTTAATTATTTTGTTTGTCAAAAACAAACCCCCTCTGTCAAATCTTTAAAATTTGGTCAGTTTTCACGTATCTGTGACCCTTTTAGAGATCATTCAAGATTTTGGATTTTTTTCGAATTTTGAACATTTTTATATTGGTTTGGGTCGAGGTGATTAAGGACCATCTCCCTTTATGAACCCCTGAAAATGTTGTCAGTTTTCATGTAACTCAAACCGTTTTCGAGATAGCTCAAAATTTGGATTTTGTTTTGAATTTTGAGAAAACTTTCTTCCCTTTCCCCTATGTTTAAAGAAACTAACAATAAATTATAACTAATTTGGCTTAAACACACTTATTTGTAATCCAAATTTAAAACGATTGTATTGATTCATTATAATAATTAAGCCAGAAATGTTGACTCTTTTAAAATTTGCGCCTACTTGAATTATCGAGTTATCGAATCTTTTTTACATTATCGACTTATCGAATCTTGCTTTCGATTCTCGACAGCTGATTGGCTGATTCCATTGTGACTTATATTAAATGTAAATGGCTAACTGATATTACCAATAGGGTTTAGGGACTACGCATGAAGTTAGCCGATATGCATGTACTTTTTATAATAGGAAATAATTAAAAATTCTGAGAATTTTCAACTCCCTTACTTTTTTCTAAAGTTTTATCAATTTTGACCATTTGAAAGCTTTATTTTCGTGAAAAATAAATAAACGTCATTAAATATTAAGTTAAATACATTCTCGGATGATTGTTTATTCCAAGAATAAAAGGTTTGCTACTCGGTTAATGATACTTGGAAGATTGATGTTTATGAATTCTAGTACAGTCCAGTGATTTCGAAAGAATTCTATTGAATTAAAGGTGAATTTAACGTAAGGAGTCAGATAGATACAAATCAATTCAAAGTGCATTTATCTGATTTCAGTTTAAGGCAAATTGAAATCAACTTAATTTAGGTGATACCTAATTAAATAAAATCAATTTATTTTTTAAAGAATGCGGTTGAATTGAAGATAACTCAACGCAATTCAATATAATAATTAACTAATTTCCATTCTAATAACTTTAATTAAATTTTTATTTAGTTAATTTTAAATCAATGTAAATAACTTGAATTAAACTAAATCGTAGATAAATCCAACTAAATTTAGTGTAAAACAACAGAATGCAAGAAAATTTAATTTTGTAGAAGATGATTCAAGAGAATTCTGCGTTAGATCAAGTTATTTCAACTAAATTCAGGATATATTGAACCGGCTTGTACATAAATTTGAATAAATCTAATTTAATTCATACGAATCCAATTGAATGCAGTACAAAACAGAACTCAAGAAAATATATTTTTTTACAGGCAAACTCAGCAATTTAGCTGACTTAGCTGCCCGGAGAAGAACTGGTCAATATTGATTAATATCAGCTCATCATACAACACCGGTTGAAAGAAGATGTGGACCAGTACACCAACAAAATCCAACAAAATACCAACAAAATTCAACACAAAAAACTAACAAAATTCAACATCATCTAAAGAAATTAAAAATTGTCAAGTTGTAGAAAGAAAGTTGTTAATGCAACTTCAGGCGCATAAATTTAGCTTTTGCACTGAAAAACTCTGCCCAATTGAGATAAAAATGGTAAAAAAGGTGCAAATTTTACTTGGAGAAGGTGAGAATTGATTTGAAAAATGGTCAATTTTTTGTTTATAAAATCGGATTTTTTAGGAACCTGATCGCTTGTTAGAGCAACAGGGATACTTTTTTATATAATCTCTGTGAATTTAAACCAAAGGGAGCGTTCACATATTACGTAACATTAAAAGGGGGAGGGGTTCTTGATTCTTCACGGTCTGTTATGTGGGGGGTGGGAGGTATTTTTGACTCGATTACGTAACATTTTTAATTGCCTAAAAAAATCGATTTTACTAAATATCTTGAAAATATCGAACAGATTGTTGTCAAAGACCTGATTGGTTGCGACACTGTGTGAATATAACTTTTAGTGACTGTTTTCAGGTTATTTATTTATCAATGCAGATTTATGAATTTTTTGTACCATCAATTTTGTATATCGAAATTTCCAAATAAATAATTTTACTTCCCTATAAAATTTATTTCGAAATCTTTCTGAACATTATTGACAGAAGAGAAAATTTAAATTCTAAATGATTGTTTAATATTGGGCAATAATTCCGTTTTCAACATTTTGCTACCGCACTTTCTAATTTCTAATCTTTTTTACATTTTTAAAAAGACAAGAAAAATTGAACAATGGGAAAAACTTAGTTGGAAGAAATCGAAGAAAATTGAGAAGCTTTTTAATAATTTGAAAGATTTTGAGACTAAATTATAAAAATATTTCTGGGAAAATTTTAAATGGTTTAGGTTTAATTTTAAAAGAATAATTTCAAGTTTTGAAGATTCTAAAATTTGTGGAAAAAAATTTGGAAGATTTTAAGACAATTCTTTTAATTTTTCAAAATTTTAGGTGAACTCAATTGTGTAGGGCATCAAGAGAATGAAAAAAATATTCTTAAGATACATGGAAAAATTTCAAATGATTTTTTTCTTGATGAATTCTAAGAGCAAATTAACAAAAGATTACAAAACACTTCAAATTATTTCCTCAAGTTTGTAAAAAGAGTGTAAAAGATTTTAAAACAAAATTTTGCCATAATACATAATTTTATAACAGATTTGAGTAAGTTTAAGAGATACTTAGAAGTTTTTAAAGAATTCAAAACTAAAAAAAACTTATAACATATTTTATGATCTTTGTAAGGTTTCAAAAAAATGAAAAAAATCCTTGAAGTTCTGAACAAAAATTAAAATGATTTTTCACTTTGAAAAATGAACTTTAGGATAAAATTGAAAAAGATTTAAAAAACGAGCAAATTCAAGAAATATTTAGAAGATTTTAAGAGACTGAAAAAGAATTTTAAACTGTAAAAGATTTTTAGAATCGCAAACTTTTTTTTAAGATTTCAAACCAGAACTTTAGAAGTTTCAAACGAATTTTGAAAGGTTTTAAATGGATAAACAAACTTTCTTAAAATTCCTAGGAAAATTTGGAAGATTTTAAGGCAATTTTTTACATTTGAATGATTTTTCAAAATTTCAAGAAAAATTTGAATCAGCTGGAAATATTATTAGGAGTCAAATATTTTGTATTTCGTCCAAACTTCTAAAAGTCCTAAATATCTTTTAAAAAGGTTCGAATTTTTCCTAATATTTTGTAAAATCCTGTAAAATAATTTTTTGTTTTAATCTTCTAGATTCTTTTTTGACACATCTGAAATATTAAAAAATCTTTTCTAATCTTCTCAAGAAAATTATGAAATTTATATTTATATAAGTTTAAAAACAAACTGATAATACTTCTTTTCTTGAAAGTAATTTCAATATTTGTGTGACTAAAAAAAATATGGGAAAAGTATTCTGTGTTACATCAAAGCATTGTTTTATTTATTTCTATACAGCACTTTATCTCAAAAAACCTTTTATTATTTAGAAAACGTCTATTATGTTTTTAAACATAACACAGGGCCACAAAATGAAATCAAAAAGTCCTCCGACCAAATAAAGTGGAATATACGTTTTCAGGTGCGCTGATCACGAATCCGTGACCCCTGTGACTCCTACACGTCAAGATCAAGGTCATTTGAAGGTCAAATTCGTTAATTCAAGAGATATCATCTTTTTGACCTCTTATTCTGAAAAAGCGGGAAATTTTACACTCGGATATATTTTTACCCATCGGTTCGAGTGACCTCTAGAGGTCACATGAGGGTCAAAAGCATTATTAAGAATTTCTTAACCTAGTTGCTTGTCATGGCTTGCTAATATCAAGGTAATGATCCTTACAAAATACGTTTTCGATTGCGCTGATCACGAATCCGTGACCCATATGACCCTTACACGTCAGCATCAAGGTCATTTGAAGGTCAACTTCATTAATTCATAAGGGCGACGGATTCGTGATCAGCGCACCCAAAGACATATTTTGTAAGGATCATTACCTCGATATTAGCAAACCATGACAAGCTACTAGGTTCAGAAGTACTAAAGAATGGTTTTGACATTCATATGACCTCTAGAGGTCACTGAGACCCGTGGATAAAAATATTTCCGAAAGTAAACTTTCCCACGCTTTCAGAATTTGAGGTCAAAAACATGATATCTCTCGAATTAACGAAGCTGACCTTCAAATGACCTTGATCCTGACGTGTAGGGATCATAAGGGCCACGGATTCGTGATCAGCGCACACAAAGACGTATTTTGTAAGGATCATTACCTTGATATTAGCAAATCATGACAAGCTACTAGGTTCAGAAGTTCTAAAGAATGCTTTTGACCTTCATGTGATCTCTAGAGGTCACTTGAACCTGTGGGTAAAAATATAGCCAAACGTAAAATTTCCCCCTCTTTCAGAATCTGAGGTCAAAAAGATGATATCTCTCGAATTAACGAAGTTGACCTTCAAATGACCTTGATCCTAACGTGTAGGGATCGCGGGGGTCACGGCTTCGTGATCAGCGCACCCTAAAACGTATTTTGTATGGGTCATTACCTCGACATTAGAAAATCATGACAAGCTACTAGGTTCAGAAATTCTAAAGAATGCTTTTGAGCTTTATGTGATCTCTAGAGGTTACTCGAACCCGTGGTTAAAAATACATCTGAACGTAAAATTTCATTTTGTGGGCCTGTGTAATACAAAAAGTTTTACGTAACTGCGGGCAGGGGGGGAGTGGTCCAAAGGAAATGTTACAGTATGTTACATCGGGGGGGGGGGGGGGTACAAAGTACAAAATAACGTTACGTAAGATATGTACGCTCCCAAATCAAAGCATCTTTTAATTAGTTATTATGGCCATAGTTGATGAAATTTAATTTGAGTTGTATTTTCTGTAATTTTCAAAAAATTTTAATTGGATTCGGCTCAAAAAACTTGAACAGGATTCTGAAATAATAAAACCTAATTTTTTTTTAAGTGATCTATTTACCCCCTTATGGTCAATAAAATTTTGCTGAATTTAGCAGAAGTCGAGCAATTGCAAAAGAATTTAATGGAATAGATCTGAATTTGTCTAATTTGAAGCTAAATTTATGAAAATAATTCAAACGATTTTTAATGAATGCAACAGAAATCCAGGTGGATTCATGTCACCGTCAAATTTTTTATGAATATAATTAGTTATGCATATAATAGTTATAATTATATAATTAGTTATGGCCAACGGCCATACCACGCTGAAAACCCTAGTTCTCGTCAGATCACTGAAGTTAAGCAGCGTTGGACGCGGTTAGTACTTGGATGGGTGACCATTCAAGAATACTGACATGAGTGCTGTTGGCACATCGTGGGTGTGGTGAGCCCACACTTGTAGTTATTCATAACTACAAGAAAAACCTAGAAACACTACCCGAATCGGGTAGTGTCACGCCTACCCTGAAAGGGAAATGGTTTAATGGTATATATATGCACACGTCAATTTCACTCATGATAATTGATGATTGATCGAACAAAAAATGATAAATCTATCAGAAATGATTTCTTAATAAGTAGACGAATATCTCAAAAAGGCGAGAGATAGAAGAAGGATTCAAATATAGGATCATAAAGAGGAAACTATCTAACCATATCCAATGTTATCGAATTATTGAATTAGCTTGGATTTATGCAGTTTTTAAAGCCTATAGAACACTTTATCACAAAATATAGGAACTGTAATTCATATAATTTGAAGGTTAAAATTGATTTATCATCTTTTAACGCTAAATCCTCAATTCACCTTGAGGTATTTGCAACAGGATCGCAATATTACAACGAAATAGATTTTACTATAAATTCGCAAATTGAATCATTTTCTTTCATGTTAACTTCCTCCAGACCAAAGAATGAATCAAGAACGCCCGTGAATCATCATTTAGAGTGTTGCTCTTTTGGGAAAGTTTGTTATAACTCTCATGAGTCATAACGAATTGTAATTCGCATCGCTGCACTCTTCGGTTAAGGAATCATCTTTGATCAAACCGACAAATCTAGACATGAGAAGAAATGTTACTCCAGCAGGAAGATTATTCTTCCAAATCGCAGAGAGAAAGTGTGTATGTGTATGTTTGATATATAAACATTGCAGGGGAAAGGTGAACTGGAAAATAAAATCAAAGAAATCCTAGCGAGAAATATGTATTGAGCACGAGACTAATCCCATTTACTGGAAATATTTTGATAGCCTTGGGGTATAATATATCATCTTTAGGTCACACACAATTTTCAGTTTTATAACGTCAATAAAATGATTTGCTTTCTACACTTTATCATATTAGTTACGCTTTTTGCGATTTGCTCTCAAATTAACTGTTTTTCCTCTTTTTTAAAAGGACAACACCAGTAAAATGTTTTAATGCTCTAAAAAATTGTATCCCAGATTGTAACCTAGTGTGAAGAATGTGATGTTTTATTTTTATCTATAGAAAAAATCAAGATTTTTCAAAATGCATGCGAAAAAAGGTTTCAGACTCCATACAATTTACGAAAACTTTCCGACTAGAAATAATGAAACTTTTGAAATAATATTAATACTAACACTAAATAAGAATGGTATTCTATTATAATAAACTTATCAGGAAGAAAAATTTTAAAAACTCTATTAATCATATTGTTATGGTTTAAAAATTGAATACAATCTATCAGCTTTTCCATTAATGCTTGTTCGAAGTTTATTAAAAGGTTGCCAATGAAATATAAGATCGAATCCATTTCAAATCAGGCAGGTTCTTTACTTTAAGTTTGCAGAATCTCTCAGCGACAAAATATTTTTTTATTAATGGAAATTAGGCGAAATGTATTTTTCGAATTTAAAAAAGAAAAATCTTCACGAAGTTACAAGTATTTGAATGTCAAGGTCTATTTTTGAAAAAACACAAATCTTTCTTTAAAATTCTCAAAGTTAAACAATTCTATTTCAATTTAGGTAAAATTTGAAGAATAGTCTAGTGGGAATTCTTGCTCTTTCAATTGATCCCAACAATGTCATCAAAAAATTATTTAAGAAGAATCGAATTTTTAAAATTTTTCTCGGCAAGAAAGAAACGTAAAAAAAAATGGCAGATAAAAATTGAATATCTAGAAAAATTCCACAAAAAACACCTTTTACTCTTTTCTGGGCGTAACCATTTTTGAGGCCGGAAAAATGTTTTTTCCTCAAATATATTTTTGCATATTTTTGTTGAACTTTTCTAGGTGCTAATTTTTATCAGACCATTTTTTTGTGCCTTTCGCTGTCTCCGAGAAAATTACAAAAATTCGATTTTTCCAAAAGAATTTTTTTCAATCTATGACAGAGTTTTACCAAAAACGAAACTCACGAGATATGTGGTACATGTTAGCAGATATTTCTACAAAAAAATTTTAGTTGCGTTTTTGAGAAAATCCACTTTTAATACTTTTAGAAAGCAGCCGCTATTTTTTTTTTTAAATTTGAACAGATTTTTTGGGATCTATTGTAAGAGCAAGAATTCCCACGTCGAATCAGGAAGTAAAATCTCGAATCACTACGCTTATTCGGAAAATACCGCAACTTGAAAAAACTTTCAGTCAATTTTTTTCAGCTGGGCCTCTCTGTCTGATTTGAAATATAGTTGATCAGCTTTTGATATAATTTACATGTTCCAATTTACTTTTCGGATCCTGTTAATTTTTACCATCCTCTTTTCGGAAAATTAAAAAAAAGTTCAAAATTAGCAAAGTGGCGACGACTTGTTTGAAAATATAAAAATTATATTTTCCCAAAAACCCCACACTTATATTTTTCTTCAATTTTTGATTGTTTGGGCATAGAGAAAGTTTCTACAAAAAATACCTTTTGCTCTTTTGTAATATCTTGAATCGTTTACGAAACAAATTCAAAATTGTTATATTCAAGAAAAACAATTCTCATGGCAACAAAAATAGTTTAGCCCACATAAAGTTGATAGAATCCCTTCCTTATATGAGCAGAAACTTTTCAAAAATATAGAAAAAAATAACAAAGGTGGGTTATTCATAAAAATTTTTTTTCATGTTTCCAAAATTCCAAGCAAAAAATAAAGAAGACATTCTATCTTCAAATTTCACAAATGAGCAAGCGAAATTGAAAATGTCTAAACTCGAATAATTTCAGGTAAAACCTTCAAACTTGGAGAACTTCAAATCAAAAACGTTCAAAATTGGAAAATTTGGAAAGAAATAACTTCCAAATGGAAAAGTTTGTAACTTAGCAATGTTTAAAATGCTTTAAAATCTATTATTTTATATAAATATTAAAAAAAAAAACAATTTTTTCATATGAACACCTTCAAGCACCAGTCATTATATAGAAAAGCATTTAGTTGTCTTGTAAGTAGCAACAATTTCAAATTTAAGTTTCAAAAAAGATACTAAGTACAATATTAAAAGGATGGAGTTAAAAAATGTTCTCTTTTCAAATATAAATAAAAATTATATACCCTTTCTAGTTAATAAGAATTCAAATTAAAAAGATTTGAATAGAAAAATAATTAAATTTTTTTTTTTCAAATTTGCAAGAATTTTAAGTGCAACTTACAAAAAATGAGAACCTTTAAAAGTATTCTGAGTTGAAAAACTAATGCATGTTGACAAGTTTGAAATTTCAGAAAGAAACATTATAGAAGCGGAATCCTTCAATTTTCAACTTTAACATAATTAGGATATCGACCCTCAATTTAAAGGCTAATTTATTTTTAAATAATTTAAAGTATCTACATATTTCTGTGATTCAAAAATACTCTGGGGTTTAAAAATACTTTAGGATTAAATCGAGTTAGGAGGAAATTGATAATTTTCATTTAATTTTGAAGATGAAACCATTAAAAATCCATGTTATAATTGGATTTCTTGTCCTTAGAATAGAATGAAATTTCAAACAATGATGATTTAAAATTTTTAGTAATTGAAACTTGAATTGGATTTAAAAATCGAAAATAAACTTCAATCTGAAAGTTCTAGAGTTTTAGAAAAATTTGTTTATATAATAAAATATATTATTCTTATTGATTATATTGATATCATTATATATTAATTTTTAACTTTGTTTTATCGAATCATATTCTTCTGTTCCCATATTTATTTACTTTATTTAACTGCGATCTAGAATTTTTTTCATGAAATCAAAATTGTTTATAGAACTTGTTATAAGAAATAAAATAAAATAGTTTCATACTAAATAGAATTTTTAAAAAACTTAGAAATTTGAAATCAAATTAAAAAAAATTCTCCTGTCGACATAAATGGTTTAGCCCGCATGAAACTCACAGGATGTCTTCCTTCTAGAAAATCAATTTCAAGAAATAATTAACAAAAAATATAAATGAGCGTTGTTTGTGAAAATCGACTTTTTAAATTTTCAAAAAATCGTCGCCTCTTTCTTAATTTTAAATTTTTTTGAAATTTTCCATTGGATTTCGAAAATGGATGGTAATAACTATCGAATTTTAAAGAAAGAATTTGTGTTTTTTTAAGTAGACGTGAAAATTCCAATAGTCGTAACTTCGTGAAAAATTTTTTGTTCATCAACCAAAAAAATTCTGCTACTTTAAATGTAGAACCTGCCTGATTTAAAATAGATTCTACCAAAAAACAGGCAAAAGTTACACATAATTCGACGAAAACTTTTTTTTAACGCTGTTATAAAATCGCGAAATCTTGAATGGCTTGTAATTTCATTGAAGCGGAAACCGGACGCAAAATCAATTTTCAATCAGACGCCGATTTATCTTCTTATCGAATCCACCCCATCTTCTTTCAAATGCTGTGACAAAATTGCATTTGCGGCAATATTCAACATCGAAGGGGCAAATTTAATAACCAGCAGCAGGCTATAAAACACGAGTTTCATCCCGTTCTGTTTATGAGCAGATTTCTGGGACGATAGGTCGTTTCCTTTTTTTATCTTTCACCTTTAGCCGTGAATTTATTCAGCATCCTCCTGCGCGATTCATTCCTTTCATTTGCTAACTCAATGGGTGTTCAAAAATTTCAATCGACAGTTACAATAAAATAATATATGAGTCTCACTTCTATTCGTTTATAATTTACTGATCAGATTTTACTTTTTCCTAGTAGGCAGCTGGTGCATACATTTAGAGACCTTTTGATTTGCAATTATTACTTTATTCATATTATTATTAGTAATTAAATGATTTATTGGCAAAAGACAACCGAATTATCAAAGAAGTCTATTATTAGTATTATAAATTTGATTTGATTTGATTGGACAGAATCATTTTTTTAACCCTGAAGTTTTCTATATCTGGGTGAAAATCAAAAAATTGACAACACGATGTTGGAATTATTGAGCCTATTTTTTACCACAATGCCCTATGTACCAATTATTTTTAGTTTACTCTGTATAAAAATGATTTTGATTAAATATGAATAAATGTAATCCGATAACGTGCCCAATTATAGTTTCAGAGTTATAATCACTTTTTAAATGTCCTCGAGTTTTTATGTCATCTGGTAACAGAGCAGTTTTCCATTAATTTTATAGCATAAGAGTTTAATTTACAGATTTAAAAAGATTGAAAATGAAAGATTATTGAATATACTTCAAAATATGAAGATTCAATTACACTTAAAGTGTCTTTATTTTACCAAAATAACAAATTTAGAAGACAGGAAAAGATCGTAGAACAATACGGTATCATTCGGTAACACGGGCTAATTATTGGAGAAACCAAATTTTGAAGGTGATTTTATGAAGAAAATGATAATATGAAATTGAAATATTTAGCTGCAAAACACTTCATTTTCAGGTTATTCCAATGTGGCTTTTTTAAAACCATTTTTAAAACAAATACATCATTTTTTAAAGCTCTGCAGCTTTCATAAACAAATATATTAACTGCTCGCCAACTTAAGTTTTAAATCAAAATCTATTAAAAGATGCTTAGAGGTGTTCAAATTTATATTTTGATTATAAATTTACAATTGGTATGCAATTAATATAGTTAGTTATACCATACCATATAGCCATACCATGCTGAAAAAACCAGTTCTCGTCAGATCACTGAAGTTAAGCAGCGTTGGGCGCGGTTAGTACTTGGATGGGTGACCATTCGAGAAAACTGAGTGCTGTTGGCACATCGTGGGTGTGATGAGCCCACACTTGTAGTTATTTACTACAAGAAACTATCTACCTAGAAACCCTACCCGAATCAGGTAGTGTCACGCCTACCCTGAAAGGGAAATGGCTTAATATGGTATACATACATACATACATACATGAAAAGTGCAAGAACTTTAAAAAATGGTTTAAAAAAAAGCCACATTGAGATATTTAGGAGAAGAATCAAAAAATGTTTTCAGTTCCTTTATCGGAACCTTAGTTTTGATTATAATACTTTGTAATTTGAAATTATTGAAAAATGACGTAATTTCTTAAAAAATACGTGAAAAAAGTCGCATCGAGATATTTCGAAGACGAATCCAAAGGTGTTTTTGGATTTTAGATTAGAACTTTCATTTGTTTATAAGAGTTGCAAAACTTTTAAAAAATTATATAATTATTTAAGAAATGTTCTCAAACTAATAAACAAGTTCTTTGAAATTCGACAATTTGTGTATTAAATGTCGAAGAATGAACCTAGCATTTTCTACAAAAGAGATTAATTTTTGATTGCACTGCTTCACAATAAAAGTAGGATGTCTGACAGACTAGACAAGTCAATTCTTACGGATTTCGGGTCGCTGATTCCGAACCCGAAGTCCATATTTCAAAGTTAGTTCATCCTTTCTTCCTAACCTCAAAAAATACTTTTGTTCGTACATTTTACAGCCCTGCTAAAAATAGGAGTTTAAACGGACCAAACTAGTCAATTCCTACGTATATTGGGTCGCTGAATCCGAGTCCAAAGTCAGAATTTGCAACTTAGCTCAAATTTCCTTCGTAACAGCAAAAAATGTTTCTTGAGTTTAGGAAGAATACAAGAGCAAACTTCGGAATTCCGACTGCGGATTCAGCGACTCGAACAACGTAAGAATGGACTAAACTAGTCCGTCGAAATATCTAGTTTTTTTTCGTGGCCTGTGAAATGTACGAAAAAAGTGTTTTTGAGGCTAGGGAATTTTTTGGCGAGGGAAAAAAATAGCTAACTTCGGAATTCCGACTTCGGATTCAGATTCAGTGACCCAAAATACGGAAGAATTTACTAGTCTGGTCCGTCGGACATCCTACTTTTTCGTGGGGCTGTGTTATAATTATATTTTTTGAACACATTCTTCCTAAAACTCTATCCACATTTGGTTCCTTTGTCCAAAATGTCTGCACTCGCCAAAACATTATTTTAAATTAATTATTCAATATTGTAGAAATTATTGTCAAAACAATATTCTTACAAAGAATAGATTTTTTAAAGCATATGAGCATTATTTTCTCGTTTTATTTTTAAAACAGTTCCAGCATATTCGGAAAACAAGAAAAAACTGAGCGTTAAAATGTCTTTAATGGGGCTCAAATAAAGCTATAAATAAAAAAAGAAGAAAAAGATATTTTTCTCAAAAATAGGTCTTGTGATTTTTTTTCTTTTTGCTCCTAAATTTGTCGTTAGACACACCAGAAATAAACAAAACTTTTAGGAGTTCCACCATTTTCCTTACAATAAATTTTTGTATGTTTATTTTTTAGATGACAAATTGTTTAAATTTCGGATCTTAAAAGTTGCGATTTTCCGCATTTGATTCGATTCGTTTTTTATTTTAAGTTGTCCACTGTCCAATGTTGTATTGAAATAACTAAATTTATCAAAGCATACGGTGAGTTATTTTGAATGAAACCATTTTTGTTACAATCTGAAACCATACAATTTTAAAAGTTCAATTGTTATATGTTGCCAATATAATAAAGTTTCCAATTCGAAATGATTCAGTTTTTAAATGCTTTGAATTGAAAATTGTTTTTCATCATACCTCAATCGAAAATTCGATTTTCGATTCCTGTGGAGCGGGTCGAAAATCGAGTTTTCTACCCTTAGGAAGAAAACTCGATTGTCGACCCGCTCCACAGGCATCGAAAGTCGAATTTTCGATTATCGATATGATGAAAAATTGTATGCATGACTCGAGTCGAGGAAACGATTTCATGAGTGTGAAGTTAGCTGCCCGAGCAGCAATATACGATAGTTAGGCATAACATTTGAACTTGATCACTATAAAAATTGTAAAAGTTATCTGATGATAAAATGAATAAATTAATTTGCATTATCATAGAGCGGCCACTTTGAAGAATAATTTGATGCATCCTTGCGTGACTAAAACGTTAATTTAGAAAACAGTGTTTAAACAATTAATTATTCATATATATGTTTACCCATCTGTGTTTTATGGAAAAACAATGTTTTACATTTCGTGGGTGCATGTAGTTTTCACGTATCTGATTTATCGGTTACATCTTCACGCCAAGTTTTAGTCTGGCGTACTGTTTATTCTACGGGAACACACATATGCATTGATGTAAAATTACAATATGTTTAGGGTGATTTATTATTATTTATTATAATAATAATTATTATTATCAATCTATTATCATTTATTTATTTATTTATTATCCTGATTTATCAGGACATCTCCTGATTTTTTATCGCTGATCTGCTTTTCAGATTTTTTGTGCTATGTCCTGATTTTTCATGCCCAAAAACAATAAGTAACGTTTTCTGTACTAAAAACCTTCAATTATGCGCCCAAAATAAGTTCCTGTGTGATTAATATTGATTGACTTTCCGATCCCTTTTAGATTTTGAAAAATATGTGAAAGACATCAGTTTTTTCAAGATTCCACTATTCTGGACCATTTGTCGTGAAAACTCTAAAAACTAAAAAAAAAGTCCAAAAATTTTCGAAGAATTTGAAAAAAAAGAATGTTCAAGCATGAATAGTTCAGAAGTTATGACCTCTTTAAGTGATTTTTCAGTGAAAAAAACTTTAAAGCTTTTTCCTTTTGCACAATATCTCATCCCCCGTACATCCTACATGAAAGTTGTATAAAAATAAATTAAGGAAGATTAAATTATCTTCGAAACTCAAAGAAAATAATTTATTCTAGCTTTTATAGAACAGAAGTTATAGTCTCTTATAGCAGGCTGCTTTTTGTGGAACTTTATCATGGATCGCATTTTTGATCAAAATTTATTTTGTATATATTGCATCAGCACTTTTCACTATTTTCTACAACTCTTATACTTGGGAAAGCAAATCGTCAGGAATGAAGCTTTAAAACCATCAATTAGAGAAAACTTATAAATTATTTATTGTTGCTATATATATATATATATATATATATATATATATTAATAATTTATTAATACTGGCATAAACAGGGCGAGAGAGAGATAAAAGAATTTCACAATGTGAACTATTTACAACATTTTTAAAAGATATTCACACATGAAGACAATTACCATAATTCGATTTTTCAATTCGTAAAAAGAATCGCACAAAAAGCAACCTGCTATAAGAGACTATAAGGTAAACGTCCCAGTAATCGCCGCGGTCCCAGTAATCGCCAGTTTTGAAGTGTAAACGCCGGAAGTAAGTATTTTCCGCATTAAAATACATTCCTAAAATATTTTTAAGTAAGTTTGAAGAGTGCTTGTTATGGAAACCAAATTAGTTTTTTTGTACAAATAGTGCACATGGGTAAAAAAAATTGATTTGTATTGCCGGTGGCCATGAATCACGAAACGTGGAAAATAGCTTAACATTTAGGTTATGAAAGACGTTTCTTTGTTTAAGCTTTTAATATGTCAAGGAATTACTTGATCGGGACGAAAATTATTTTTTTGTAATGAAAGATCATTTTTGTTTCATAAAATTAAGCAAATTCTTCATTTAGTACCTTCCCGTTCGAGAAATATCGGGCGCGATTATAGGGACATTTCAAAAGCATAGTTGCTCGAGTAATCGCGGGACGAATCTGTCAAGATTTTATTTCCATATTTCGTTACAAATAATGATTTAATTAATTTCAAAAAGGCGTGAAATGAAATCGGAGAACTGAATTGTTACTGCGTGAAAAGTAATCGTAATATAAATAAGTGCTTAAAACTGCAAAAAGGTGATGTAAAATATTGGCATGACTATTATAGTGATTTCATCAGCAATTTTTTAGTTTATTATCATTTTTTAGTGAAGTTAATATTTATTGAGTAGTTTTTCATTAGCTAACATTAATCGATACTGCATAATATAAAGAAAAATGTTTAACAGATATATAATTATTGATAGTTTTAATGTTCTGATAACGTAAACAGAACATAACCTCCAAATACACATGATTTTTTTAGTCAGTGGAATTTATCAAATTTCGTCATTGTTTTTATAATTTATGTTGCAAAAAAGTTAATTATACAAATTACCAGTGTGTAAATTTTTGCATCCCATGTAATTATGTTGTACTTAGCCATTTTATAGAACAAAGTTAGGTTATATGACTTTATTATTATAGATTAGCAGTTCGAACTCGAAAGTTCATTGCCTCATCTACCCGAGACCGCCACACATCTCTGTCTTGTGCATTCTCCATGACAACTCAATATTATTTTTCGAATTTTATTTTAAAAAGGAAAGTGTTAATAATTTTTAATTATAATATTCAGTATGACTTTAACTGTAGTTTTTTGTTTTTGTAAGTTAGCCATGGTAGTTTCAAGATAATCCGCACGTTAGGATCCTATTCCGATCGTAGGTGAGTCCACTGTCCCAGGAGTGATAACCCCCATACCTCCCTAGGTCTAAGTATGGGAGCTTTCCGACTCTGACAAGGACCATGTCAACTTGTCGTCAGACACATTACAGTTTCATCCTCGTACCCTAACGTCCCCCTGCAAGGCAGCGCGCCTACTGGCATCAATACCCCTTTGGCCCTATGCAGGCGAATCATTCCACACATCCCTTGCGGGCAGTGTCATCGCTGCAGTGTCCAATGGGCAGCAGGATTTTTCCCTTACAAGATTTTTAGTTTTGGTTCGGGTATAGTTTCTAGGTGGATACACGCTGCACCTCGGCTTGCCAGAACCCACCCACTGCGTATGAACGCGAATGGGTGGGTCCTCCCCAGCCATGGTTGTCGTGTACCTATTTTCTACCAGTGCTGAATTCACCACAGACACGACTGGTTCCTATCGGCTGTCCGCGACTGCTTATTCTTGTATTCGCAGCTAACCTTAGGGGCTGTTCAGCCTCACGGGCCGTTCCTCTATCCGCAACCTGAGGACGCGCTACGTATAAAGATCTAAGGGTGGGAACTCTAAACGCGCGTAGTCTAAAAACTG
>CAKNYM010053040.1:0-15997 GCA_932195095.1 Andricus curvator | reverse complement strand
ATGAACTTTCGAGTTCGAACTGCTAATCTATAATAATAATAATATTCAGTATGATAAAAAAATTTCACCATTGTAGTTATCACTTATCGTGATAAAAATTCTAATAAATATTTACTTCGATTTATTTTTGAGACCACTTTATTTCTTATAAATAAAATATTAATTTTATTCGAAAATATTTTTAATTGAAATAAAAACTAAAATTTTAAAAGAAAATTCATTTTTATTATGATTAATTATTATAATGTCCATCAGACGTATTGGAACTATCAGAAGATTCGATTTTGAGGTTATGTTTCGACGGATTTCATCTCGGAGGCCTCGATCTCTCAATCAATATAACACTAACAATACCCCAGGTGCGAAATTGGGTCGGCTGCCAGAGATTGACCATCGGCCCAAAGTCGGCCCTGCTTTGGTAACCGATCTACGGTAACCAGAGTTGCGCCGACTAAGGTGTTTTCAGGCTGCCATGGTCCCACCGACATTGGCAACTGACGTCGGCAGCGGGCGAAAAGCCGACTGTCGGCCCAATTCTGGCCCAATTCTGGCCCAACGTTGGACCGGCCATCGGATGAACTGTGGTTCATTGTTTCAAAAAGACCGTGAAAGTACGGTCGGCTCGACTCTGGGCAAGAGATGGCCCGACCATCGGCATAACATTGCATTGTATAAGTCATCATGATGCACCCGACTGTCGGTCAAACCTTGGTCCAAATATGGGCTAGCCGTCAGATATACTAGGGTTTAAAAAAAGTTTGAAGAAATTTTTCAAAAAAATTGTTTAAACAAATTTTTTGATCCGAAATTTTTGAAAACAAACATTTTAGAAAAAAATTGTTTGAAGACAAGTTCTTGCAAAAAATTTGTTGAAAAAAATTAAAACAAAAATTTTGAAAAAAAAAATTGTTGAAAAAAATGTGTTGAAAAAAAATGTGTTGAACAAAACTTTAAGGGTTTCCGCCCGGGGCTACGAAACCCTAAAAATTGTAGTCGATTTAAATTATTTATTAAAAGTTTTTAAATTCATATTCCCATTAACAGATAATTTATTTGACATCTACATGACGTCATATAATAAGACAAAAATTAATGAGAAAAAAGAGTTAACAAATTGTTTTTCTTAACTGCTTTGAGCTGTAGCTTATGAGGATGTTTTTTTCATTGACTTTCAATTCTTTAGGTATAGATTAATGGTAATATAATGTTTAGAAATGTAATATATGTATTCATTCTAAGCAGGAACATTAACATTTATAGTCAAAATACTCGCAATCAATTATTATTTATTTTTTGAATACCACATTGTTGTCCAAGGTTGGGCCGACATCATATTAATAGATGGCCCATATATGGGACCAAATGTCGGGCCGACCTTGAGAAGACAAAGGCGGTTGACCCTTATCATTTAGCTGGTTGGCCCGACCAGTGGCGCACAAAGTTGGACCGACCGTCCGACGGTTGGCCCGACTGTGGGCCGACGGTCAATTTGCACGTGGGACATATTTCATTTCATTAAAGTATACTTAAAATACAAAGATACACTTGAAATGCACGTCCAAATCACTAAAAACTGATTTCAAGAAAACTTAACCTTTTTGGCGAAGACTGGGACAACGACTGGCGATTGCTAGTACATGGCAGATTTGTAAATGGCGGTTACTGGGACATCGGTGCTTTTTGACTTTTATTGTTTATCAATAAGAAGTAATATTAAATATAATGTAAAACCAATTTTTATAATATTCTAGGATGTTTAATGCTTCAATCAGTATACCAATAATTTTTTAACTAATCCTTCCAAAACAATTTTCAAAATATTTGAAGTCAATGAAATCTCTTATGGTGGCGATTACTGGGACGTTTACCTTAACTTCTGTTCTATAAAAGCTAGAATTAATTATTTTTTCGAGTTTTAAAGATAATTTAATCTTTCTTAATTTATTTCTATACAAATTTCATGTAGGATGCACGGGGGATGAGATATTGTGCAAAAGGAAAAAGCTTTAAAGTTTTTTTCACTGAAAAATCACTTAAAGAGCTCATAACTTCTGAACTATTTATGCTAGAACATTCTTTTTTTCTAAATTCTTCGGAACTTTTTGGACTTTTTTTTTAGTTTTTAGAGTTTTCACGACAAATGGTCCAGAATTGTGGAATCTTGAAAAAACTGATGTCTTTCACATATTTTTCAAAATCTAAAAGGGATAGGAAAGTCAGTCAATATTAATCACACAGGAACTTATTTTGGGCGCAAAATTGAAGGTTTTTAGTACAGAAAACGTTACTTATTACTTGTTCCTTTTAAAAAAGTTCACATACATTGATCAAAAAACAACAAATATCGAGTTATTTTAAAAGTGGGTCTAACGATTTTGTTCATATTCTGTAAAAATACTCAGGAGGCATTCCCAAAACATAATTTCTGAGGTACAAACTTTAGCCTGCTCATTTAAGTGAAACTTGGTTCCGAGGAGGCGTGTTAGGGAATGAACATACAATTTTATTATTTTGTTCAAAATGCAATAATTTTGGTAAAAACAAAAAATTCTTTTTTTTTTATTGAAAATTCAACTGTTTTGCTGAAAATTCGTTTTTTTTTTTTGTTAGAAAATTCAACTATTTTGTCAAATAGTAACTTTTTGGTTGAAAAGTCATATTTAGGTTTGAAAGGTCAACTGTTTTGCAGAAAATATGTCTTTTAAGCATGAAAATTCCACATTTCCGACGTAGTTTTTTTCTTTATTGCCGGAAAAATCTTTCTTGGTTGAAAATTTGTCTATTATCTCCTATATAATCTCCTTATTCATCAAGGATTTTCAACTATTTTGTTGAAAATTCGTCGATTTTAGTTTAATTCAACTGTTTATGGGTACAAATTAAAATATTTTTGGTTGAAATATCAACTTTTACATTTTTATTGAAAATTCAACCTCTCAGTTAAAAGTGGAACTACTTTGTAAAATATTCATTTTTTGGTTGATGATTAATAATTTAAATTCAAAAACCTTTTTTTGTTGTTGAAAATGTAATTCTATTGTTGAAAATTCGTTTTTAATTAACTGAACATTTATTTTTTACAAAAAATATAACTATTCCATTTTTATTAGGACATTTATCTTTTTTAGTTAAAAACTATGGTATTGTAGTCGAATACTACCATTTTTGTTGAAAATTTACATATTACATTTGAAAAGTCAACTGTTTTGCAGAAAATTCGTCTTTCTGGCATGAAAATTCCACATTTTGGTTGTTATTTTTTCTTCATTGGTTGAAAACTGATATTTTTTTATAAAGAAATTGCAACTTTTTGGTTAAAAATTCGTTTTCTTTGGTTGAATTCAACTGTTTGTGGGTTCAAATTGAAATATTTTTTCATTGAAATATCATGTATTACATTTTTCATTGGAAATTTAACTTCTTAGCTAAAATTGGAACTACTTTGTAAAATATTCGTTTTTTCGGTTGTCGATTCATCATTTTAATTGAAAACCCTTCTTTTTTTTTTAAATTTAATTCTTTTGTTGAGAATTCGTTTTAATAAGTTTAAAATTAATTTTTTAACTTAAAATTTAACTATTCCATGTTTGGCGGAAAATTTATTTTTTTAGTTAAAAACTCATGCATTGTAGTCGAATATTAACTTTTTTGTTGAAAATTCATGTTTTCGGTTTGAAAAGTCAACTATTATGTAGAAAATTCGTCTTTTGGGCATGAAAACTCCACATTTTGGATGACATTTTTTTTCTTTATTGACTGAAAAATCTTCTTTGGTTGACAATTTGTCTTTTCGGTTTGAAAATTTATCTGTTGTAGAAATTGTATATTTTTTGACTGAAAATTGAACTGATTGGTTGAAAGCTAATCTTTCTTGATTGAGGATTTTCAACTATTTTGTTCAGAATACGTCTTTTTTCGTTGAGTTCACCTGTTTATAGTTTCAAATTAAAATCATTTTTTGTTGAAATATCAGCTATTATATTTTTCGTTAAAAATTCAAGTATTTAGTTGAAAGTTGAAGTACTTTGTGAAACATTCATTTTTTTGGTTGATGATTTCTTATTTTAATTCAAAAACCTTTTTTTTTTGTTGAAAATTCAATTATATTATTGAAAATTCTTTTTTAATTGGTTGAAAAATAATTTTTGGACTAAAAATAACTCTTCCATTTTTGGTAGGAAATGTATCCTTTTTCGTTGAAAACTCATGTATTTTACTGAAAAAAAATTACATTGGTTAAAAATTAATTTTTTCAGCTAAAATATAACTATTACATTTTTGGTTGAAATTTTATCTTTTTTAGTTGAAAAATTATTTATTTTGTTTTTTTAGTAACGTGCCTTTAAATTAAATTGTATTAAGGATGGAGGAAATTCTGGTGAAGGGGTGAAAAGTGGGATAATTTTTATTAGGTGCCAAAATTACTCCCTCCAAAGGAAAGAAAAACAAAACAAATTCTTCAGTTTGCGCAACGATGTGAAACGTCAGAATAAGGAAACTTTTTTATGACCAGGATACACAGCATAAACACAATAAAAATTATCTTATGTTCTTAAATTGATGTTAAACTAATAAGTATTGATAAAAAGTACAAAAATTAGTATTTTTTCTTGTTTTGAATGAACTGAGTATGTTTTCTAATGCTACTTAACCTATCCTTATCACTAATCCCTAATCCCTTAGACCCCTGAAAAAAATAGCTTGCCGTCAAACATTGATGTTGATCTTGTAAAGACGAAATTTTATGCTCTTTTTCTTCATCCTTTTTGAAATTTCATTATTTTTTTACCTTTTTGAGTACAGAATGGTCACAAAACTTGATTTTCAATATTCCCAGACTTTTTCCTGATTTATTCCTGGCCAATTTTTTATTTTCCCTGGCTATTTATATTGAAAGATCAACATGTTAATCTTGTAAAATTTTCAATACAGAATCTTTTATAAACATAATAATACAGTGTCAGATTAATATTTCAAATTGATTCATTTATTCTAACCAATTGAGATGAATTCTTACCACAAAAGTTGAATTTTCAATCCAACAGGACGAATTTTCACCAAAAAAGTTGAATTTTCGACCAAAAAAGATAACTTTTTAACCAAATAGTCCAATTTTAAACACAATAATAAAATTTTTAACTAAACAATTGAATTTTCAACCAAACTCCAATTTTAAAACAGACAAACGTTCAACAAAACTGTTGAATTTTCTACAAATAAATATGACTTTTGATCAAAATACTCGAATTTTCAACAAAATAATACAGGAAAATAGTTGAATTTTTTACCAAATATTTGAATTTTCAACCAAAATAAATAAATTATTTGCCGAACAGTTGCACTTACAACCGCATAGCTCAAGTTTAAAGCAAGAGAAGAATTTTCAACAAAATAGTTGGTCATTTAACCGAATTCAATTTTCAACCCATAAAGATAAATTTTTAACCAAGTAGTCAAATTTTTCATGGAAAATTTTTTTATTTCATCCAAAAACCGTTGCATTTTCAACAAAATAGTTAATTTTTTGATCAAATATTTGAATTTTTAACAAAGCATTTCAATTTTCAATAAAATAGCTAAATTTTCAATCAAATAGTTGAATTTTCAACAAAATAATAAAATTTCCAATAAAACAGTTGAATTTTCAACCACATATCTTAATTTTCCACCCACAAAGATCAATTCCCAAGAAAAATATAATCGTTGATATTTGAACAATAAAAAAGATTAAATTTCTACCAAAAAACGTAATTTTTAAAACAAAATAAACCAATTTTCATCGAACACGGTTAATTTTCCATTGAAAAAGACGATTGTTGAACCAAAAATTGAAAAATTAAATTCACATTTCAAAAAATTCATTTTCAAGGCAAACAACGTATTTCAACTAAAATGATACATTTTTCAATCAAAAAGACCAAGGTTCAACAAATAAAGAAATTTTAGTCAAGAAAGAAAAAAAATTTCATCCTCATCGTTGAACTTTCAATCCAACAGATGAATTTTCTGTAAAATAGTTAAATTTTTTATCCGAAAATTTCAAACCAACAGGATTATTTTTCTACTGAAAAAGACGATTTTTCAACTGAAAAATATTAATTTCTAACCAAAATAGTTCAACTGTCGACCAAACAGATGCATTTTGAACAAATGTGATAAATCTTCAACTAAAGTGATAATTCTGCAACTAGAATAGTTAAATTTTTATTTAAAAAAATAAATTTTTAATCAAAGAAAAATTTAATTATCAACCAAAGTGATAAATTGAAGAATAAAATGCTGCATTTTCAAACGAAAAGATGAATGTTCAACCAATAAAGAATTTTCAGGCAAGAAAGAAAAAAAATGCATTCAAATCGTCGAACTTTCAAGCCTAGAGACGAATTTTCCGTGAAACAGTTGAATTTTTAACTCAAGCTCTGCAAACAAAGAAGATTAGTTTGTTTACCAAAAAAGACGAATTTTCAACTAAAAAATATCAATCTTCTACCAAAATAGTTCAACTTTCAACCAAATAGATAAATTTTTAACAAAAGTGATGAATCTTCAACTCAACATTTTTTTTTTAACAAAGTGGTTCAGCCTTCAACCAAGTAGCTCAATTTTCAATTTACTCTACAAAAAACTCATAAAAAAACGGTAAAATTTCCACTACAACAGATGGCTTTTTAAACCAAGAAGATGATTTTCCAGAAAATAGTTGAATTTTTTCCAGCAAAATTTTAGTTGAATTTTCAACAACAAAATAATAATTTTTGAAAAAAAGGTTATTTTGTACTGAAATGGTTTAATTTTTAAGCAAAATAGTTTAGATGTCGGAAAAGTATCTTAAACATTCCTAAGTTTTTTTTTATTTTTCTGGATTTTACCAAAATTCAGGAAAAATTTGAGTTTGGAAAAAAAAATTAAAAATATTTGATAAATTTTTGGAAACCTTCAAAAGTTTTAAAATATTTTTAATCTCTTCAAAACTTCTAAGATTCGTAAATATATTTTTAACTGGCTTGAATTATTTCTACAATTTTTTTAAAATCTTCTGAATTCGTGATTGACAGTTTCGGAAATTTTATGTATTGTTTTAAAATCTTTTTGAATATTCTCTTTAAATTAATTTTTCAAAATAATCACTTTGAATTTTTCCAATAATCCTAAGAATTTTTCTTTTATCTTCATTCCTTTCAAAATCTTCAAGAAACTGCAAAATTTTATTTCGCATTCTTCAAAAAGCTACATTTTGTTCTAAGCTTTTTGAAACCTTTTGAAATTTTTTTGAATTTTGTTAAGAACTTTTACATATATTTTAAAATAACTCGAATGCTTCCTAAAATCATTCCATATAGCCATATAGGTGATGAATATAATCATTTTGCAATTTCAAAACATTTGGTCAAAAATTTAAGAACAAAATTGTTGCTTTTATTATTAAAGCATCATTTACAGTTCAAATTTTCTCTTTTAGAAATAAATTTTCAGAGTTAAAATTCGTAGTATGCAAATTGAGATATACAAAATTCCAGAAAGTTCAAAAAAACAAATTTCGTTGCATCCATTTTATTAGATAGGATCAGGGATACTAATGAGAATCATTCTATTCTTGAAAAACCGTGTTTTCTTCTAGATATTCTTAAAAAGAATTCAATAACTTTTATGTTATATAAGAAATATTTATTTTAATGTTCAGTTAACTTAATTGGATTTTGGCCATATTACTATGGAAAGACTAACATTATAACAATGGTCAATTTTATAAAATGAACATAACTTGTATCTGTTTTTTTTTTAAATATTTGCTTGAATAATAAATAAAAATTCGACTTCCAAGGGAAATGCCCCAGTAATCGTGATGGTCATAACAATTGTGAAACGTGGTTATCATTTGAATACATTATTGAACAAGATGTTAAAAGTATTATTTTATGATAAAATGCATTTATTTTTAGCATTTTATCGCATTAAATGGAATTTAAATACATTCAGATTAAACAAAAAGCAATAAAATTGGCATTATGATTTCTCAGACTAAGGTCACGATTAATGGGACGTTAAACTTATCAACTTTTATAATCAAACTTTGCTCTAGAATTCCATTTTCACACATGTAAAATTGTGCCAAACAAAAAATTGAAACCCAAAAAAAAATGAAATGATTTTTATCGTGTAACAATAAAAATACATTTGTGAACATTTTCTGTGGAAATATCCTAGGAAACATCCTCTTTCGCTCCGCTGGGATTACAATAAAATCAAATTTCTTTTTAAAGTGCCGGCATTTATGAGATGTACATTTTTAAAAAAGATTCAGCTCTATTGTAAAAAAATGTGGAAAGTATGAAAAGAAAATTCGATGAAATATTCCACACAACATTTTTATTAGGAATATGTCTGCTTGGATAGAAGCAATTATTGAAATATCATTGCCTCTAAATAATAAAAATGAGTTGTAAAAATAATGAGCTTTCGCGACATTGGCAGAGTTTGCCTAATACATTATCCAGCCTCAGTTTTTCTACACATGTCCGCCATAAAAGATTTTGTGTATTTAACATTTGAAGTATAATTTTTTTCGTAGAGCAACGAAATATAAAGTAAATATTGATATCTTTCTTATGTCCATTTGATCACAAGATTGATCTTTTAACTTTCGGAGAAAGTATTATAAAAATTTTCAATTTTTAAAATGATGTGTTCCTTCTTTTAAATATAAAAGTTTACATTTAAAATATAAAAATAAAAAAGTTTCGTAGTTACCATGACAGTTCAGAAATAAGCGAATTAACTAAGATATATATTAGAGCCGAAACTCCATTGATTGAAATAAAATTCAAAACGGGCTATTACAATCAGTCAGTCTGTAAAATAAATGAAATGCAAAAAACATTTTTAAGTCAATACTGCCTCAATGTTATGAACTGAATCCAAATGGATTTATTCACTTTTTATTTGGTAAAGACATATATCACTGATTATTCATAATATAATTATATAAATTTACAATTACTATATTTTTAAATAGAAAAATGAAATTGAAAATTTTCGTGAAATTATATATTATAATAGAGGTATTGAAAAATATATATGAATTTTTAACACTGTTAACATGTTTAACAAGTTTGACTTATTTACTCAATCTAGTCGAATAAATTTGATAATCGAATTAATGATATTCCAAACATATAAAAACAATCATTATCTCAATTTTCAATCAAAAATGGATTTATCACGTTTTGTGCGCTTACACCTCGCTTGTACTTTTCCATGTTTAAATTTTAATTTGCCAATCTATGTTTGATAATCAAATGGATGGTATTCCAAATATACAGAAACAATAATTATATTATTTTTTTCAACAACTTTAGTTTCATAATCAAATTCATGATATTCTAAATATACAGAAACAATTATTATCTGAATTTTTCCAAAAAAAGTATTTAGCACGTTTTGTTCGCTTACTCACTCCTCAGTCGTACTTCTCCATATTTTAATTTGAAAGAAAGAAAAATTAATATTTTTTCCTGATTATTTCTTAAAAAATTAGGATTCGGATATCAAAAACAAGGAACTACGATATGAAATCCTTTTGTGTTTTATAGAAATTGGCATGCTTTACAGGTAATTTTTGCACAATTAAAAAAATACTTTTCGCATATCTTGAAATCTGCCCTTTGATGTCTTGGATATTATTAGTTAAAATCTTTTTTTTAATATCTATGGATGCTCTACTTCAATATCTCGATTTTTGGCCCATAGATAAATCGCTAAGATATTAACGAGTAATATATAGATAGTCTGATTCAATATACATTTTTTGCTTCGCGCACAACCCAAAATGCGTGAAAATGTGCCTGGCAAAAAGTTAAATGCGAATTTACAAGGCTCCCAGTAGAAAAAACGAGAAATTTGTACTGTGGAAAGCTTTTTTAGACTACTTTAAGCATTTATTGTATTTTGAACGAATTTCCTTTCAAAAAGGAAAATGCAGTATTTCTTTGTGCGTGATATTATTTGTTGCGTGATATTGATTTGTTGCGTGATATTATTGCAGTTGCGTCATATTAAGTAACTTTGTTGTGACGCATTTTGTCGTTGCATTTTTTGTCACTGTTTTGTGGTGAAGTCTGAGACGGTGGCCGGAGCTCATCATAATAAAAATGGGTTCACCTGAAATGTCTTACCTTAAGGTTTTAGAGGAACAGAAAACTCTTTTTAATGTTTTTTTTTTTAAATTATGATCAAAAAGAAATCTTTTTTATCATGAATAATGTTATGCAAAATGAGCATGAAAAAGATTCACAATTAAAAAACAGACTTCCAAACTACCTCACTTTCTGGCTCATTAGAGACAAAAATAACAAAAATGAAAAAAGAGGGAGAAAAAGAGAAAAAGTCAACCAAATCCAACCTCTCACTTTTTCCTTCATTCGACTTTTTTATACTACCACGGAACCAACATGTTTCGGGGCCAATTTAGACCCCCTCATCAGGGATTATTTATAGGAAAACTACAAGGTCTGATTAATAGATTATCTAATTTTGCATTCATTAGTGAAAAAATGACAAAGATATAAAAATTATTATATATAATAAGAGTAAAGATATTAAAAATTAGATCTATTCAAGGAATTATTCAGAAATAAAAAATGGTAATCATTAACTTGCTGTGTATGATGTCTAGGTATAAATATTATGATCCAAACTTCTGCACACGGTACATCACGACACTAGTTGAAATACTTTTGAAAGTCATAAAACATAGTCTCGAAAAATTAAGAAAATTTTATTTTAATATATATTAAAAATTAAAAATTTTTATTAAAGTGAAAATATCATTATCAAAAATACGTAGTGAAGTATTCAAAGTCACGAGGCCAACTAGCCTTCATCTCTAACATGAAAACTCTAAAGGCATTGCCAGATTTTTGAAATAGTTCCATCCCACTTTTTAGAGAGAGAGAGATCAAAACTATAAGAAATCGTTCAAAAATCATTATCAATCATTCAGAAATGAATACAAAAAGCAAGATATAAAAAATGATCTGAAAATAAAAAGACATAAGTAAAAAAATTATTAAGACAAATTCAGCATAATATTATTACAAAAGTACTCATTGATACATAAGAATAAATATGCACATATTTTATATATGGCATCTTCCTCAGAAAACCTTTAGTTATAGGCAACAAGGGTATTCCAACTTATTTTTGATAAGCATCTGGGTGATTTTTTAAATTAAAAAAATATGTACATCCTATATGACAACCTTATTTTTAGGTAAGTACCAGGATAACATTTTAAATAATATGTACATCCCATTAGCAACCTCATTTTTCAATAAGTACCAAGATGACATTTTTTACAAAAATATTCTAACATGTAATATGTATAAATGTAAAATTTTTTGTTAAAAACCTGAAAATATGTAAATTATGAATATTAAGGAAAATTGATTTCTAAATTGGAAAAATATGTACATCCCATTAGCAACCTTATTTTTCAATAAGTACCGGGAAGACATTTTTTAGAAAAATGTTCTAACATATATCATGTATAAATGTAAACAAATTAAATTTTCAATGGAATAGAAAGAGTTGGTGCAAAGAAGAATTCTCCTCAGTATTTGAGATCAAGATTGGACAATCTTGGAATCCTTTCGGACAAATGTTGACGATTCAATGCCTTTTTGAGGGCAAATTCTTTGCAAAAGGACGTTAACGAAGATGGAAATGGTTATGTCTACGATTCTAAACGATTTAAAGAAGTGGAGCAGACCTACTACGACTGCACGGATTATATTTTGGAAAATCTTCCCGGAAGTTCGGATGTCAAGCAGCTTGAAAGGCAAGTGAAGCCAGAAAATACTTCTGTCTTAAAACTTCCTTGAATCTCGATACCAGAATTTTCTGGCGAGTATACCGATTGGTTAGAATCTCGCGATCTTTTTCATTCTTTATTCATTCAAAAGGAAATTCTCGATGATACGCAGCGTTTGCATTATTTGAAAACTCTTTTGTCGGGTGAAGCTTTAACTATTGTTAAAAATCAATCTATTACAGTCACTAATTTTGAAAGTGTGTTTTGTTTTGCTGAGTGCCTTTGGCTTTTTTTAAATGTGTACTCAAGTTCAAAAGCTCTAAGAGGAGAATCTAGGTGTTGTATTAACAATGGTTTTGGTTCTATAAGAAACCCTTCCCTTCAATAGCTCTATAAATGGAAAGATCCGGCACAACAAAGAAAAACGCTATAGTTAATACAGTCCTCTCTCTTTGACTTTTATTCCTTTATGGACTTATATCAGGTTTTATACAGAGATCAAACTCATAATATATTCTAAAAGTTCTATGAAAAGAACACTTATTATTTTTGCGGAAATTAACATTGATTATAAACCCTGCTCGAAGTAAATGCATAGAATCTCTATCCTTTTAACTCATTTTCTATCTCTAAGATTGAAATGCAAAGCAACGATTTATCCATCTTTATCCCGTGCCTATCCCTTCGATCCTTTTCTATCTTTCTTCCAATCTACAATTAGCTCTATTCTTCTGCTACAATTACCTCTATTCTTTTGAATCCCAATCTTCCTATCCATGTCCATCCGCCACTCATCCACATGTATCCTTTTCGTCCCACTCCCTATCCCTATCCTACTGTTTCTATCCAAACGAATCCTTCGCTTATTCACAGCTATCTTTTTCTATCAGTTAGCAATCCAAAATCTTGTCTATCTTTTTCAATCTCTATCTTCTTATCTAATTGAATCCTTTTCTATCTTCTCTAAAATCTAAGATAGTCCTATCGTCTTGATTTCCAGTCTTTCTATCTAAACGTATCCACAGTTTATCCACCTCCATCCAAGCGAATCTATTTCTATCTTTTCTGAAATATAATATAGCCCTTTCTTGAACCCCAGTTTTCTATCTAAATTATCCATCTCTATTCTTTTCTATTCGTTAGGCAATTCCAAATTTCGTCTTTTTTAATCTCTATTTTCCTATCTAATTGAATCTTTTTCTATCTTTTCTGAACTATAAGATAGCCCTATCCTTCTGAATC
The DNA here is from genome assembly GCA_932195095.1 of Andricus curvator. Taxonomy (NCBI): domain Eukaryota; kingdom Metazoa; phylum Arthropoda; class Insecta; order Hymenoptera; family Cynipidae; genus Andricus; species Andricus curvator. The sequence goes on along the minus strand of CAKNYM010053040.1, from coordinate 2,946 downwards.
CTGGTCGTTCAATCCAAACGAATCCTCCGCTTATCCACTCCTATCCCTCTCCATCAATTAGGCAATCCCAAATTTTGACTATCTTTTACAATCCCTGTCTTCCTGTCCAAGTAAATCCATTTCTATCTTTTCTGAAATATAATGCAGCCCTATGCTTCTGAATCCCAGGCTTTCTATCTACATGAATACTCCGCTTATCCACCTCTATCCTTTTCTATCCGTTATGCAATCCCAAATCTTCTCTATCTCTTTTAATCCCTATCTTTCTATATAATCAAATCTTTTCCTATCTTTCCTGAAATGTAAGTCAGTCCTATCCTGAGGAATTCCAGCCTTTTCATCGAAATTAATCCTCAGCTCAGTACCGGCAGATTTCCAGTAGGTGGCTGACCGTAAAGATCCAACACAAGTGAAATCATTTGCTTGAAACTCGAAATATATTATTATTATTATAGAAACGGATAGTACATTTTTACTACATTTTTGATTAGATTCAAATGGGTAGAAGTTAAAACGATATACCGTGGATAGAAATTAATGAGAATATTCAAATGTGATATGGATTAAAATGGATAGAATTTAGAAATAATGTAGGTATAGAAAGGGATAAGATTTAGAAATATTTGACGGATGAACATGGAAAGAAAAGGATTAGTCTTCATGAATACGGCGGATAGAATCATTGGTAGAAAGTGATAGGTAATTTGACGACAAAGGATATAGTCAGGGATAGAAAAAGATATACAGTTGTGACTGCAAGGGATAGAGTCAGGGAGACAAAGAGACTTGTCTAAGTAGACACGATGGGTAGGGCGTGAAAAGAAAAATATAACGTTTGTTGGATGCAAAGTGTGCATTTGCATTTCTCTAACTTTTTACGTTTCTGTCTTTTTGAATCTTTTTGCTTCCAGCAGGGAGAACATTAAGATAGTATAGGCCTTTTCCGGTTCTTTGATGTTTTTATCAAATGATGGCCAGCATGTTTCGACTCGGATCCGAGTCCTTTTCAAGGCTGAAACATTTATCATTTTGGTGGGGTATTCATCCTGCTTACTTTTTTCTGACCAAAGCCAGAAGTTTGGCACTCAAAAGTGGCATAAGTTCCAATGTTTGATACTCCGAAAGGGAAAATGTGCCCAAGTTTGGCACTCCAAAAGGGCATAAGTGTAAACGATTGGCACTCCAAAAGGGAATAAGTGTCAAATTTTAGCAAACCAAAATCACATAACTGTAAAAAGTTTGGTACACCAAAAAAAAGTCGGTGTCAAAGTTTGGCACTCCAAAAAGGCGCCGGTGTCAGAGTTTGTCACACCCAAGCATAAGTGCCAAAGTTCGACATTGCAAATGTGCGCAAGCACCAACATGTGGCAATCCAAAAGGAAATTATTTCTAACGTTTGGTAATCCAAAAAGGAATAAGTTCCAACGTTTCGCCATCCAAAAGGGCGTAAGTGTCAATGTTTGGCAATCAAAAAGGGAATATGTGCCAACGTTTGGCCATCCAAAAGCGCATAAATGACAAAGTTTGGCCAACAACAAAAATGTGAGTGTCAAAGCTTAGCACTCGAAAATGGCGTAAGTGTTAACGTTTAATACTCCGAGAGGGAATCAGTTTCACAGTTTAGCAAACCAAAAGCGCATACGTGTAAAAAGTTTGGTACTCCAAAAACTCGTTGGTGTCAAAAATAAGTGCTCCAAAAGGGCGCAGGCGCTAAAATTTGGCAATCCAGAAGGACATAAGTGCCAATAGTTGGCAATCCAATAGCACATAAGTCGATGGGTCCTAAAATAAAAAACTACGCAACCCGCGGCGGCAGATAGAAAATACGTATCTGACGCGCTCTATACTAAGTATATAGAAATTTATATATACTTAGTATAGAGTGCGCCAGATGCGTATTTTCTATCTGCCGCTGCGAGTTGCGTAGTTTCTTTTAGGACCCATCGAAATGTCAAAAGTTTGACACACCAAAAATACGTATGCGTGAAAGTTTGGCAAACTAAAGACACATGAGTGTCGACAGTTTGGCACTTCATAAGATGTGGGTGTCGAAGTTTGGCGTTCCAAAAGGGCTTAAGTGCCAACACGGGGCAATCCTAAAAAAAATTAGCTCCGAAGTTTGACAATCCAAAGGGCCTACTTCGACTACCATTTTTTTCTCAGTGTATAGTTCTTAAATAGTACTTATTGGTTTGATTCCTCAAAATGGACCTAATTCCCATACCTGCCCTGATACGCATTACTGTTTCCAGCAGCCATGACTACGAATTCACGGACCGTGAATTTTGAGTCTCCTCGAATGGCGAATGTAGGTGAATTAAGACTCAGATCCTCCTCGACCGACATAGATCGTGATCGTTCCTTCGTCTCGGAATTGGGCTGGAAATGTGTGTGTGAGAGTGTGTATGTGAGAGAGAGACCCATTACGCAGAACCACTGTGGCACCTGACTGAGGTTGCAATTGAAGCACATTGTCGCTCTGGGCTGGTCCGAGCAAGAACAAAAAAGTCTTGGAGAAATGTGGATTCGATTTCGCATAATTTATGAAGCCAGTGGAAAGAAATTTGGTCCAAGTACAAGAAATCTAGGTCTTCAGGAAATGTGAACGATTTCATAATTTACTGAATGGGCCAATACGATTTATATATATATATATAGGGACAGCTGTTGGGTACACACACACAGCATAATCCTGTTAGACTATAATATATCTTAGTGCAAATTTTGCAATTTAAATTTAAAGAATTTAGAATCCTAAATCATAAAAATTAGGAAGTAATTTGAATTTGAAGCGCTACAAATTGAAATTTTTCCAATATCGAGCGCTTGCAAATTTAAATTGTTTTCATTCTTTTGAACGTTTTTTTTTTTTAATTTTGAAATATCGAACGCTTTGAGTTATAATTTAACTTTGAAGGTTTTAGTGAGAAATTGTAAAATCACGAC
>CAKNYM010053038.1:628925-669518 GCA_932195095.1 Andricus curvator | reverse complement strand
TATCCATATATACCACAAAACTGTACTGCGCATCCATGTGTATCATAGAAGTCTAATGCGCATCCATAAGTGTCATAAAAGTGTACTGCGCAGCTATGTGTACCATGTAACTCGACTGCGCATCCCTATTTACAGCCGACCGGGTGTACGCATCCGCATGTGTCATAGAAGCGTACTCCCGTGCAGCACACCGCTAAATGTTGAATATCTCAACTGCGCGGCCCTATATATATTTACGTAAATTCGAGAAAGAACGGGCGAACTTTCCAGAATGTAAGCATGTGTTTTCCAGCGCCGTTGGCAGCTGGTGTATCGAGCCTTCTAGATGCCACCAGTGGATCTTTCCTAGTATAATCACTAGAACTCATATCATGTATCCATACTTCTTTCTTTATGTCTCGAGCCTTCTCGAAATTTCGACGTATAGAAAATCGTCAGAGATCACCAGCGAACCACGAATTCGTTCCAGCTTTCCAGAAATTTCGACCACTGTTTACCGACCAGTTGGAAAGTTCTAGAAAGTTCAACGAATAAGAATCTAAGAGGCAATAGATCCACTTTGATCGAAACTCCTGGAAAAGCAAAACTCTAGAAAGTTCCAGAACTTGGAAAATCCCTGATCCCACATGCGCCCCCTTTAAAAAGTTGCTTGTGGGTTCGGTCGGTAAAACATGAAACATCCTTATTGGCCGAGTCAAGAATCTTCGTCAGCCTTAACGACAGTTCAATTACCGACTTTGGGAACTGACCAGTGGCGCCATCTATCGGTGGCAGTTGGCAGTACGTAGCTGTCGCCGGACCGTTACCGGCTAGAACTACGTAGTAGTGTCCCAGAACGCGCCTAGCTTAACTACTCTGTTTCTAAAAAATTACCGTGATTGCAGGAATTGTTTAGCACGTATGCAGCTTCTGTTTTTCCTGTCCCACGAAAACCAATACTTTGCTTGCGGATAAATAGAATTACATCTGAGGGGCTGATAGCAAAAACGGAGTAGAAAAGTCGTCGCAGCAAAAACGAGTTAAGAACAATCCGGAAAAAAACGACTTGAAAAGAAACAAGAATAACGAGGATTGTATCGTATATTATAACATAAAAGATAAATACAATGATACATTATAATACAATCTACCGTACTATAATATCAGTACTATATAAATATATATATATATATATATATATATATATACAATCAAAAAGATACAATCTTCGTTATTCTTGTTTCTTTTTAACTCGTTTTTGCCCGCATCGTTCTTAACTCATTTTTGCCCCGAAGATTTTTCTACTCCGCTTTTGCTATCAGCCCTCATCTATGATTCGTCGTAACACCTCTCTTCTAAGAGCAACTTTTCTTTTGCGCTGATGAACAAGATTTTGTTCAAATAATTGATTTACTGCCTTATTTTCCGAAAATAAGAAAAAGGCCTTAACAGCCTCAAGATCCGAAAACTAGAGGAGATTTACTTCTTTCAGATTGGCTATAAAAAGTCATACGAATCCAGCAAAATATTTGCTTTCGATTTTTACAATAAGAAATCCATAATCGCTTTTCGCCATTTTGCTGAAAGTAAACCCGATCCTTACTAAACGGCAAATTTGAAATACTGCCTTGTAAACCCTCGGGCTGAATTGGATGGAGCCTTATCATTTCTCGTATTGTTTCATCAGTGATATTTTTGGGAACAATAAAAGGATCTGGATTCGGTTCGAAAATAATTAGATTTTCCTCAGTTGGATACTCATTTGCTTCAGCATTAATTATTTTTTCGCCTTGCTGGAGCACATTTACTTTTACTGTAAGGTGCATAGTATCTTGAGGCAGGTATTCATTTTCCGCACTTGTGTGTAGTGATGGACGTTTACCACCGTGCTCGTGCTCGAGCATGAGCAAGACCGAGCATGCTCGGTCATGACCGAGCAGAGCGAGCAAGAGCGGTCATTGTTTAATTTTAGGCAAAGGCAACGTGTTTAAACTATAACAAATAATTGAAGTAAGAATTTGAGACATCTCTTTTATTCGTATATATTTTTCAGCCCTTAGAAATGTAAACTGTAAGAAAAGATTTGGTGACATTTACAATCAGCTAGTAATTATACGTGCAGTGTATTTTCAAATTACAATGTGTAATCTGATTAATTTACGATACTACAGTACTTATTTGCAATCTAGTGCAACTTCACTTCAGGTAACAATGTGAAAATCGACCGAAGGTTGTTTTATATGCAGTCGACTGTAAAATTACTACGTCCGATGATGGAAATTATTCGATCGGCATGAGACATAGTAAGTTTACGTAAGGTGATAAATTTACTTCGGACTTTAACTCTACGAAAGCATATGTGACCGTCCGCGAAGAAAGGGACCTAATGCGTCAAAGCTGAATTTTACAGGACGGGCGACCGTAGCAGAGCACTCAAGCTAGCATTTGAGTAGTGGGGTGCGTCTACGAAAATCACCCCCTCCACTTACCACTACACTTTTAGGCACGAGCCAGTGAAGCTCACGGACACATCGCGTACAGCTGTAGTGGTAAGTGGTGGGACTGGCTTTCGTAGGCCTCTCGTTCGGTCTCCGCGTACGCTTATCATGCCTATGTTTGTAGCTTTATAACAAGAAAAGTAATTAACTTAAAAAATTTCTGATGATTGGAAATAAAAGAGCAACTCAGAAACTATCGATTGGCGTAAGAAAATGAAAATCGATTTTTTCCGCATCAGGTCCCTTTCTTCGCGGACGGTCACATATGTAAATTTTGGCGATGTGTGCTTTTCTATCGCGAGGGAGTGAACCCGCATGGACGAACGCCGCAGAATTATATGCAGGACGTAAATTTGGACCATTCGGGACTAGTGAGTGGAAGTCGTGCCAAACGATGAGTTCCGGAGACGCCCGAATGGCCTCTTACCAACGGGTGCGCATTCCGTTCGTTTGCATTTTTGTTTACGTTATTTTGCACGTTATGTCGCGTTGCGGTGCTCGTGTCGAACTTGGAAATTTATACATTTTGAGACTGTCAAGTGGTTATCTTCCGTTTTCTCCCTTAAGGGCATGTGACACAGTCAAATATCTATATTACCGACCTCACTTTTTCAGTTTATTAAATTTTTTTTTTTAACCTAAAATTTAAAACTTTGTAATATGTATCAGAAGACCATAAACTACGTTTATGTACTCTATTTGAGTAGAAATTTCGCTAAAAATTACTTTCAAGAGGCCTCAAACTTTGAGAAATGCAAGAGCCGACAGCAAATTACGTTTATGTACGTCAAGCATACAAATTGAGAACCTCGGAAATCTAAGCACTTGGCCTTTGTGATTTCTCACTCAAGTTTTCTATACGAAAACTTGAGTGAGGGTCCTACGTGACAAATTGCCGATTCCCGAGTTTCAAAGCGACGAGTTTGCCCTTCTTTTCTCACTCTATTCCTCTCTCTCTCTCTCCTTCTCTCTATCCTTCCTTCTCAGACGCACTGGCCATACAACCGGGGAGCTCAACCGAGTATTATGCGAACAATTTTTAAGTTATTTAACTTATAAATTGTTCGTCATAATAAATTATGAAATTACCGGCCAATCAAGGGGGACACCAAATTCCTTTCCCAGCAATTAAAATGATTAAAAGTAAATATTATAGAGACCCCATCTGACTAAATGACAAGATATTATTTTAAACAAACTCCCCTCGGGCCAAACTAAGAAATAAACAGATATCCGATTGATGTACGTGTACGCATGTTTTCGTGTCTACCCGTACATCAATCAAAAATAAGTATATTTAAATTAGATGAGGTATTTAGCTCAAAAAAAAATTATATTATTCTGTATTTTCTAGGATAACATATTTATTAGGGTAATTGGGGAATAACGATAGATCGGTATCATAATAAATAATAATATTTTTAACGAACAAACCATTTTTTTTACTAATTAATAATAATAATTAATCAAGAAACCGAACTACCGTTCTATTCGCCCTAGCTTCAAAATTCCTTCGGGGAATTAAAGTTAGGATAGGTATGAGATGGTGTAAAATTTGTTATTATTTTATATTAATAATTAATATTTTTAATTTACTATTAAAAATTTGAGTAAATGAAATAATTGTAAGTTAGTGTAGAGTCAACGCACGGAGGCATGAGGCCGCGGGGCCTGGCTGGCGATCCCCACCGCTCGGTTGCGACTCCGTTGCGATATCGCAGCCAATCGGCGGGCTCGTAGCCGTCCCCCTCCGCCACAGGCAGCTCCGTGTGAAGGCTAGCGAGAGCCAGGGCGCGTCATAAATGACATTTTATGTTCGAACGCAACGGAGGCAAGAGTACCGCTCTTCCCTCCGACATTTTCGAATCAATAAATACAATTAAAAGCAAATCGTGTCTCATCTCTTAGAACTCCTAGTTCTCTTCCAGTTAAGTTTTCCTTCTTTTCTCTCTTTTCATCGAGTCCGGTTCCGGTCAGTGTCGGCGAATCATTTAATACTCGCGTCATCGCTGAGATCTTCGAGGACAACATCCGAATCCTACAGCCGCGGTTCCAGTGACAGGATAAGGGATTCGAAACTTGACAGGATCTACGGGAGGAACTTCGTCATCGACAGCCAGGAGCCACGCCGAATTCAAGTAAGTTATAGGTGCTTTATCCGAATAATTGATTCACTCCGGTGAATTAAGAGATACTCTCTGTGGCACAAGCGCGGTCTGTATCGCTTTTCAATTATTCGGAAAGTAGCGGGCTTCAAGCTCGCCCCTGTAATTTCTTCCGGGGATTTTGGGAAGTGTGTCAGAGAATAAGAACCTTCATGCCAGGCGGTTCTCTCGACACTTCCCCCATCTCCCGCACTCGACGCCGCCGCCTTCAGCGGGCAGCGCGTGGTGTCCGTCCGCGAGGAGGACTGAATCAAGCGGAGCGCTGCCGCGACCAGAGGCCGGAGGAGCGCCGCCAACGTGGGATAGAGGAGAGCGGGCGACAGGTCCAGGAGGACCGTGCATCCAGGGTCGTCGCTCTCTACCGACAACAGCATCGGGCAGGAGCCTTCCGCGCCGCCGAATTAGAAGCGGCGCGGCGGAACCAGGAGGGCGGGTTCCGACGCGCCGCCGAGGTCGACGCGGAGCGACGACGTGAAAAGGAACTCCGACGCGCCGCCCAGGAGATAGCGGCGCGCCTACAGCGAGCCGCCGACGATCAGCGTGCTGCGACGGAAACAGCAGCGCGCCCCGCAGTCTGTGCCGCCCCTCAGGAATACGATCCTTTGGCCCCGGCTTTGTTCCGGAAGGGCATGTGGCAGCTGCTTGGGGTCAAGCGCGGCCATCCTGAGACCCGCGTCAGCGTCGTCCGTGCACCGAACGGACGGTACCTCTGACGTTGAGGTTACCCCGATTCTGTGAGGAACCACGACACGATTTTCCGCTCGTGGAACTCGTACAGAGGAATTCGACGGCGGTCATCGACTGATGTGACCCTTCGACGCCGTCGGGAGCCTTACGCGTTCCTCCGACGAAGGAGCTCCCCGCGCCTGCCAGCTTCCGGGTTCCAGACACTCCTGGATCACCCTGTGCAGCTGCTGAACCTGTCGGTTCGCCAGCTCGTCCCGAGCGTACCCTATCACCACCGGGTACCCCTACTTATGGACGGGCTAAAGGCTTGGCGGAAGCTCGTGAAGGGTGACATAAAAAGTGTACACCTTCCGCCGCCCACCAGCCAAAAGGACGTCCCCCGGGACATGCATGCCTTCGACGATTGGCTAGCCGAACGCGCCAGAGAACGTGCCGCCGCCCAGGCCCAGAGGCCCGCCTGAGCGCACGCTTCTATTCATCTCTCTCCCTATCGTACGAGGGACCGCGCCAGTCACGCATGAATTAGTTGCTTCCGCAACCTCGTCACCCCCCTCTTATTCTCGCATTGTAATCTACCTCCCCCCCACACACACAGGCTCAATAGCTGGGGTGGAGAACAAGTAACACCAGAGTAAATCATGCGAGACATAACCTCTAAATTTAAAGTAAAGCGTTGTTGTTATTCTTTTACTTAAGTAGCAAAAATAATTAAAATTTTTTTTTTAATTTTCGGACTGTAAGTGTGCTGAATTTACTGCGGGGAAAATATACTCTAACTCGTATGGAAAGTACTTACTTGACGGGTGTGTACATAACAGTCGAATCTTGAAAGTTAAGAAATATGTGAGGTTTTTTGTCACTTAGAAGCATGAAATGTTTTTACATTTTTTAATATTGCATCACATTTATGGATTTCAAGTTTTTACTATGATTATTTCATTGAATCTACTAAAATCTTGTTTTATTATGACTGCTAAATTGACGTGGTGCAGTGCTGCCAACTCTTCTTCACTGAATGAATAAGTAACTTTTCACTGGTTTTCAGTGACCGGATTCCAGCTATTTGAATCAGGGAGATTTAGTAGCTTAGTGGTAGAGCACCTGACCGGCAATCAGTTGACCTGGCGTTCGAATCCCAGCGGAGCGAAAAGGAGTAGATCTTTTTTTCTAAATAAATTTTAATTGTGTGCGTAAGGATTTCTCGAATGGTTGATCGTCACCTTCTCTGATGATAATACAGATTCCCAGTTATTAATTCATTTTGGCTTCTAGAAGCTTATTTGAATCTAAATAATTTTAATTTATAGGTACCTACTTCCTAACTTTGCATTGAATTTGTTAGTAAATTCGTAACCACATGCTAAACATGACTAAAAACTGATATATAAAAATTTAATTCAGAAGTTTTTTACAATAATGTATATACATATTAACTTCTCTGAAACTGATGGTACTGAAAATTGATAAGGAAAAACATTTCATCGCTAATAACAAATACTATCAATATTTGATTAGTTTTAGAATTTGAAAAACACAGAACTCGTTGCACCTTTTTTAATACAAATAATTAAAGGATTAAAGTTCGTTATTGCTAATAAACCTGTGTACATACTTTCAAGTATTTAAATATCGAATAGTGAAAAACAAAATTTTTGGAATCCCTGAGAAAAATGTTTCTTTCATTAAAAAAAACGTATTGTGTTTGAATTCAGCCACAAATTCTACTTGCTTCTTCGAAAATACATTCCGTTTGGAAAATTTGTTTAAATCAAGCCAACTGTATTGAAAGAAATTTTTTGGTTTGTGCTAAATAATATAATCATTTGATCAGTTCCATTTTTTCACACAATGTTTTTACACTTCATTTTAAATAGCCTCTTATGATTTTATTCAGATGCCATCTTTAGTCTCCAGACGTAAAAGTTAAAAATTTGTAATGCTTTTTACAAAATAAAATACAAAAAATTGAATTTTTCAAATTATTAGCGAAAAGGACTTGCTTCAATCTGGTTAAATAAAAGATTTCATTTTTCACAATTTGAGAAAAGCAATTCTTATTATTCTTACATTCATTCAGTTTAAATTCAACCATATTCACGCTTGTAAACTTGGTATTAAATTCTATGTAAAACATTCTTATTCTTAACATAACAAAAAATATATAATTCCTTTTAAAAAATTCAAGAAATTTGTGAGTTAAAGAAGACATCCAAAGTTCGAAAATCTCACATCCTAATTTGCAAAAAATGAGTTTGAATTTTCACAAAAATTTCACTTTCACTTTGTATACTTATAGAAAAATATATATTTTTTGCACTCAGAAAATATTTAAGACCCCGTAACATAATTTGTTTCGTTTTACCAAAAATAAGTTCAAAATGAAGGAAATAATTTTAAATTGAAGAAAAATTTTCAGATCGGAGAATCTTTTTTCAGATTGTAGAAGACAAGAAACCATTTATGTGATCATTTTCTTATTGCAATTATTTTTAAGCGTTTGTTCTGCCTATGATAAAAAATGCCTTTTTGAATATTCTTCACTCATCCATAACTCCCAAAAAAATGAAATGTTGATGGATATTTGCAAAAACAACAAAAAATTAACATTTCACCTGTGAGAAATTGAACTTTAAAGAAACTATTGTTTCTACTGTTTAACATTCAAAATCGTCATTCGAAAATAATACTTCCTTACTTGCTGTGATTGGTGGTGTATTTAGATATTCACTAGCAACGGAACTTAATCGTGGAAGGTGTTCCTTTCTCGCATTCCAAAATGTCCTGGGATCGCTGGGCCGATCCATGATACCTTCCCTAAAGTACAATTTTTTTCTTCTTCTTCTTCTGTTTTATCCTTCAGCAGGACTGGATGCATATTTGCTGCTGCCAAAATTTCTGCATAACTGCTCTTCAAAGAAGACATAGAATGGCTGTCAACAACTTCATCTGATTCTGTAGCATTTTCTGTGACGAAGTTGTTGTCTTGATTCGTTTGGTAAAATTCCTTCACGCGACTTCTCTGCATATCGGTCACTACTTCTGGAGTACCGCGAGAAAAAAAATTGATTTAAGTCGAGACTGCAATACTGTCGCCAATTAAAAGTGTGGTTTCGTCTCAAGCTCGCCCAGTTTTAAGCTAATTTCCATTTGCAGATTGGACTGGAACGAAAATAAGCTGTGAATGCATTTTTTCTTTTTAATGCATTTCTGCACTGACAATAGGGCTGGTATTATTTCCGAAATGTTTGATTTCTCTGCGAACATATTCTTCACAGAGGCTTCCAAGGGCTGCACTAACTGGATTAGTCCTTCTACGATCTCCCACTATACGCTTGATAGTGTTTTTCTTCTGTCGGTATCTGCACTCTCTGCAGCATATATGCCCAGAGTATTCTTTAATTTAAAGAATAGGTTTGTGGATTTGCAAAGAGTCATAAACGTAAAGAGTGAATATTGGCATCAATTTTAAAAAGATTACTGCGATCATCAGCGGAAGTATGGAAGGGAGTAGAAATAGACTCACATTCCTTTATAGTTTTTGACACATCACTGCATTCGTTGAGTACATGAAAGAACAAAGAGTCGGCTATTTTCTTTCTAGAGTCATTCTTCAAAATTAAATGAATGTGCTCTTTGTTTACTTTCCACTCATTCAAAATTTGATCCAATATTTCGGATACTCTTTCTTCCTGTACAGAAAAAGTGACAGGCATCAACAAAGCGGAATTTTGTTCAAATTTGTCTCCTAACCAATGAAGTGTAAGTAACATAATAGAACGGTTTGAAACGTAGCACTTTGTGATGTTCACACACAAACTTATACACTTTGTTTTAGCAATTTTAGCTTCAATTTTCCTGTTCACACTGTCACAGTTGTCGGGTATGATTTCACTGTAAAAAAAACCTTCTTGTGGAATATTATATTGCGGATTGGTGTTCTGCATGAAGGAAATAAATCCGGTTTTCTCCACGATGGCTGGGTCCTGATCTAAGACAATCATTTCCACAATTTCGTTGCTTAATTGCAACGCTCGTGAATCGTTCGCATTCCAAAGTTTGACTTTACGGCTCGTCGATTGCTTCTCTGAAGCTGCAATATCGATGGCATTTTCAATGCAATAATTTTTATGGTGGACTCTCAAATGGGCCATCAAAGGAGTCGTCGAAGCTCTTCTTCCTTCACCGCCACAAAACGCACAAAGCCTTTGTCTCACCACTGCACTCTCTAAATACTCGCCACACTGAACTTGTTTTTCCGCTCAACATGAAATTTTTTCCACACAATCAAAACAAAAATAATAGTCTGATCTTGCAATTTGCAATCTATCGCCCACAATGCTGAGTCCTAACTAACTGCAAGCTGCAAGTCAACTGAGAAGTTACACTTAAGGGCAGCGTGATTTGAGCAGGGTTTCAAGGTGTAAAACAGAAAATGTGTTTAAGAAGGGATGTAAATTGGGGAAAGTACTGATGGTCACAGGTTGTGACCTATGATACAGGTGCACAGCTCTGAACTTCCTCACGCCCGCCAGTGGACATTTATTCAATTTATATTTTATTCTTTTTAACAAATATGTTTTTCAGACAATTTTGTTCGTTCAATCAATTCGACAAAAGATTAATATTCAATTGCGTAAATAATCATTAACGAAAATAAAAAAAAATTATTTACTGTTAAAATTATTATTATTCAATGTTCGATGAGTATATTGGACATTACTTTGATTTTAAATACAAATTATCTATTTCTTTCATTTATCTCTGGGATACTTAGAATTTTTTATATTATAGCTTAAATAAGAGGATTTATGCAGGTACCACGCTTTTATTGTCTAGTTATTTATGGACTTTGGATGAAAAATGCATGTTGTAATTTTCAAATAATAAAAACAATATTTTGGGGTCTAGAATCTAGATTCCAGAATGAGCCACTGATGAGAAATTTTATGTTGTATCAGAAGGATGCTTCTTGACACAAATGGAATTTCCTTCTAAATTTAAGGTTAAGAGGAATTTCATTTGTCTCAAAAAGAATATTTTTGCAGCAAACATCATCCTTTTGCAACAAACTTCACCTAATCTTGCAGCCAACTAATTCTGTTTGTACAAAAAAGATATTTAAATGGTTCAAAATAAAACAGACAAGAGGACGACGCTTTTGTTTCAAAACATCATTTTCTCTAAGTGGCTCTGCAAAATCATAATTCAATAAATAATAAAATAAATGAAGATTTCCAAAATTTAATTCAATGATCAAACCGATTCATACGTATAATTTAAAAGAAGGGAAATGATAAAAGATTGTTAAACGTTGCGGCAGCTCGAACGGTGTTTTGAGAATGAAAGAAAAAATACACAAGAGTTCTCATAATTAGTATTCAGTTTCTGGGACGGAATATTGAAATTTCGAATTTGCATGCAATTCAAATTGCAACTTATGTGCAGTGAAGGAAGCGACCAAAGCTTGGTTAAAAAACGCTCCCTGGCGAAAACAATCTGACGGAAGTTTTGGAAAAGTAATCATGCTAAAAAATTACATGCGAAAAAGTAATTTGGCATGGAATCATTGAAAAAGTGTCGATCAACTTATTCATAGTACTTTTCATTTGTGGAAACATAAATGGAATCCTGTTTGGGATCCCATTTATGTTTTCATAACTACTCCACTACTTTTTGTACAGTCGAAATTATAGTAAATTAGACGTCGAAACGATTAATAATACGACGTCGACACGGTCATTAATTCGACGTCGAATTGAGCGACATAATATCGTCGAATCGACGAAAAATCGATGATTTTTCGACATCAAAAAACGACGTTGATTCGACGTCAAATCGAACATCCATTTCTGACTGGGTAGGTGTTTCAATAAAATGCAGTCTTCGATTTTCATAAAAATTGTCATCATTTTGTGAATTTTAAACTGCTTTTAACTTTTCTGGCAGATTTTGAAAAACTAATAAATCTTTCTTAAGAATTAAAAAAAACTCTTAATTATTTCACTAAACGCTGTAAGCTTAGAAAATCCTTGAAACAGCGATAAGACCCTATGTAAATGGTGTCTTGAAGCTTCACGAATCACCGATCATCTGACATCTTACGTAATTCACGAGAAAAAATATATTTTGTGGAGAAAAAATTCTTCTAGCCCATATATTTTATTCTATATGTTATTTTTAGTACAGGTACACCACGTGTTTTCCCGTTATGAGTTATATCTTTCTTCGCTTCATTTTAGTCATTATGTAATATCACAGTGGTTTATTATGAGAAAAGTATTTAATAATTAAAATTGTCATTTTTTGCTAAGATATGTATCATGAATTTGAAGAGTTCGTTTGCCAATGAAAATAATTTTGTAAAAACGTTCAAATGAAAAACTTTCAGAAAAAGGGTTTCGTAATACTTAAACGATAATTTCACGTTTAATTGATGAGTCTTCAAGGTAGATACAATTTTTCACGAAATTTTAACAAGGTTACATGCGAGGGGCCATTCACTCTCGAATCAAGGGGTTTTAGCGATGGAGATCGGAAATCAGCAGAATCTGAGTGGATCTTTAAAAAAAGATCCGATATTTTGAAATGAATGAAAATCTACTGAAATCAGCAAAAACCTCTCAAAGTATTCCGAAATCGTAAGCGAGTCAGTAGGAGTCAATGCCGCTTTGGGATAGCGGTAAGCACACTATAGCACGGCCCTCTACAGTTTATGTGCGCAGCGATTGTGCGCGTTGCAACGCGTTGTATGACTTAAAATTTTTGCTTTTTTGCCTAATTTAGAAGATTTCGAATATATGCAAAAAACATGTTTATTTTGGATTGAGTTAAATGTACACTTTTGTAGAAAAAAAGTTGAATATGTCGAATCCGAGGTTTCTTTAGCTTGAACCAAATAGACATGTTATTGTTGCTTAATGAGGGGAAAAAATTTTGTTGTGTTTAAAACGTTTGAAAATCAAGAGAGAAGTAAAAATCCCAAACTTCCTGAGTCGTGAAATAAATTTTCTTCCTGACAAGTATAATTATAACATGTTTCTTTGTTTCAAACTGAAGAAATTTCAGGTACGACAGATTCAACTCTTTTTAAAATATGTACCTATGAGTCAATAAAAGAACACATGTTTTTCGCACATTTTCAAAAAATTGTAAATTGAGCAATATTTTTTTTGTGCTTTATAATTTTTTATTATTGTCGACTAGTCGCAACTTTACATATGAAAAATTCGCCATAATTGTTGAACCAATAGCAGGCTGGCTGTTTGATTCCAGGAGAAAAATTCCCGGTATTTTCCCGGTTCACAACAATTTATGACGGTCATTAAAATTGAAAATTACGGAAACTTGAAGCTAAAAATATTTTCATTTGAATTTATAAAACCTGAATTTCAAATTAAAACACTCTCGAAAACACTCAAAGGGGAACCCTGTTAAATTTTAAACTTTTAAAATTAACGCTCATCAATTTTTTTTATTCAAACGCTCAATAATTTACGCATATAAAATGGCAGCTCCTAACACATTTTAAGTGAACAATTTCAAATTAAATGCCCTTGAACTGTAACATTGAAAACTTTAAGTTTTTATAAGTTGTACAGTTCGAAGATTCAAAAAATATCAATCTAGGCTATCATATTCAATTCTCTAAATCTAAATTGAAGAATAAATAAAAAAAATTGGAAGTTTAAAAAATTATCTTGAAACTATTTAAAAAAAAATGAAAAATGATTTTAAATGTTCCCAAGTATCTTAAGAAAATTGCTGTATTATCTTTAAACCTTTCAGAACCCTTAAAACGCTTCAAAATTTTCAAAACTCTACATATTGCTTTAACTTTTTTGGAATAAGCTTAAATTTCAAATTCTTTCTGAAATTTTCACAAAACTTCTGAATGTTCATGAAAATGATTAAAAAATTCGCCAAAATTATCTAAAAATCCTTCGAAGTGAAAAAAATTGCCTTCAAATCTTTCAGATTCGTTTTTGACAAATTTGGAAATCCTTTGAAATATTGTAAAATATTTTCTTGAAATTAATTATTCAAAATAAAACATAATTCTCAATTTTCCTAGAATTTTTAATAATTTGTTTTAATCCTTTTGAAGCCTTTTATAATGCTCAAAAACCTTATACATTTTTTATTTGAAATCTTAAAAAATCTACATTTTTTGAATCCTCTCGAATTTTAAATTATTTTTCAATCATCTCAAAACTTTTAAATATCTCTTGAACTTACGTGAATTTTTCTAAATGAATAATAATTGTTTCATTTTTATCAAAAAATTAGATTTTGTTTGAAATTTTTTTAAATCTTTTCAAATTTTAAATCAAGTTGGAGTCTTAAAAACTTCTAAATATCTCTTAGACTTAGTCGAATTTTCACAAATTAATAATTAGAATATTGTTATTTATGCATACAAATTTAACAATTTTACTTACAAATTAAAAAACTTAAAGAAAGAACAATTACAATTGTGACGTTCAAAGCTTAAATTTAGATGGCTGAAATTTTAACGATTCAAGGACCTCTATTTCAACAAATTCAGTTTCAAATTATTCAGTTTTTAATATAAACCATAAAATATTACTATATATTAGAAAATGGGTTTTTTTCTTAATTACAATTTCCTGTTTCAAACTTGAGCATTTTAGATAGATAGATTTTTTTACTAAAAATTTCTAAAATTCCCCGTCAAAAAATAAATTCAAGGACACTTCCCGGGTTTCCTGGTTTCCCAGTCCAACGGCCACCCTAAATAGGAATTTCTGAGAAATTTTAAATAAAAAAAGAGAATATCAAATATTAAACAATTTCAAAACAATTTTTGTCTCTTTTTTTGGGATGCAAGTTCGAATGCCAAATCACAAACTTTGTTCCCTTCAGCTCAAACATTCGACGAATAGTACTCTCAATGTTTAACATCACAACGCCAAAGTTTATAAGCGGAAAGTGAATTTATTTTATGCTTTATTTATATCTGTTCTAAAATTATTTGTATCTGTCCGAGCAATCATCGAGCAGTCGGCGTGAAATCAGATGGAGTCAGACGGAGTCAAGAGCAGTCAGTGCGAGTCTGCAAGTCTAGATGGGAGTCGACAGCAGTCAACGGATAGACCGTGTTCATTGAAATTAGTGTCATGTCACTATTGAAATCATAGTTAGCTTACTAGAAAGAAGCAGTCGTATGAGGTAGTATGAAATCCGTAATGAAATCATATAAAATCAAATGCAATCGCTGGCAAAGATTCGTCTGATTTCAGAGTGAATGGCTCCTCGGTTACATGGCTATGTAGCATGTGGCAGAAAAGTGAAGCGCAATACTGATAACGTTAGAGGGTATTGAACCTTACAATATTATATCAACAGGTATTTTAGCCTCTCTAGATAAATGAAATAGATAAATGAAAATATGCGCGTTAATTTATCAGTGGGAGTGAGCTAGCGACTAGTATATATACTGAAAGATATTCTAGAAGAAATTCGGTATCGATCAACTTCTCTGTTCGTTTGAAAAATATGAGGGTCTTTACTGGTTCTTCCTTCGGGATCTTCGGTTTGGCGGTCATACTTAATTCTATTGGTAAATATATAACTGAGAACATTTTCAATGCTATTCGAGTGTATTACATATTTCATAAATAAAAAACTTTTTTTCTCCCATTGTATAAAAATTTGCGTCTCTCACGGAAGCAAGCTTTAAAACATAATATATTGTAAGATAGTACTAGTTACCAGCATGAGACGTTTGATGAGCATTGGCGCAGTACGTTTCAAACTTGAAATTTTTTAGTTTGAAGCAAAAAATGTGCTATTATCTTTCTATTTGAAATAAAATCAATTTTATATCTTTAACGCTTAGAAACCGACATCAAGTTACTTTCACAGCAGTACAATTTGAAAGATTCCAATTTATTAAATTCAAAGAAACATTGTTTTTATATATTTTTTAAAATGTTCAACTTTCGTGAAATTTATCTCCTATTCATACCTATTCATAATTTTGTTCTCTAAATTTTTCTTAATTTTGGAAATTTTTAAGCGTAAAAATTAAAAACTGATCCGTAGACATCAAACAATTCAAAACATTTTTACTTACGCTTCCTCCGGATGCTAAAGCAAAACTCTGTTTTGCTTGATTATAATGATTAATGTAATTTAAGCATTTTCACTATTGTCTACAAACACGACTAAGAGAATCAGAAAATTATAAAGAACTAGTCAATATATTCACTAGTTGACTTTTGACATTATTCAAATACTCGATTAGTGATTGAATTAGTAACTCTAAATCATGGTCATCGTCGTTTGCGCCTAGACTTGGGGACTGACTGCGAAATTGAAATGAATTAATTTCTATTTTTTCTTGCAGAATTAAGTTGGCAGTCAGGAGACAGACAGGCAGTCAGTCCCAGACTACTAAGTCAGGGTTTCAAAGGACCATTAAAATCTCGCTCAGGAGGTTTACCTTATAGGAAAGTAAAATGTCCAACAGAAGAACAGATTACAGGGAACAATATTTTTCTGATGAAAGATCATGACGCAAATTATGTGCAATGCACACCAGATAAAATTTTATTAGCAATTGGTCCTTTGATCGTTGGATTTATTTCTGATGTACGTGATGATAAGCCAGCAAAAATTGTACCAATACTTGATGGTTTTGGCCGATTGACTTTATATGACGAATCAAACGATGAAAGATCTCTTGCGGATTCGAAATGTCTTTCAGAAGTGGGCGTATTTGATAATGTGCCTGAGCACACTCTACGTCTAACAAAAGTTCATCCGTTCGGCGTGTATAGCCCGAAAACACCTAGTAACCCAACAATACCTAATAGCCCAAGGAGACCTAGTAGTCCTACTCTGGCGTGCGCCGACTTCGGATGCTTCAGAAGAGTGTTAAGCCATCTCTTTAGCCCATCCTCCAGCCGCTACTCAGTCCTGAAGAGAAATGAGTATGATCACTATTAACTCGAAACTTTACAAGAACTTGCCAAATGATCAGATTTCCAATACTAAACAAATTTCAAAGTTAGATTTCCCTGTAATATTGAAAAGTAACGTACGAAGTTGCCCAACTCAGCCAGGCTGCAGAGTTCATTGCATATTTCCTCAAAGAGTTCATTCGGCCCTCATAAAACTTTCGTATAGTTTAAAGCGTTTAGTTCGAGCCCGGACCAAACAGAATATCGTCATCTAATGTACATCCTCTTATGGGGCGATTTCCAAACTTTCTTGGCACTTTCTGGGAAGCCGCAAACTCATCACCCTATCTTTTTTTTCAGAATACCAGATCCTGAGGGGGACAATTGACCATATAAATCTTTCTTCACTTCTTTATAATTATATAAGAAAATTTATTTAGCTAATTGAACTTTGATTGAGCCATTTTTTCATTATATCAGTTTTTGTGACAGGTCTTAATCTTATAACATTGAAAATGTCTTTCGTTCCAGGTGAAGGAGAGTAGCCTTTCTCTCGCATCGGGCTATTTGCTCCGACTGCCGCGGGTAGGGTGTCATACCGTGCTGTGAGAAGCGACGCTGCTATCATTTTGAAATCGTTGCTCTTCATCGCTTAGAACTTTTTCGCAATTAGGCTTTCAGCCACATTAAACTATTGAACCGTTTTTCTCTGATTATTCCGCGATTCATTTAATTACCAATTAATATATTTGTATGACAGCCTGTTAAATATTTCTTAAATAAATTAATTGTTACAATGAAAGGATAGTTTTTGCAATAAATCAGAAAGTACTTTAACACATGCCTGTTCCTCTTTCTTTGCGCGTAAAATCAACAAAAGTTGACTCTATTTGGAATGTCGTTCGAAGACTTTTTCCAGAGAATAAATTAATCATAATCATAAATTCAATCTTATGACGAGGAATTGCTACGTATTTCAACCATTTAAATTCCTTCAATATTGTTAAATTTTAATTTTGACTGGCTTATATTTGTTTTCTATAATTAGTTTTATATAATAAATTCCGTACAATCGTGAAAAATTTAAGGAAATTATTAATAGGAAAATCATTATAGGTCTATAATTATTTTTCGATGATATTATTTCGTAAGGGTAGTTATATAATCGTTAAAGTATTCAATTCAAAATTATTTATTTATTTATTTATTTATTTAGAAATAATTTGTTTCATGGCCAAGAAGCCATTACAAATGAGAAGAAAACACATGATAGAGACTTATAAAATAAGATTGGCGCCAAAAGAATAAATATATAAATATAAATATAAAAATATCCCTCGCTCATCGTATTCGTAAAGAGTAGACAGCAGACTCTAAGCTAATATAGGTTATACATTAGGATTCTAAAATAAACGACCTAATTTGTAAAATTCTTATAACAAAAATTGCAAATTCACGAAGTTCACAACCAGAGCTTGAGTTAAGAAGGCATAAAATGCCCGCAGGATGCTGGAAGATGGGAGCCCTAAAATCTGAATAGGCTGAGCAGATGACAAGTAGATGATAGAGATCCTCCGTCACTCTGAGGTTGCAAATAGGACAGATCCTTGCGGGGTCGAAAATAAATCTGAAGTTGCTATAACGAATAGAACCTCTGGTAGAACCAAAGTGTCTAATCTGGGCGACCAAGCTAGAGATGTAAAAAGGGGATCCTGGCTGTCAAATAGAGCTGTATACCCGGAAACAAATTTATGTGTGGAAAAACTTGTAAACTGTTAGTTTTAAGCAATCTATCGTAATCAGAACACCTTAAGTAGTCAGAAAAATACAAAAGAATTTGCTCTTTATTTTCTTTTAGAGTTTGAGGATTTAAGTTAAGCCATAGATGTTCTGAATTACAGACCGAAACAAAATTCTTTAATTGTAGTACCCAGTTTTATTTAGGATTACACAGAGGCTTATTAGCCAGTAAATTGATTTTTTTAAAACAGAGTTTTGGGTATCTCCCATCATCCATATCCAACAACTTTTCGTACCAACCCAGCGACAGCTTAAAGATATCGTAGGCCAGTTGCAGTCTATTCGTTTCTAGTCGTAACGCGTAGTTCGGCGTACATGAAGGGAGATTCAAAACCCTTTTGAAGAAAGAAGATTGGACTCTTTCTACCATCTCAGTATACCTTAATCCCCAAATTGCTATAGCGTAGTACAATACACTCAAGGTTAGACTACGAAAGAGAGTAGTTTTTGTATTCCAGGAGTCTGAATTAACAGAATACAGGGTTCTGAGGACAGCCCCGCTTGCAACATTGGCTGATTTGATTTTCCTTTCTGCTTCTTTAATGAATAATCCAGATTGCGAAAAAGTAGTACCCAGATAAACAAACTTGTCAACTATTTCTAGCTGCTTACCATCAACATAGAAAGTATAGTCTCTTAGCCGGCCCTTGTGAAAAATTAAGGTTTTCGATTTTGTTTCATTAACCACTAATAAGTTTTCTTTACAGTATTGCTCTATTAATCTTATTTCAAATTGCAAATCCGCTAGAGAGTTTGCGAGAACGACTATATCGTCTGCGTAGGCCAATAAAATAATATCAGTTAGGTGATCAATCGCAATAACTTCTGCCGCATGATTCCTCATGTACTCTTCAAGGTAAGCTATGAAAAGGGCGAACAAGAGGGGGCTTAGGATTTCACCTTGGAGTACTCCCAGGGTGATCAGAACAGGCGAGGTTATACCAGTCGGGCTTCTAATAAACATAAAAGCATTTTGATATAGACTCTTAATGATTTTAACAATTTTTGAACTCATACCTGTTTTTAGCAACTTCTGCCAAAGGAGGGACTGGTTAATCGAAGGAAAAGCCTTCCTAAAATCAACGATAAAAGCGAAAACTTTACACTTGGAGATAGATAAATGAATATGAACTATTGAATTTATAGTGAAAATATGGTCCATAGTACTTCGCCTAGACCGGAAACCCGCCTGATTTTCTGGAAGACAGTTTTCTTCATGCACCCAATTGTTCAACCTTGTCAGCAAGATCTGGGTGAAAATTTTAACAATACAATTTACCAATGATATTTCTCTGTAGTTATGTGGATCTGCTGTAGAGCCCTTTTTATGAAGCATAACAGTATATATGTTAGCCCAGGAAGTCACCGGGTGACTTTTTATTCTTTAACAACCGCAAGCTTAACTTTACTTCATCGGAGCTAATAGTAGGATCTAATAATGGGTGAAAATTATCAATCCATACAAAACTCACTACCACTTTTTCTCGATAGTGTGAGTCGGCAAACTCTTGCCACTCCTGTAAGCTCACAACGTTTGGCGTGGTAACTCTTACTCTAAACCTAATTACGGCACTCCAAAACATGTTTGTGTTGCTACAATTTTCCAATCTATATAATAAATCAGCTTTAAACTTTTCCTCTTTAGACTCAATGAGCTTAAGGTAAGATTTTTTCAGTCGCTTATGCTCGCTAAAATCCTCATCAGAAAAACTATAGTTTTTACAGTTTTTCAGCGAATTTCTTATTTTATTTCTGAAAGCTTTACAGTCTCCATCAAACCAAGGTTTTTCACCTGGCGAACGCCAAACTGGCTTTGCAATAAGACCTATGTAATTTTTCTGCTACCTCTGAAATCGCCGCCAACAAGTTTTGATTTAAAGTTTCTACATCATCACTATTACATTCAACATGTGTTAAAGCTAACATTTGTTCAGCATACTTATTATCCGGATCATCTTTCCATGCCAATTTTCTAAATTCAAGATTTTCTTCCACATTGTTAATATTAAGCAACGATGCAATTCTAAGACTTACACAAATCGGAAGGTGATCAGATGAGGATGGAATACCGATAACTGAAAAATCAGTGACCAAGGTCAAGGAGCCAGGGTAACAAGCTACTGGATCGATAACACTTTTACCGCTATTTCCTGGCGACCCTATATAAGTAAAATGTGCTGTATCGTAAATCTTCAAGAGTGATATATATTTATGAAAAAACGTTTTGAATTACATACCTTTAAAACATAAATCTTAAAAATTATATAGTTTGTTATTTTATATTCCCAAATTCAAGAACCTTCAGTTATAACTCTTCAATTGATTGAAAATTATGCAAATTTGAAGTTTTATAAAGAAAAATCTGTAATTTCAATGATTTGAATTCGAAATTTTTTCAACGTGAAAGACTTGAAAACTAGAAATTTCAAATTCAAAATCATGAAAATTTTGGAATTTTCATTCATACATTTTTGATATAAGGGATTCTGGAATTGTAAATCATCGAAACCAAACAATTAAAAAAACGTTAAAAACTGCATCAATTCAATTTATACATAATCTTATATTTAAATGAAACCTCAGATCACTATAATATAATTCAATTAAGATTTTACGAAAGACGATTTAGCTATTTGAAATTTCATTTAAATTTGTGATAATTTATTATCTTTTGTAGTTTGAAGAAAAAGAACGATAACAATTTTCTTATCTCGGTGACATTTCCTTATAAAAACTAATGTTGTGTGGAATGAATCTTTTCATATATTTATCTTATTATTGAAAAATCGTGAAAAACAATATCTCGAACGTATTTGAATTGACAAAAATAAATGATAGTATGTGTTTCAATAAAATTGAGTCTTAGATTTTCATAAAAATTGACATCGTTTTCCGAATTTTAAACTGCCTTTAATTTTTCTGGCAGATTTTGAAATACTAATTTAATTTTTCTTAAAAATTACAAAAAACCTTTTATTTTCTCACTAGTGGAAAATATAATGTTTCAAAATAATAATAGCAAAGCGGAAAGTCGAAAACAATACAAATATATCCAAATTCCGATTTTCCTAGACCATCCACTTTTTGAAAAAGGATAATGTCGATAGTGAACTGTTAAAAAATGTTAAGGGGAATAAAATTATTATTTAGAAGTTTGAATTACTTTACATGTTCATTTTTTTAAATATCGCCTTATTAATTCTTCCATACACATACATTATAGCATTTATATTATTATATTCATTAATTGAGTCATTTTCAGTTTTTCCATTCGGTTTTCAAGATGAGAATGTCGAAAGCTAGTTTATCAAATATTTACAAGCGAATTGTTATCAAATTTCATCATATTTCTTTCCCACTGCGAATGTGATGATTAAACGCTGTTAGTTTAGAAAAATCTTGAAACAGTGATAAGATCTTGTGTAAATGGTATCTTGAAACTTCACGAATCGCGGACCATCTAATTAGAAAATCTTTCTCGCAACTTTTGTCATTTAGCAGAAAAAAATCAGTTTTATTAAGAAAAAATTCTACCAGCCGAATAAATAGTTTGGCTAATGAATTATTTTCCCTAATTCAGACTTAGAGAGTTCGTACTCAATCTAGCTATGACTAAATGAATCAAAAATGTGAATCATTTCATTTATTTTTAATTAATTAGCAGAATCATTGAATAGTTATATAAAAGTCAGTTGAGTCTCGAAAACGTAACCATATGTTTTTTCAGTACAGGTACACCTATCAATTTCGTGTTATGAGTTATAACATATATCTTTTCTTACTTCTTTTCCGCCTTTTTGTAATATCATACTGCTTTATTATGAAAATGGTATTTAGTGGTAGAAATTGTAATCTTATACTGAGTTATGTATCATGAATTTAAAGAGTTCGTTTGCCAATGAGAAGAATTTTGTAAAAACGTTAGAAAGAAAAATTTCCAGAAAAATAGGTTTCGTAATACTTAAACTGTCCTTGCAAGTTTAATCTATTAGTTTTCAAGGTAGATAAAAATGTTTACGAAATTTTTACAACGCTAAATGGCTATGTAGAAAGTGGCAGGTGATTCAAGCACATAACTGATAACGTTAGAGGTTATTGTATCTTACAATATTATATCAACAGGCATTTTAGTCTCTCTAGATAACTGAAATAGATAAATGAAAATATGCGCGTTAATTCATCAGTTGGAGTGAGCTGACGACTACTATATATACCGAAACATCTTCTAGAAGAAATTCTCTAATAATCAACTTCTCTGTTTATTAAGAAAACATGAGGGTCGTTACTGGTTCTTCCATCGGGATCATCGGTTTGGCGGTCATACTTAATTCTATTGGTAAATATATATGCTATTATTTTTTTTATTCTAAATGAAGTTAATTTCATATGTTTAACGCTTTAAAAGCGACAAAAAATTTAATTTTTCACAACAAAATAATTGTATGCTTCTTCAAATCAAAATAAAAAAATCTGAAGTATGGCGTGGACTGCTGATGTTTTGCTTGCTTATAATGATTATGGTAATTTAGGCATTTTTACTCTTGTCTACAAACACGACCACCAGAATCAGAAAATTAGGATCTCAAAAATTGATAATTCATTCCATCAGATCAAAATTTTCCACGTGGAGGAATGTAATCCACGGAAATTTAACGGAATTTCCAGCTGGACATTCCGTTGACTTTCCGTGAAAATTCCATCAACTTTCCGTTTGAAAATTGCACCCTGTAACGGACTTAGGAAGTTCCTAGAAAATACGTTACTATCAGTATCTCTACCCCTGGTCTACTCCAGGAGGTCTCGACCGTCGTCTCAAGACATTCCGTTTTCACTAGGTGCACAAAATACATCTCCCTCCAGGAAGTGAAGTTCTAAACGAAGATTGGCCGCACCCAACCCATTTTTCTCATGACCCGTCATCATACAACAACTTCCGAATGCACCAGGGGTAAAACGTACGTCATCCTCGAGGAATTTAAGTTCTAAATGGAAATTGGCTGCAACCAACCCATATTTCTCATGACCCGTCATTATACAACTACTTCCAAGTGCACCAGCTGTAAAAAATGAATCTTCCTTAAGGGAATTAACCTCTGAATGAAGATTAACTGCATGCAACCTATTTTTTCATGACACGTCATTACACAACAACTCTAGTGCACCAGGTATGAAAAATACACCTTTCGCGAGGAAGTTAAGTTCTAAATGAATATTGATAGCACCTATCCTATTTTTCGAATGACCCCTCATTATACAACAACTTTTGAGTGCACCAGGTGTGAAAAATACATCTTCCTCGAGGAAGTTAAGATATAAATCAAGATTGACCGCATCCAGCCCACTTTTCCCATGCCTCGCCATCATGCAACAACTTTCAGGTGCACGAGGTTGAAAGAATACACCTGGTACTTATATATATACCTTCTCGGGAAATATGTATTCTTCACACCAGTGCACTTCAAAGTTGTGAAATAATATCGAGTCATGAGAAATATGGGTTGGGTGCGATAAATCTTGATTTAAAACTCAACTTCCTCGAAGATGTATTTTTTACACCTTGTGCACATGCAAGTTGTTTTATATAGGCGGGCCATGAGAAAAATATGTTGGTTGCGGTAAATCTTGACTTAGAATTCAACTTCTTCGAGGAAGATGTTTTTTACACCTGGTGCAAACGGAATGTGTTGGGACGACGTTTGAGTCTTCCGGAATCGACCAGGGATAGAGGTATTGATATTGAAGTGTTTTCTAAGAACTTCCTGAGTCCCTTGCAGGCTGCAATTTGCAGACGGAAAGTGAGTGGAATTTCCGCAGAGACTCAACTGAATTTTCAACTGGGATTTCCGTAGAATTTCCGTGGAGTACTTTTCAGGGAATCTTTCTACGTGGGGCTGTTGATTTCGGTATCTTTTTCGTTGCGTGTCTAAATGATGATTTCCGTATCATTTTGATCCTCATTTTTCATCACCATACCACTAAAGAACTAGTCGATATTTTCGCTAGATGACTTTTGACATTATTCAAATACTCAATGAGTGATTGAATTAGTAACTCTATATCATGATCATCGTCATTTGCGCCTTGACTTGGGGATCGACTGCGAAATTGAAATTAATTAATTTCTATTTTTTCTTGCAGAATTGAGTTGGCAATCAGGAGACAGAGAGGCAGTCACTCCTAGACTACTAGGTCAGGGTCCCAGAGGACACGAAACTATTTCTAAACCTTTAAAATCTCGCTCAAGAGGTTTACCTTACAGGAAAGTACACTGTCCGACACCAAAACAGGAAACAATGGGAAATCGTTTCGTGATGAAAGATCTTGACGCAAACTATATGCAATGCACACCAGATACAATTTTATTAGCAATTGGTCCTTTGATCGTAGGATTTATTTTAGATGCACGTGATGGTCAACCAGCAATAGTTGGACCAATACTTGATGCTTTTAGCAACGAGATTTTCTATGACGAATCAAAGGATGAAAAATTTGTAGCGGATCCAGAATCTCTTACGAAAATGGGTGTATTTCAAAATGTGCCTGAGTACACTCTGCGTCTAACTATAGTTCACCCGTTCGGTTTTTACAGCCCAGAAACAACTGGAAGCCCAACAAGACCTAGTAGCCCAACAAGACCTAGTAGCCCAACAAGACCTAGTAGCCCAACAAGAACTAGTAGCCCAACAAGACCAAATATGGATAGATCCGAAAGTTCCGACTTAGCCCCTGACTCCAATTCCAGCAGCTTCAGTAGATCCAACCCTACCAGCCGCTTCGCTAGCGTCTTATCTATCCAAGGCGCCAAAGGAATATTTAAGCGTATCTTCAGTCCCTCCTCCAACCGCTACTCAGTCCTGAAGAGAGAGGAGTATGATCACTATTAACATCATACTCTGCAAGAACTTCCCAAATAATCAGATTGCCAATACTGACCAAATTTTAAAGTTAGATGTCCCCGTAATATTAGAAAGTAACGTACGAAGTTGCCCAACTCAGCCAAGCTTCACAGTTCGTACCATATTTACTGAAAACGTTAATTTGACCCTTATAAAACTTTCGGGTAGTTCAAAGCGTTTGTTTCGAGCCATCCTCTCATGGGGCCTTTTCCAAACTTTTTTGGCACTTTCTGTGAAGCCGCAAACCCATCACCCTATCTTTTTTCACCATTTTTGCATAATATCAATTTTTGTGACCGGCCTTAACCTTGTAATAATAAAAGGATCTTCCATTCCAGGTGAAGGAAACTAGCCTGTTTCTTGGATCGAGATGCCTGTCTTGACTGTCACGGCTGGGGTGCCATCCCCTGCTGCGAGAAGCGAAGCTGCTAACATTTTGGAATCGTTGCTTTTCATCGCTCAGAACTTTTTCGAAATTCAGCTTTCAACCACCTTCAACTATTATAGCATTTTTTCTCCAATCATTCCGCGATTCATTTAATTAACAATCAATCTAGTTGTATGATAATCTTTAAATATTTTTTGAATACATTAATTGTTACTATGAAAGAACAGTTTTTTCAATAAACCAGATGAACTTCAACACATGCACGTTTCTATTTCTTTGCGCGTGAAACCAACAAAACTTGACTCTATTCGGATTGCCGAAGGCTCTTTCTAGGAAATAAATCAATCATAATAAGATCATGCTCATAAATTCAATCTTATGACCAGGCATTGCTACGTATTTCGACGATTTCAATTCCTTTGATATTTTAAAATTTAACATTTTAATTCTGACTGTATTATATTTGTTTTCTATAATAAGTTTATGCAATGAATTTCGTAAAATCGTGACAAAATTATAGTAAATTATTTATGGCAAAACCATGATAGGACGATGCTGATTTTTTGAAAATATTATTTGGTAAGAGCAGCTATTTAATCGTTGAAGTATTTGATTCAAAATTGCTTCATTCAAAACGCTCCTGATTTCTTTTTTTTTTTTTAATTTCGGTCCCACTAAACATCAAATTAAGAAAGAATTACGACCTAATTTGAACTAGCACCATTTTGATATTTGAATTAAAAATTGTTAAAGCTACAATCTCGAAAAACGGAGACTTTAAGGACCTCAGATGAATATAGGGTACATAACAAACTACAGGGATCAGACAGTGAGCTGAAAGTTAATTTCAACACGTGGATGTGGGTACGAGAAATTTTTTAGCAAATTCACATGTAATATGTTCTAAAGAAGAAAAAAATCACTAACCTGGAACTGCTAGAGTGCACTAAACTGTGCG
Organism: Andricus curvator; assembly: GCA_932195095.1. Taxonomy (NCBI): domain Eukaryota; kingdom Metazoa; phylum Arthropoda; class Insecta; order Hymenoptera; family Cynipidae; genus Andricus; species Andricus curvator. Next base: position 643,222 of record CAKNYM010053038.1, on the reverse strand, counting down.
TCTTCTAATAATTGTTGAAGAAATTCTATTCTGAATTTCTTTTGTGAATCCTAAAATTTTTTTGACAGTTAAAAGAATCCCGTATTTAACAAATTTAACAAAAGTTGGCTAATATTAAGAAAGTGTCTTGTTGTCCGTAATTAGAGATGACTAGTCCAATATTTTTCAAAAGCTTGGCTTGTCGTCCTAAAAATTCGAGACGACTAGTTCATCCCCTTTTCCAACTCCCCCAATTTGTTGGGATGACTAGACACAGCCTAAAATTAACATGTTCCTCAATAGATGATTTATTTAAAGTATAAATTTTTTTTAAAGACCGTAGGTAGGGGGATCCTCCCATGAGACACTACATATGCAATTAGAAAACAAAACCAGACGTTTTAGACAGCATTCTCTAATATTTGTTTTAGATTTCGTTTTAGTTTTCAAATTACAATTTTGACCACATTGATTCCCTTCATAAATGTTCGGTCCATGGGCTCCTTCAGTGGGACCTCCACCATGATACAATACATCACCATCACGAAAAATAAGTGGTGAGGGAGGTCGTTAAACTGGTGGCGGTTGCGCTATCGGTTGTTCTGATCCTTTAAGAAAACTATAGCCATCAATTGATTCAAAGATTAAAAAATCCTTAAGTGTCAATTTAAAGTCAATTTAGTCAATTTAGAGACTTTATATTTACATTTTATCTTATCGGGTGAAATTGTAAAGTTAAAAAGTAGTGCTTTGAAAATTCTGAATGATATTCAGGAACGCGGCAAGATTGATAGCAAATTTGTATTAAAATCGAAAGAAATCCCGATTTCATAAATGACCAATAGGTATTATGCGTTAATTGTTAATGTCAAAATTATTAAAGCCTGATCAATCATTGAGGGAGATAGTATTCCTTTTGTTTTGTGATAGTGAGTACCTATGAAATCATATTCTAAACAGTAACATTGTGATAACTATCTTCTTTTAAATATTTATTTAGAGAATCAAAAATCTTGCTCTTCGATGTGAAATGGTATTAGTGTCCATTTTAGCTAATTAAAATGAGTCTTATTTTTAAATGGTGTTCTAACTTTTTTGATCAGGGTAACGCAACGCACCCCCTCAAATAATCCAACACACACTTTGAACATAGAGTAAAAAAAAATCTGCACGTTTTACCCAGGTTTTAGTGATTCCAGTAATATAATTGAACGCGACGTTTCAGTAGTAACGGTCGTACAGGTGCGCCACATGTGCGAAGACAGACGGTCGCTACTACTTGCTACTAGTAGTTGAAGCACTGCTTGGCAAGCCGTATGAAGTATCGTTTTTAACGATTTTTGACGATAAGAACAATATGCCCCGTCTTCACAAAACATTTTTTTATCTTTTTTACCATAATTTTAACAATGGTATCATTACAATAACAAAAAATTCAAATTATTCTACAGCACTACCCATAAAATTTATACTTTTAAAATATATGGAACTTACACATAAAGAAATACACACGGAAGTTTTAAAACTGTTTTAAGATCTGATGAGGGAAACCAGCTGGGTTTTTGAAACGTAATCGATTCGTATTTTTGAAATAAATTTTTAAATACATTTTTACTATTAGTCTGGAAGATGTCGTTTTTATTAGGTTCTATCCTAAATTTCTAAATTATAAATTTCCCAGACGTAAAAAAAGAAAATTTTATTATTCTTATATATTATATTAACTAGATTTCAAGAGGCTTTAATGAAAAGAATATTTTTTTCAAAAATAAATCTTTATTTGTTCCATTTGCTTATACTGTAATTATATTATTAAAAAGAATAATTGTTAAATTTCATCTGGACTTTTTTTCTCTAATAATAATTCTGAGGTAATATGAAAACAGAGTGAAAAATGTACTCACTCAAGTAAAATATCATAAAAGCAATAAAGTTATTATTCGTGAATTCTTTATCTATTTCTTTCTTAAGGAAACAAGTTAGTTATAATTTTAGATACACTTTTCTATCTTGTTTACTTCTTTTAAACCCAAAAGGGAACCAAGCGAACCAAACTAAATTTTTGTCAAGTTATCACAGAAAGTATTTTTTGAAAATAAATGCAAAAATAAATAAATACAAAATAATAATTAAAAAATGAATAAATAATAAATAAAAATTGAATACAAAATAACTACAAAAATAAATGCTTTTTGAAAAAATTATATCTAGAGGTTCCGGAAGCCCCATGAAGTCGATATTAAGTGAATGGCGTTAATACTTTATACTTCTCTTCAAAATTAGCCATAGAATCTGACTAAAAAATGACGCTTAAAACGTCATCCCCATTAGTCTGTTTTATAGGGTACCAAAAAACCCAATGAGTGAAAAATTGGGTTTCGCGAGTATTTGACGCTAATTAAGATTTTTTGCGGTTTTTTGATTGGAATTGTTTTTCAATACGTACATCATTACTTTAAATGGATAAATAGATGTTCCAATGAAGTATTTAACAATTTCTCATTATTTATAACATTTTTATCTTAGAATAGATTCAGTTGGATGAAAACAATAATCAATTAAATTTAAAAGAAATAATTATTTATATCATTAATTATTATCTATAACAATATTCTCTCAGAATTCATTTTTCCGTTTTTCAGTTAGAGTTAGGATATAATTAATTCAAGTTTACAAACATAATTGTGTAAACAATTTATTGATGTTTACAAATTCCTTTCCTTAGAGATATTCTAAGAAGTTGCAGGTTTTTCTAAAATATTCAGCTTTTCTGTTACTTTTTATTTAGGAACAAATAATAAATATTGATATTGATATAAATTCGCATAATGAGGCCCTCAGTAACTATTTCAAGGAAAATTTACAATCAATATGATCCGCATAAAAATTTGAATAATATTTCAAATATCTGTTTTATTTCAGAAAATTAAATTGACTAAAAGAAAAGAGACTGTTTAAACAATAATAGATTCATAATAAATTTAAATTTAATGTTCACGAAACGTCGGCAACATTCATAGTTTCGCACACGATTGAAACCCGAAAAATCTTTAAATTTTTAATTTAAATTTATTATAATGGATCATCGTGAAAGTCTTAAATCTATTAATAATAGATTCCTTGAACAATTGGGTTTGTTAAGTTGAAATAATTATTACGTCGCTATGAGTGAAAAATAAAGAAGAACTTGCATACTTAAAAAAAAACAGCAACTTTGTAGCATTCTTCAAAGAGAATATTATTGAAAATTAAAATAAATTGTTCGAACAATTATGTTTCTTGACTCGAATCAACTATTACCTCACTCTCATTAAAAAGTTAACCATATGTTGGAAAATTCAGAATAAATCGTAACTTTTTAACAATTATCTGAGAGAAAAAATTCTAAACAATAATAAATTGTTTGAGGAAGTACGTTTGTTACCTTGCAATAATTCTTACCTCACTGAGTGAAAAGTGGACGCAAAGTAAAAAAATGTCAAGAAGAAAACGTAACTATCCGTCTTTAATATAGAAGAAGCTGATTATAAACAATAATAAATTATTTTGACAACTATGTTTACTAAATTTAATTAATTATTACATCCAGCGAAGTGAAAAGTGGACAAAAAGTGTAATTTTTCAGAAAGAACCACAACTTTCTAGCATTATTCAAAGAGAATATTATTCAAAATAATAATACAATGTTTAAACAATTATTTTATTAAGTTGAATCATTACCTCACACTGCTTTGAAAGTTTGAAACAAGTTAAAAAATTCGTAAAAACCGCGACTTTCTAACTATATTCTAAGAGAGAATTGCTTAAACTATTAATAAATTGTTTAGACAATTTATTTATACATCTAATTATCAATAGGAAGTAGTATTTTATTCTTTAAACAACAGTTTGTATGAAAAAGGAAGCAAACAAATCATAATTAGTGCCAAAAACTTGCAAAACCTAATTTTTTACGCATAGGGTTTTTTTAGACTCTATAAAACAGACTTATGGGGTGACTTTTTTTATCGTGAATTTTCAAAAGTGAACTGTTAAAAAAAATGTTTAGAATTACACACCTTTAAAACATGAATCTAGAAAATTACATAAATTATTATTTTATATTTCCAAATTCAAGAATCTTCAATTTTCAATCTTTAATTGATTAAAAATAATGCAAATTTTAAGTTTCATGATAAAAAATTTGTAATTTCAATGATTTGCATCCGAAGTTCCTTCAACTTGGAAGATTTAAAATTGAAAATTAGAGATTTCAATCTCAAAATCACTCAAATTTTGGAATTTTCATGTATGCATTTTTAAAAGTGGGGATTTTTCAATTGTAAATCTTCAAAATTTAAAAATTTAAAGAAAAATATTCAAAACTACAGCATTTTAATTTATACAAAATCTTATATTTGAATGAAAGCCAAAGATAACTTTAATTTATTCTAATTCAAATTATATGGAAACGGATGTTATATAATATTTCGCTTTGTACTGCAACATCAGAAGAAAAATTATTAATTTTCTTAGCTTGGTGACATTTCCACACAAAAACTAATTTTGTATGCAATACATTCAACAAGGTTGTAGCAGTGGAGATTCATGAATTTGTAATATCAAGGTAAGGTTAAAAAAATTATTTCTCGTTACCCAAAAAACGAAAACTTCAGATAATTTGCATAAATAAAGATACAAAAGATCAATTCCACATGTATATAAATATTTTATTATTGGAAAGTCGTGAAAAAAGATACCTCAAACGTATTTGAACAGACAAAAATAAACAGACAAATTGCGAGTTTCCTAGACAATCTATTTTTTCGAAAATAATAATGGTAATAGTGAAGTTGAAAAAAATGTATGGAGAATAAAGGTAAACAGAAGTGTAAATTACTTTTAATTATTGTTTTTCCAAATATCGTTTCTTTAATTTTTTCGAGCACATACATTATAGTGTGTATATTGTATGTACATCAGTCTACATATCTGTGTTTGTAGTTTCTGATAAGAATAGCATATTTTTATCATTTTCCGAAAGATAAATTTGAATTTCTTCCTAGACTTTTTATTAGGCTCAGTAGACAATTTCATATTGATTCTTGCTACCATCGCGTCAGCAAATCACGATGAATTAAATTCATAATTTTTCTTTTGCTGAAATAATTATTTCAACGACCACTCTGTTTATTTCTTCCAGTTGATCTTTATTTTCTTATCGCAAGTCTGAACATACAAAAATTGTAAACAGTGAGGAATAAAAAATACCTACTACAAACCGGCCTTTTTTATGATGGACCGGAGGTACTCCTTTTGACTTCCAGAGGTCATATTTGAACTGTAGTTAGATAGAGGAAATTGTCAGACCTTATTATTTTTATTTGAATAATCAAATTGAAATACTGTCAGTAAATGTAGTTTTTCTAATTCAAGGTATCATATTTGGTGTTCAGAAGCTTATCTTGAGTAAAGATCACTATGTGGCTAGATGAAGATGAGAATAATTTTTTTAGAAGGTTAAGGTAGAGTCATTTCTTATCATCTTGGTACTCTTGTAATTTTGAATTAGCTTGGTTTATTAAACACTTGGACTATGTCCTTTTTTATTTCTGATTTCTCAGTAGCATCACTTCATTCATCTGAAACTATTGTGAAATAATAATATATTTAAGATGCTTCGAAAGGCCTGACAATTTTCATTATAACTTCTCAAATTTATTACAGGTTCGATTAGCTCAAAGTGAGCCGCAAAAGATGAGTGGAAAGTTAGTATTTCGATTACGCGAATAATTTCCTAATTCAATAGTGAAAAGCAAATAATTTCTTGATACAAATGAGTAAATTCACTAAGAAATGTATATAATAATTTAAAATAGGTTATAAGGATTTGAAAGCCTGTCTACAATTTGAAAACATTGCGATCTCATTGTTTGAACAAAGTTAAGAAACATAAGAATTGTTTACAGTTTTAAAGTGACAATAAATGTGTGGCCGCCAAATTATTAATACATATTCAGGGTCTTTATGCCCTACTTTTCGACAAAGCTCTGTTTTCAATTTTCAAAATTTGTTCCGGTTGTAAATTTTTCTTATTTTCCACAGGAAATTGCAATTATTCAAAAAACTTTAAAACAATGATTTGCCGTGAATAAGGATGAACTTAAGTGTCCAAAGAAGTTAATTCTTATTTTATAGCTTTTTCTCATATGCGTAAGATACAATTTTTAAAACTTAACTAATTAGTAGAGAAATTTTACAAATTAAATTAGCAAAAAGTGAGCCACTAATGATTAGTAAAAAATTACGGATTCGATTAGTCAAGATATTTCCTCATTCAATAGTAAAAAGCAACTAATTGCGCAATAAGGATATGAAACTTTCTTAGGATTGTATATAGTAATTGAAAAGGGTTATAAAAAGGGAAAAAGTAAAAAATTGAAAAATTAAACCAAATAATGTGAAGGTGTAACACTTTTAACTCTATTAAAGGAATAAGAAGGCCTTCTTCTAATATTTAAACCGTGACCTAGCCTGTTTCCATTTCCTCACGAAGTTCAATGCTAGGGTGAAAAAGAAATTCCGCAATTTTTTTTTTTAATCAAAATGGGGTTTTAAATGGGAAAAGCTCCATTTTCAAAAAAATTGAAAAAAGAAGTACTTGTTATAATTTTTTTGTGAATTAAAGTATTGTCGCCCCTTAAGAAGCATTCAAGGAATAATTTACACCCAATAGCTTTCAATTTTGGCATACCCAAATCTATTTAATTGTGCCCGGAAAATGCCCCAAAAATGCAAAATAGCAGTTTTTCATCAAATTCATGCTACAGACGGCATTCTTAAAGAATTTTTTAACATGAGTTATTTTTATTCGATAAGTGACGAATTTTAAAGTATATTTTAGATAATTTTAAATCGTTTTAACAATTAATATTTGTTCAAACAATTTTTTCCCCTTGTAAATCGTGAACAGTTATTATTTTCTTGAAATAATGACACAATCAAAGAATGTTGAAAGCAATACATTTTTGAAGGACAAACATAATTGTTTAAAATTTCATTATTGTTCAGAACTATGTTCTTTTAGATAATTGCTAGAAAACTGGAACTTTTTCTGAAGTTTTTAACTTTACTATTGTTTTTTAGGTATATACAAATCATAAATCAACTATAGAAAGATTTGTTTTTTAAAGAATCACTTTCTTTTTCGCGAATATATTTTTTTTAAATAACACAGATATTTGAAATGTTCTTCAAATTTTCTACATGGGCTACTATCTGCCATTAATGTAAAAGAAGATAATTATGAAATATAATGATTTGTTGAAACAATTATGCTTGCTGAATTCTCACAATTATTACCACATTCTAATTAAAAAGTGGACCAAAAGTGAAAATTTTTCGAAAAAAGGCAACTGTCTAGCATTATTTAAAGATAAAATTACTAAAATAATAATGAATTGTTCAAACAATTTATCGAAACATCATATTATCAGTAAAATGTAGTATCTTTTGCATGAGAAAGAATTTGTATTTTAAAAAAAAGAAAAAAAATTATAATCAGTGCCAAAAAATGGCAAAAGCCGATTTTTCACTTATGGGGTTTTTTGAGACCATATAAAACAGACTTTTTTATTTTTGGCCCATTCAAGCAAATTTGCGGGCGATATGCATACAAATTTTCAAAAAAAATGGACAACCTTATTGTACATTTTCTAGTTTTCTATAGAAAATTGCCATTATTTAACGGAGCGTGGATCTATAAACAATATATTGTTTAAAAGTCTGTGTATACACAATGGCTCGTCGCATCAGAAAATATCACAAGTGTAAGAAGTTTTATCTTGTGTCAGAGATTAATAAATATAGTATAATTATAAATAATAAAAAAGCAAATGATAAATATAATAATAATTAATTAATAAACAATTTCAAAATATAAATTTCGGTAATTAAGGGTTTTTAATTATAAAAACTGTTATAAACAATAAGGCAAGAGATTTTATAAAGAATACACAACGTCATTACTGGAATGTATAGGTTTTGCAACAGTTTTGAGAAAAATTATAACATTGGTTGGCCTGGATGATTTTTTAATAACAAATTAAAACTCAAGACGATTTTCTTTCAAAAATAGCAATTTTATAACAACAATTCACGGAAAGAAGTTTGACTTCGATTAATAAAGGTTTTTATTTACATAAATGTTCTAATTGTATGTAGTTTAATATTATTTATTCATAATTTATTCTTATTTATTTATTATCTATAATACTTTTGACTTCTAGAAAAAAATAAAATTACATAGAAATTAAATGAAAAGTCAGTGCTTAATTGTAATTATATATTAACAAATTTCGTTAATCGTTAAATATTTTGTTTGATATTCGCTTTTTTGACCCTCGGGTTGATTTTGATTATGAAATGGTGTACGTGACTTTTGTCAGACGCGTGCTGTTTCTATTTTTATCAAATTTCGTGGAATTTTTGTGAATAAACAACTTCATAGAATTTTAATAAAGTTAAATAAATTGAGTTTCTAAAAATATTTTTGGCTCCGGTTTGAAGCAGTAATTGGCAAAGGCGTATGTTTGTGATGGTGATACCCCAGGCGGAAATATTATATATAGTTTATATATAGTGTGAAGTATTATATATAATATTCATTTGTTTTATATAAAAAATGTATAAAACAAATGAATATTCTATATAATACTTCACACTATATATAAACTATATATAATATTTCCGCCTGGGACAGCATATCATTACAATTTTTACAGGATAGCATTCTAATTTTTTCAATAAAGCTGAAAATATTAACTCCTCAAAGAGGGGGGGGGGCATACACTCGTAAAATAAATATATTATTTGTCATTGACACAATAGTATCAAAAAAGTCATTTTTTTATTCGAAGAAAGAAAAAAGATAATTATTTGAAATTAATTTCTGTTTACTTTTTTGAAAGGTACTTTTCTCTTGGTTTACAGGAATAAATTCAGTTTCAAGAAGAATTTGATGAAAAATTCTAGGAAACTTTGAATTGTATTCGAAACTTCTTTTATTCAGACCTACTTTTGAATCTGACCGTGAAACTTCTAGAAGAACGAATCTTTTTTGTAAACATGTTTTCTGCTAGAGACAAAAATGCGGATGTAGAGCTTATCATCATGTGTCGGTTTCCTCGTTTAGAAGGTTACTGGGTCAAAAATCTCAGTACATAAGTTGCCCGAGATCGGTACCCCGAAATCAGTATATTTTTATACAAGTTCATGATGAAGCTTTTATTCCTTTTTTTTGTGGCCCTTCCTGCCTGTGAGTATATGTGAAAAAATGTAATTAACAAATTTTTTGTGCTTTCGTATGCAAGATATTTTGCAATTTCATTAGGATTTTCACAAAAAGAATTTAGAAATCGTGTATCAAAAATGTAACAATTTATTATTTTTCTCGAATTGAAAGCTTTGTACACTGTTTAAAAGGAATATAAGTAGGGTGAAATATTTTTTCCAATCCTAATCTCGATAATATATTCATCTCGCGATTTGCGCTTCATAATGTATTTACTTCGTGCTACGCGCTCGGTCACTGTACATCCCCCACATTTTTGCATAAGACTTTTTCAATTAAAGGTCAAACCATCCACAACTGAAATTTAGTGAATGTGAATTATCTTTTGTTAATGCTCCTTCGGCTTTAACTAATAAATTCGGATCACGTGTCTCGTGAGAAAAAAAAGGTTAAAAGGAAATTTTTCAGATCTAATTTTTTAAAAATGTTGTCATTAAACATTTTATTGTACCTTGTATCTTTATTTTCAAAAATTCAATTTGTTTATTTGTAATAACATTTTTCACGATTAAAACAAAAACTAAAAATCTTATCTAAAATGATTAATAACAAATTTGTAGCTCTTTTTGGGTTGAACAACTTTTGTCTTTCTGTTTTTTTCGTAGCTTGTGTCGTTTGTCCAAAAATGTGATTCATTTATTCTTCAGATCGTTTTTAAGAATAAAACAAAAACTGCGCGTCAAATTGGAAAGTCAATCATAATGAATTTGTAGATCTTTTTCTACTGCACAACTTTTGTTTCTTTATTTTTTTCTATATCTTGCATTGTTTGGCCAACAAATTCAATTGTTTCCAACAAATTAAAAAATCTGTTATGATAATCTTGTAGTGCTTTCAAAAAGCAACGTCTTTCTTTTCATGATTTTTTTTTATCGTGCGTTGTGTCTTTGGATTTTGAAAATGCTATAACTCTAATGATTTTCATTTGAATAAATTGTTCGAGTTTTAAAGTACTACGAATAAGCGTTCACGCACTTTTCAAATCTTGGAAGAAAATTTTCTCAAAAAAGTTTTGAATGCTCTAACCTTTCGAATGTTTTCGAAAAGTTTTTCTGGCTCAGGAGACCTGAAAACGTGGAAATTTGATCGAATTCGCGAAAGTTATTTTTCACATAAAATCAATACCGTCTCATTCAGATGATAATGTAAAAATTAAATTGATCTTCGACCTTTATTCTTAACGGAAAAATTTTTATTTAAAGAAAAAAATGCTTGCGAGTAGAAAAAGGTGTGCGCAAAATCCTATCGCAACTATGGAAGGCCACATTTTTATATCAATATTTAAAAAGTTTCAATTCAACCAAGCAAATGGCATTTTCAAAAATATCACTCAACGCCTATTTTGATAAATAAAACATTGTTAGCCCAGATTTAACAACAAGTTACTAAAAGGAGAAAAGCTCAGCATTTCGCTGTTTATACAAATTGTTATAAATACAAACCCTTGATGTCCAGAATTGCTTTTTTTTTAAATATTTTTATTAATCTTTGACAAAAGATTAAACTTCATTAATTTTGTGACATTTTCTCGTACGCGGAGCCATTATATATTAACAGCCTTTTAAACAATATATTTTATTTGCATTCGCCTTTCCTTGAATAATTGCTACTTTCCATTGAAAACTAGACAAATGTAGAAGCGTAACAAAATTTCAAAACCCAAAACAGAATTCTGTTGAAAATTAGCGCATAAGGACCCTGAATATTCATATTTGATTTATACGCCATTGATCCATTCTAATTTAACAAAATTCTTATTTTTCTAAACTTTTTGCAAACAATAATGAGGCTATATTTCGAAAATTGAAATAGGCTAAGTCAAGTTTATAATTTCTGAATATTTTTATTTTGTGCCAAAGATTAATATAACAATTTAAAAAATCGATTTTGTAGTACTCGAAAAACTAAGCGACACGTATTTTTTTTATCTGCGGAAAAACACTTGAAGGGGGTGAAACAGCCCCTCAAAGATAGGGGTCGCAAGTGTCGATTGTATAGTTTTGTATATAAAAACAAAATTGATTTCGACCAAACCTACTGGAAAAGTTTCCTCGCGATGAAAGATGAATAACGTGATTTTCTCAAAAAAGACAAACAAAATTAAGGGGGAAAACCACGCCTACATATTTTTGAAGTTGTGCTGAACATTTTGTAAATTCACAGGAAAAAATTGAAAATATATATATTTTGCACTTGAGACAAAAATAAAGTTGACGTGTTTCGCAAAAAAAAATTTGTGAAAAAATTAATGGGGGTAGCCACCCATAAACACTTTTTTATTTTGTGTCTATGATAATATATACTTTCCATACACGAAAAAATTCAGAAATTATATTTAAAATGAAGGAAGTAAAATAGAGTCCATCCAACGCGAATAGAAGAATTACGCGGCGGTAAACCACCCGTACATATTTTTAAATGTGCTGAAAATTACTAAATTCATAGGAGAAAATTTTTTTAAATATATATTTTGCACTTAATACAAAAATAAAGTAGAAATGTTTTGCCAAAAAAATGTTTAAAAAAATTAATGAGGGTAGCTACCCCTTAACACTTTTTAGTTTGTGTCTGTGATAATATATACTTTCTATACACAAAAAAAATTGGGAATTTAGTTTTATAACGGAGGAAGTGAAATAGAGTCCATTCAACATGAATAAAAAAATTACGAGGGGCTAAACCACCCTTACATATTTTTAAATGTGCTGAAAATTTCTAAATTCATAGGAGAAAAATTAAAAAAATATATATTTTGCACTTAAAAGAAAAATATAGTTGACGCGTTTCGCAAAAAAAATTTCTTTTTTCAAATCAATGGGGGTAGCTACCCTAAACACTTTTCATTCTTTGTCTATCATAATATATACTTTCCATACAAAAAAAATATTGGGAAATTAGTTTTATAACGAAGGAATTGAAATGAGTCCATTCAACATGAATAAAAAAATTAGGCGGGGATAAAGCACCCCCCAATCATGTAGAAAATTGCAAAATAAGTCTAAAATCGAGCAAAAAAATCCGAAGAAAACACGTGTTGCACACAAAAAAGAGGATGAAGGTATTGATGTATTTTTAAGAAAAAAAGAGCAATAAAAAGAATAACTACCCCTACATTGTTTCACATATTAACCTTTATAATGAAATCTTGTGCGCACTATTTTCAAAGTTTGTCCAATTTTAAGGTAGCTTGATAGGTACCTTGCTTTTGTCGGAAGATAAAATTTAACACAGAAGGTACAATAATAGAATAGCTGACAACGAATATTGAATCTTTCCTGTTGTTTCTGTTGGCATAATTGTAAAATTTTTTGTCATTCCAATTTTAAACTGCCCTCAACTTTTCTGGCAGATTTTGAAATACTGATTAACTTTCTTAAAAATGAAAAAAAAAAAACTTTTATCTTCTTTTTAGTGGAAAATATGATATTTCCAACAACAACAAATAATATCCACAATTTTTTCAAAAGCAAAATTTTCAAAAAAATATTTGTCACATATTTGAAAAAGTCTTTCAATACCAGAAGTAGTCCTTACACTAAAGTTCATGGTTTGGTAAAAATTAAAAAAAAAATTAATGTGCGTTTCGCTTGGATTAATGGGCCAATAAGCGAAGCGGTAAGTCGAAAATAATACAAATATATCCAAATTGCGAGTTTCCTAGACCATCCGATTTTTGGAAAAGGATAACGTTGATAGTACACTTTTGAAACATTTTAAGGGGAATACAATTATTATTTAGAAATTTGAATCACTTTTAATTCTTTTTTTTTTAATATCGCCTCATTAATTCTTTTATACACATGCATTATAGCGTTTATATTATTATATTCCTCAATTAAGTCATTTTTAGATTTTCTATTCGGTTTCCGGGATGATAATGTCAAAATCAAATTTCATCATATTTCTTTCGCACTGTGAATGTGAGAATTAAACGCTGTTAGTTTAGAAAAAAACTAAAACAGCGATAAGATCTTGTGTAAATGGTATCTTGCAACTTCACGAATCACCGACCATCTAACTAGAAAATTTTTCTCGCACCTTTTGTCATTCAGTAGAAAAAATTCTACTAAAATTCTGTTCTAGAAGAAATTTTCTAATAATCAACTTCTCTGTTTATTAAAAAGACATGAGGGTCGTTACTGGTTCTTCCATCGGGACCTTCGGCTTGGCGGTCATACTTAATTCTATTGGTAAATATATATTCTATTATTTTTTTAAATTTTAAATAAAGTTAATTTCATATGTTCAACGCTTTAAAATCGACAAAAAGTTTTTTTCCCCACAACAAAATAATTGTATGCTTCTTCAAATTAAAATAAAGAAATCTGTAGTGTGGCGTATACAATTAAAAAAATTACAATTTAATAAATTGAAAGAAAATTGTTTTCGCATATTTTCAAGTGCACGAGGTTCAAAAAGTATACCTGGTACTTATATATGTACCTTCTCTCGAAAAATATGTATTTTTTACACCAGTGCACTCGAAAGTTGTTGCATAATAACGAGTTATGAGAAATATCCAACTGGAATTTCCGTAGAATTCCCGTGGAGGACTTTCCAAGGAATCTTTCCACGTGGGCTTGTTGATTTCGGCAACTTCTTCGTTGAATGGCTAAATGATAATGATTTCCATATAATTTTGAACATTATTTTTCATCACCATATCACTAAAGATCTAGTAAATATGTTCACTAGATGACTTTTGACATTATTGAAATACTCAATGAGTCATTGAATTACTAACTCTAAATCATTATCATCGTCGTTCGCGCCTTGACTTGGGGACTGACCGCGAAATTAAAATTAATTAATTTTTTTTATATCTTGCAGAATTAAGTTGGCAGTCAGGATCTCTAGGGCTACTTGATCTGGGTCCCATTGGACACGAAACTGTTTCTGAACCTGGAAAATCTTGCTCAGAAAGTTTAAATTACAGGAAAGTGCGATGTCCGACACCAGAACAGACAAGAGGGAAAAATATTTTTTT
>CAKNYM010053038.1:590258-628525 GCA_932195095.1 Andricus curvator | reverse complement strand
TTTTTTTGATGAGAGATCGTAACGCAAAATATATGAAATGCACATCAGATAAAATTTTATTAGCACTGGATGCTTTGATCGTTGGATTTATTTTAGATGCACGTGGTGAAAAGCCAGCAGAAGTTGGACCAATACTGAATCCTTTTGGCAAAGAGATTTTCTATGACGAATCAGTGGAGGATTCATTACTAGCGGATTCAGAATCTCTTACCGAAATGGGTGTATATGGTAAAGTGCCTGAGCACACTCTACGTCTAACAACAGTTCATCCGTTCGGCATGTACAGCCCAAAAACAACTGGAAGCCCAACAAGACTTAGAAGCCCAACAAGACCTAGTAGTCCAACAAGACCATCTATACATATATCCAACGTTCCCGACTTCGCCCCTGACTCCGATTCCAGAAGCTTCAGCAGATCCATCGCTACCAGCCGCTTATGTAGCCTCGCATGTATCCAAGCCGCCAAAAGAGTCTTTAATCATATCTGCAGTCGCTCCTCCAGCCGCTCCTCAGCTCCGAAAAGAAATGAGTATGATCACTATTAACTCCTTACTATGCTAGATCTTCCTAGATTTTCAGATTTCCAGTACTGAACAGATATTGCAGTTAGATGTCCCTTTAATATTAAAAAGTACCGCACAAAGTTAGCCACTTCAGCCAGGCTGCAGAGCTTGTACCATATTTCCCTGAAACCTTAATTTGGCCCTTATAAATCTTTCGTATAGTTCAAACCGTTTGGTTCGAGTCCGGACCAAATGGGATATCGTCATCTAATGGACATCCTCTCATGGGGCGTTTTCCAAACTTTTTTGGCACTTTCTGTGAAGCCGCAAACCCACCGCCCTATCTTTTTTTTCAGAATACGAGATCCTAAGTGGGACAATTGACCATATTAATCTTTTTTTACTTCTTTGTAATTTTATAAGAAAAGTTATTTAGCCAATTGAACATTGATCGAATTTTGATCTTTCATTCCAGGTGAAGGAAAGTAGCCTTTTTCTTGCATTGGGATGCCTGCCTCGACTGCCATGGCTAGGTCGCTATCCCTTGCTGCGAGAAGCGACGCTGCTATCATTTTGGAATCGTTGCTCTTCATCGCTTAGAACTTTTTCGAAATTCAGCTTTTAGGCACCTTCAGCTTTTATAGCGTTTTTTCTCCAATTATTTCGCAATTAATTTAATTACCAATCAATCTATTTGCATGACAACCTTTAAATTTTTTTTGAATACATTAATTGTTACTATAAAAAAACAGTTTTTTTAATAAACCATATGAACTTCAAAACATGCACTTTTCTATTTCTTTGCGCGTAAAACCAACAAAACTTGACTCTTTAGGATTGTCGAAGGCTTTTTCTAGGAAATGAATTAATCACAATAAGATCATGATCATGAATTTAATTTTATGTCAAGGAATTGCTACGTATTTCGACGATTTCAATTCTTTTAATATTTTTAAAATTTAACTCTCAACTCTGATTGTATTATATTTTTTTTCTATAGTTAGTTTATGCGATGAATTTTGTACAATTGTGAAAAAATTATAGGAAATTATTTATAGAAAAATAATTATAGGCCTATGCTAATTTTTCGATAATATTATTTCGTAAGAGCAGCTATTTGATCGTTAAAGTATTCGATTCAAAATTGCTTCATTTAAAACACTCCGGATTTCTTCTTTCAATTTCTGAATTTTGTTCCCTCGAAACATCAAATTAAGAAAGCATTATAACTTAATTTGAGCTAGCACCGGTTTGATATTTGAATTAAAAATTGTTTATACACGGAGGCTTTCACTTCTAAATTGTACAATTAAAAATGATTTAAATGTAAACCATTAATTTACATTTTTTTGAATTGGTAATTTAAAATCCTCCCTGTCCAAGAACTTTCTATTTGAAATTGTCTAGAATGATTTATGTGTGGCTCAAAAGACAATAATAGGTCTTAAAGGACTCTATGGTACTATAGTGCTACAATATTAAAAAGAGGACACTTCAAGGAACTCAGATGAATGTAGGGTACAATACAAGCTATAGGGACCAGACAGTGAGTTAAAAGTCATTTTCAACACGTGGATTTGGGTACGAGAAATTTTTCAGTAAATTAACATGTCATATGTTGCAAAAAAGAAAAAAATCCCTTACCTTGCACTACCAAAATGCACAAAATTGTACGTCTCCTGATAATTGTTCAAGAAATTCTATTCTGAATTTATTTTGTGAATCCTAAAATTTTTTTGACAGTTAAAAGAATCCCGTATTTAACAAATTTAACAAAAGTTGGCTAATATTAACAAAGTGTCTTGTCGTCCGAAATTCGAGATGACTAGTCCAATATTTTTCATAAGCTTGGCTTGTCGTCCCAAAAATTCGAGACGAGTAGTTCATCCCCTTTTCCAACTCCCCCAATTTTTTGAGATGACTAGACACAGCCTAAAATTAACATGTTCCTCAATAGACGATTTATTTAAAGTATAAGATTTTTTTTGTAAACACCGTAGGCAGGGGGATACTCCCATGAGACACTACATATGCAATGAGAAAAGAAATTCAGACGTTTTAGACAGAATTTTCTAATATTTGTTTTAGATTTTGTTTTAGTTTTCAAATTATCATTTTGACCACAAGGATTCCCTTTATAAATCTTCCGTCAATGGGCTTCTTCAGTGGGACTTCCACCACGGTCGCGGTTGCGCTATCGCTTGTTCTGATCCTTTAAGAAAATGATAGCCATCAATTGATTCAAAGATTTAAAAAATCGTTAGTTGTTGTCCTCCAACTTCGTTAAAATATAATATATCATTTTATGCTTAAGATTCCAAAATTAATGTTTCGTTCCAAAATTAAAGTTCCTTCTATACTACATATTTAAAAATTTTAAGTTTCTGTTGATAAGTCGTTCTTCATGAGATTTGTCAATTTAGAGACATTATATTTACATTTCATCTTATTGGGTGAAATTATCAAGTTCAAAAGTTGTGGTTTGAAAATTCTGAATGATATTTAGGTATTAGTGTCCATTTTAGCTAATTAAAACGAGTCTTATTTTTAAATTGTGTTCTAACTTTTTTGATGGGGCAACGCTAAGCACCCCCTCAAATAATCGAACACACACTCTGAATATAGAGTGAAGAAAAACCTGCATGCTTTTTGCAGGTTTTAGTGATTCCAGTAATATAAGTGAAAGTGACGTTTCAGTAGTAACAGTCGTACATTTCTCGATAATAAGAACAATAGATGTAGACAACTTAATGATTTATCACTTTATATTTGCAAAATTTTTGAAAATTATTGTTTTTTTATCGTTACTTTCCCCTATTATGGTAATGTATGAAGCAATATACGTTGAAATAATTGATCGCGATTTTTCTTTCGCTTCCAAGAGATTGAGTCGTTCTACTTCAGGCAAACCATCTGTTCCAAGCAGTTGTATTGAAGCAATTTTTTAACACGCTTGCCAAAGTTGCGTTTGTCTATAAACATTTTGTAATGCAATATTAATTAGGTAACTGAACTTGAAAACGGTTAAGCTCATTGTAATCACCTGAGCGATATTGTATGATTTATTTTATTATCATTACTCCACTGATCCCAATATGTACTTTCTAGGATTAACGTAATATTAGTAGGTTTTAACACAATAGAAAGTAAGTTAAATATATTCACAAAACCGCCTATGAATGCGACAGCATATTTTTTAATAAATTGAAAATTATGACTTTTAGGGGAGAGTATATTTATGAAAACCATATTGTTTATAAGGCTGTGAATTAATAATATCCCGCCCTACGACAAAATGTCGCGAGATTTGCATGTTTTATTTTATGCCACAAATGGGTTTAAAACAATTCTTTTAATCTATTTTCTTAATCAGGCACGAGGAGGATAAGTATAAATTTGATGGTCTGAAAAAGTGTACTTTAGTTTTTAAGCTTTTTTCTCTCTGAATAAAAATTTGGTAAAATTCAAACAATTACTAGTGGAAATTTCTCATTCAATAGTGGCAAACTAATTGCTTGGTAAAAAATATGGAACACTGTATATAATAATTTTAAAAACCTTTTAAACATGGGAAACGTAAAAATAGAAACGTGGAATAAAACTAAGCGATGGTGTAGCATTTTTAACACTATTGAAATAATGAGGAGACCATATTGAGAAATTGTTAACTTGACCTATTCTGTTTCTATTGTTAAAGTATTGCCTTCGGATTGTTTGAACGAATTTAAGAAAAATACATGCGCTTCTTTTCAGCAGAGCTCTGTTCACAATTTTCAACATTTTTTTCCGATGTTCATTTTTCTGCTTATCCATGGAAAATTGCAATTGTTTAGCAAACTTTGAAAACTGGTTTACCTTAAATAAGCATCAGCTTTAATAAGTATGAATTCAATAGTGAAAAGCAACTAATTGCTTAGTATAGTTCCTAATTATTTTCAAGTTATTTTTAAATGAATCTTAGTGTTTTTAAAAAACTGTATTCTTTAAAAGTAAAATCTAAAAAACATATTTGTAATAAATAAAAAAATGATTTTTTTTCATCAAAAATCAGCCAGTACAGTTTAAACGTAAACTGGTACATCAAATATTAATATTAACCAGATTTCAAGAGGCTTTAATGAAAAGAATAATTTGTTTTTAAAGAAATCTTTATTTGTGCTATTTGCTTATACTATAAATATGTTATTATCAAGAATAATTGTTAAATTTTATCTGGACTTTTTCCCTCTGATATTAATGCTGAGTTAATATTAAAGCAGAGTGAAAAATGTACTCACTCAAGTAAAATATGATAAAAGCAATAAAGTTATTATAGGTGAATTCTTTATCTAGTTCTTTTTTAAGGAAATGAGTAAGTTATACTTTTAGATACGCTTTTTCATCTTGTTTACTTCTTCTTAACCCAAAAAAGAACCAAGTGAACCAAACGAAATTTTTGTCAAGTTATTACAAAAATTATTGCTCGAACTTGTTAGATTCCACACAAAAATAAATGCTTCTTGAAAAAATTATATCTAGAGGTTCCGGAAGCCCCATGAAGCTTAACACGTGTTTCGGATTGAAAAATGAAAGTTTTT
This sequence comes from Andricus curvator, assembly GCA_932195095.1. Lineage (NCBI taxonomy): Eukaryota > Metazoa > Arthropoda > Insecta > Hymenoptera > Cynipidae > Andricus > Andricus curvator. The sequence goes on along the minus strand of CAKNYM010053038.1, from coordinate 623,445 downwards.
GTAAATTTTATTCAGAATCGTCGATATTAAGGGAATGGCGTTAATATTTTATACTTCTCTTTAAAATTAGTCATAGAATACGAATAAAAAATTACGCTTGAAACATCATCCCCATTAGTCTGCTTTATAGGGTCCCAGAAAACCACTTAATATGGATAAATAGATGTTCCAATCTAGTATTTAACAATTTCTTATTATTTAAAACATTTTTCTCTTAGAATAGATTCAGTTGGATGAAAACAATAATCAATTGAATTTAAAAGAAATTATTATTTATATCATTAATTATTATTTATAACAATATTCTCTTAGAATTCGTTTTTTCGTTCTTCAATTAGTGTTAGGATATGAATGATTCAAGTTCACAAACATAATTGTATACACAATTTATTAAGGTTTACAAATTCCTTTTCAGAGAGAAATTCTAAGAAGTTGAAGGTTTTTCTGAAATATTCAATTTTTCTTTTACTTTTTATTTAGCAACAAATAATAAATATTAATATTCATATGAATTCGCATAATGAGGCCCTCAGTAACTATTTCAAGGAAAATTGACATTTAATATGATCCGCATAAAAAATTTGAATAAAATTTCAATTATCTGTTTCATTTCAGAAAATTAAATTGACTAAAAAGAAAGAGACTGTTTAAAAAATGATTCTCTCTAATGTTTATTCATTATTTGTTCATAACTAAAAAGCCAAAGCAAAATGAAAAATTTCAGAGGAAATCGCAACTTTCTAACAATTATCTAAGGGAAGATATTTATAAACAATAATAGATTCCTTGAACAAATTGGGTTTGTTAAGTCGAAATAATTATTGCGTCGTTATGAGTGAAAGATAAACAAGAACTTGCATACTTGTAAAAACAGCAACTTTGTAACATTCTTCAAAGAGAATATTATTAAAAATTAAAATAAATTGTTCAAACAATTATGTTTCTTAACTCGAATCGAGTATTACCTCACTCTCGTTAAAAAGTTAACTATATGTTGAAAAATTCAGAATAAATCGTAACTTTTTAACAATCATCTGACAGAAAAAATTATGAGCAATGATAAATTGTTTAAGGAAGTACGTTTGTTAACTTGCAATAATTCTTACCTCACTGAGTAAAAAGTGGACGCAAAGTAAAAAAAAATTAAGGAAAAAACGTAACTATCCATCTTTATTATAGAAGAAGCTAGTTATAAACAATAATAAATTGTTTTGACAATTATGTATACTAAATTTCAATAATTATTACATGCATCGAAGTGAAAAGTGAACAAAAACTTGAGCATTTCAGAAAAAACCGCATTTTTCTAGCATTATTCAAAGAGAATATTATTACAAATAATAATTATTTGTTTAAACAGTGATGTTTATTAAGTTGAATTATTACCTCACTTTACTTTGAAAGTTTGAAACAAGTTAAAAAATTCGGCAAAAACAGCGACTTTCTAACTTTATCCTAAGAGAAAATTGCTCAAATTATTAATAAATTGTTTAAACAATTTATTTAAACATCTGATTATCAATAGGAAAATAGCAAAACCTAATTTTTCACGCATAGGGTTTTTTAGACTCTATATTACATACCTTTAAAACATAAATCTAGAAAATTATATAAATTATGATTTTATATTTCCAAATTCAAGAATCTTCAATTTTTACTCTTCAATTGATTGAAAATTATGCAAATTTTAAGTTTCATAACAAAAAATTTGTAATTTGAATGATTCGCATTCGAAATTTCTTCAACTTGGAAGATTTAGAATTGAAAATTAGAGATTTCAATTTCAGAATCACTCGAATTTTGGAATTGTCATGTACACATTTTTAAAATTAGGGATTTTTCAATTGTAAATCTTCAAAATTTAAAAATTAAAAGAAAAACATTCAAAACTAAATAATTTTAATTTATACAAAATCTTATATTTGAATGAAAGACAAAGATAACTTTAATTTATTCTAATTAAAATTGTAGAAAAGCGGAGGTCATGTAATATTTCGCTTTATACTGCAACATCAGAAGAAAAAGAACGATATCAATTTTCTTATCTTGGTGACATTTGAAAACAAAAACTAATTTTGTATGCAATAAATTTAACAAGGTAAGGTTAAACAAATTATTTCTCTTTACCCGAAAAACAAAAACTTCAGATAATTTGCATAAATTAAGATACAAAAGATCAATTCCATATGTACATCATTATTTTATCATTGAAAAGTCGTGAAAAAAGATACCTCAAACGTATTTGAACAGCCAAACATAAATAACAGAAAGTATTTGAATAAAATGTCGTCTTCGATTTTCGTGAAAATTGTCACCATTTTGTGAATTTTAAACTATTTTCAACTTTTATGGCGAATTTTAGAAACGTGAGAAATCTTTCTTAAGAATTAAAGAAGACTTTTAATATCCTAACCAGTGGAAAAATATAGCATTTCACAAAAAAAAAAAAAAAATAATATATGGAACAAGTTTTTGAATACCAAAATTTTGAAAAAATCTTTTTCACATATGTATTTGAACAAGTTTTTCAATGCCAAAAGGAGAGCCTACACTAATTCTCATAATTTTGTAAAAATTGAAGAGAAATGTATATTCGTCCCGCTAGGATTAATGGGACAATAAGCAAAGCAGAAAGTCAAAAACAATACAAATATATTCAAATTACGAGCTTTCCAGACAATATATTTTTTAGAAAAGAATAATGGTAATAGCGAAATTAAAAAAATGTATGAAGAATAAAGTTATTCAGAAGTTTAATTTACTTTTAATTATTATTTTTCCAAATATCGTTTCATTAATTTTTTCGAGCACATGCATTATACTGTGTATATTGTATGTACCTCGTTCTACATATCTTTGTTTGTAGTTTCTGATAAGAATAGCATATTTTTATCATCTTCCGAATGATAAATTTCAATTTCCTCCTAGACTTTTAATTTGGATCGGTAGACAATTTTATATTGATTCTCGCTACCACCGCGTCAGCAAATCACGATGATTTAAATATATAATTTTTCTTTTGCTGAAATAATTATTTCAACGACCGCTCTGTTTATTTCTTGCCGTTGATCTTGAATTTTCTTATCGCAAGTCTGAACATACAAAAATTGTAAACAGTGAGGCATAAAAAATACCTACTACAAACGGGCCTTTTTTATGATGGACCGGAGGTACTCCTTTTGAGCTTAGGAGGTCATGTTTAAACTGTAGTTAGATAGACGAAATTATCAGATTTTATTATTTCTATGTGATCAATCAAATTTAAATACCGCCACCAAATTTAGTTTTTCTAATTCAAGGTATTATATTTGGCGTTAAGAAGCTCATCTTGAATGAACATCACTATGTGGCTAGAAGAAGATGAGAATAATTTTTTTAGAAGATTAAGGTGGAGTCATTTCTTATCATCTTGGTCCTCTTGCAATTTTAAATTAGCTTGGTTTATTAAACACTTGGATTACGTCCTTTTCTCTCTTTTTTATTTCTGATGGCTAATTAGCATCATTTCATTAATCTGAAACTATCGTGGAATGATAAATATTGTGAAGGTGGTTTTGTCCATGAGATACTAGATGTTTTTCTTCTTACCTGCATAAATGAGTCACAGGAAAATAGGGTCTTTCCTTTTCAAAAGTGAATTTAAGATACTTCGAAAGTCCTGACAATTTTCATTATAACTACTAACATTTATTACAGGTTCGATTACCTCAAAGTGAACTGCAAAAAATGAGTAGAAGCTTAGTATGTCGATTACGCGAATAATTTCCTAATTCAATAGTGAGAATCAAATAATTTCTTGATACAAATAATTGAATTTACTGAGAAATGTATATAATAATTTAAAATAGGTTATAAGAATTGAAATCATGTCCTAATTTAAAAACATTACCATCTCATTGTTTGAACAAAGTTAAGAAACATAAGAATTTTTTACAGTCTTAAAATGACAATAAACGAGTGGCCTCCAAATTATTAATACATATTCAGGGTCTTTATGCCCTTCTTTTCAAACAAGTTCTGTTTTTAATTTTCAAAACTTTTTCCTGTTGTAAATTTTCCTTATTTTCTACTGGAAATTGCAATGATTCGGAAAACTCGAAAACAATGATTTGCCGTGAATGAAGATTAACTTCAGCGTCTAAAGAAGTTAATTCTTATTTTGTAGCTTTTTCTCTTGTGCGTTAGATACAATTTTTAAAACTTAACTAATTAGTACTGAAATTTTACAAATTCAATTAGCAAAATGTGAGCCACAAATGATTAGTAAAAAATGACGAATTCGATTAGTCAAGACATTTCCTAATTCAATAGTAAAAAGCAACTAATTGCTTAATAAGACTTTCTTAGGATTGTGTACAGTAATTAAAAAGGTTTATAAAAATGTAAAAAGTAAAAAATAGAAAAATTAAACAAAATAATGTGAAGCTTTAATAGTTTTAACTCTATTAAAAGAATAAGAAGGCCTCTTTCTAAAATTGTAACCGTGACCTGGCCTGTTTCCATTTTCAAAACATTGCCTTTTGATTGTTTGTACAAAATTAGGAAAAACAAGATTTTTTTTCAAATTTCAATGCATCAATGGTCTATAAATTAATTATGCATATCGAGGGTACTCATGCGCTACTTTTCAACAGAATTCTGATTGCGATTCTCGAAATTTGTTATGGTAAATTAGGGTTGTTAAAAAATGAACTAGAATTTTTTTGTCAAATTTTCATGCATATCGCCCCCAGGTTTGTTCAAATACACCAAAAATGTTGTTTTTTCAAAATTATATTTGAAAATATTGCAAGCCCCCACGAAGTTCAACACAAGAGTGAAAAAGCAATTTCGTTTTTTTTTAACGTCAACCCGTGCCCCCGGGCTTTTGAAATTAACATGAGGTTTTAAATGGAAAAAGCTACATTTTCAAAAAAATGGAAAAAAGAAGTACTTGATATTAATTTTTTGTGAGTTAAAGTATTGTCGCCCCTTAAGGAGTATTTTAGGAATGATTTTTACCCAATAGGTTTCAATGTTGACACACCCAAACCCCTTTAATTGTGACCGGAAAATGCACCAAAAATATGCAAAATAGCAGTTTTCTATCAAATTCATGCTAAAGACAGTATTTTTAAAAAAATTTCCAACATGAATTACTTTTTAATCGATAAGTGACGAGTTTTAATGTATATTTCAAATCTTTGTTGCAACTTTTATTTGTTTAAACAATTTTTTGTCCCTGTAAATCGTGAAAAGTTGTTATCTTTCGGTATAAATCGCACAAACTTGATAAATGTCAAGAGTAGTAATGCTTGTTGAACTTATTTAATGGTTATTCAAACAATTTTCATTTTTTTAAACAATTTTTTCTTCTTAAAATTGTAAAAAGTTATTATTTTATGGAAATAATTACACAATTGAAGGAATTTCAGAGTAATATTTTTTATCTACAGTTTTTTCTTTGTAAATCGTGAAAATTAATTTTTTTCAGCAATTAATGACACAATTAATGAATTTTAAGAATAATATTTTCTTGCTCAAATATTTTTAAATTATTCAAACAATTATGATTCATTATTATGTTTAAATAATTGCAAAATATTTTTAACAAAAAAAAATACTTTTAACGTTCGTTAATTATGTCATTCATTCCAGAAAATTATAACTTTTCGCGCTTTACAGAGGAAAAAATGATTTAAACCAATAAAAATTGTTTAGATAAGCATCAAATATCCTTTAAAAATATATTGCTCTCAACATTCTTTAATTGTTTAATTATTTCCAGAAAATAATAACTTTTTACAATTTTTGGAAAAACAATTCGTTTGAACAAATTAAAGTTGTTCAAACAATTTAAATTATTGAAAGTATACTTTAAAAAACGTCACTTATCGATTGGAAATGATTCATGTTGAAAGAATTTCAAAAAATGATGTCTTCAGCATGAATTTGATAGAAAACTTGACTTTTAATTTACAAAATCATTCAAAGGGGAAGTTTTATTCATAAATCTCCAAATTTCACGAGTTTTCGAATAAATTTAAATTAATAATTAGTTTTAAAAAATATCGCCCTTATCAATCTGTTCCGTAGGGTCCCGAAAAACCCCATTAATAAAAAATTGGCTAAGGTGACAATTAACGCAAATCTAAACTGCAACAATTATTACCACAGTCTAATTGAAAAGTGGACCAAATGTAAAAAATTTACGAAAAAACGGCAACTGTCTAACATTATTCTAAGACAAATTGCTGAAACAATAATAAATTGTTCAAAAAATGTATGCAAATATCTAATTATCAGTCAAATGTAGTATTGTATGTATGAGAAACAATTTTTATTTGAAAAAAAAACGAAAAAAATTATAATTAGTGCCAAAAATTGGCAAAAGCCGATTTTTCACTCATGGGGTTTTTTGTGATCATATGAAACAGACTTATGGTGGAGATATTTAAAAACTAATTACTAACTTGTATTCTATAGCTAATTTTGAAGAGGAGCATTAAGTTTCAACTCGATTAACCTAATATTGACGATTCTGAATGAAAATTACGAAAACGTCTTTTTTTCTTATGGAAATTGAATCTTAAGCTTCATGAGGCTTGTGGAGCCTCTACATATCATTTGAAAAAGACGCTTTTATTTTTTGTCGATTCAAACAAATTTGCGGGCGATATGCATAAAAATTGCTAAAAAACATGGACAACCTTATTATACATTTTTTAGTTTTCTATAGAAAATTGCAATTATTTAACAGAGCGTGGATCTATAAACAATATATTGTTTAAAAGTCTGTGCATACACAATGGCTCGTCGCATCAGAAAATATGACAAGTGTAAGAAGTTTTATCTTGTTTCAGAGATTAATAAATATAGTATAATTCTGAATAATAAAAAGGCAAATAATAAATATAATGATAATTGATTATTAAAAACTGTCAAAATATCAATTTCGGTTATTAGGCGTTTTTATTTATAAAAGCTGTTATAAACAATAAGGAACGAGATTTTATGAAGAAAACACAACGTCATTACTGGAACGTATAGGTTTTGCAACAGTTTTGAGAAAAATTATGACATTCGTTGGCCTGGAGGATTTTTTATTAACAAATTAAAAGTCAAGACCATTTCCTTTTAAAAATAGCAATTTTATAACAACAATTCACGGCCAGAAATTTTAATTCGATTAATAAAGGTATTTATTTACAGATATGTTCGAACTGTATGTAGTTAAATATTATTCATTTACTATTTATTCATTATTTATTTATTATCTATAATAATACTCAGTTTTACAAAAAAAAATTAACTCGTATAATTGACCTATTGACCTACTATCGGCGCAAAAATTATAGGCATCTGCCTTTGAAGCTTAACAGCTCAGCCAAAAAAATGCTAGAGTAATAAGGAAATAGTCATTTGAAAGCTGCAAGTGTTCCACGTAAATGAGCTCGAAGACGTTAATGTAAAAAATGTTTTGTGCTTTGCAGACTGAAAAATGTGAAAAAAAGTAAGGAATTTTGGTCACATTTAAGAAGAGTCAAGTTTAGAGCATTCTTTCTTATACAAGGGGCAATGGGAAAAATTTGAAAAAATTCATGAATATGTGGAAAAGCTTTGTGAACAAATTGCAGTTGACAAATTTGAGAAATAATAAAAATTGTTGCTTAAAATTACACAAATGTACGACTATACTATCTTCGGTTCTAATAAAGATATTAAAGCGATTCGAACTGCAAACTGTAACGGATAGGCTCTGTAATTATTTACAATCTCCCGGATGAATGTGATTGTTTTATTTTTGATGGAAATCGCGATATTCGTAGACATTTTTTTTTGTTGGAAAACAAGTGTCAGAAAGCAGCGGGGATCCTTTTTTTTTGCTTCCGACCGCTCTTCCCTTTCTTCGACTCGTGCTTCTGAACTCTTGCCCAGACATTTGACGCCTCCCCCGACCAGTGCCGTATCTCTTTAAGCGAAGTACCTTGGACTTCTAATATTTTCAGAAAAACCAGCGCCATTTTGTTATTGTAAAACCTTCTTTGGATTGTCGGGTGGATTTCAAAAGAAGACAATAAAATATATCCGAATCAGAAAGAAGACGATAAGTATATAGATGAGGAGAAAAAATTGGGGTTTCATTTGAGAAACAAAGCACAAGATTGTAATACGCGTAACTTCGTACACATTATTTTCTGCAAATTGGAAAATCGGTTCGAGGTTTATTCTAATTTTTGTTGAAAACAATCTCCTACTAAATTTTTAGTTGAAAATTCAGGTTTTTTGCTTAAAATGTTTATTACTCGGATAAAATTCCATTTTTTTGTTAAAAGTCTTGCTAGGAAATTGAATTTTTATGTGGAAAATTTGTCTCTTTTCTTTCGAAACTCATTTTTTTAATACGTTTTGCTTGAGGATTCAACCCATTTTCGAAGAAATTGTCTTTTGATTTCAAAATTTAAAAATGTGGTTGACATTTTTTTCTCTCTTCGCTGAAAAATAATTGTTAGTTGAAATATCAACTATTACATTCTTCGTCGGAAATGTATCATTTTTTAGTTAAAAATGTAATTATTTAGTTGACAACTCATCCGCGTTGTTAACAAATTATATATTCTGTCGAAAATTGAACTGTTTTGTGTAAAATGTAACTCTTTTAATGAAAATTCTTTTTGTTTATTAAAAATAAATTTTTTCAGCTGAAAATTCAACTTTTTCATTTTTGAGAATTAATAACAGTATAACACACACAAAATGTTGTGCACACTTTACCATATGTCCTGTACTTTATGAAAAAAGCACAAACAATTTTGGAAACAAAGTTTTTTTGACCTCGATCGTAGCCTACAATTATTTTATCTACAAGCCTAACGACCACTTCCATTTACTATATACACAATTTTATTTCACGAATGAAAGAGATACGGCACTGGTCGGGGGAGGCGTCAAATGTCTGGGCAAGAGTTCAGAAGCACGAGTCGAAGAAAGGGAAGAGCGGTCGGAAGCAAAAAAAAAGGATCCCCGCTGCTTTCTGACACTTGTTTTCCAACAAAAAAAATGTCTACGAATATCGCGATTTCCATCAAAAATAAAACAATCACATTCATCCGGGAGATTGTAAATAATTACAGAGCCTATCCGTTACAGTTTGCAGTTCGAATCGCTTTAATATCTTTATTAGAACCGAAGATAGTATAGTCGTACATTTGTGTAATTTTAAGCAACAATTTTTATTATTTCTCAAATTTGTCAACTGCAATTTGTTCACAAAGCTTTTCCTCATATTCATGAATTTTTTCAAATTTTTCCCATTGCCCCTTGTATAAGAAAGAATGCTCTAAACTTGACTCTTCTTAAATGTGACCAAAATTCCTTACTTTTTTTCACATTTTTCAGTCTGCAAAGCACAAAACATTTTTTACATTAACGTCTTCGAGCTCATTTACGTGGAACACTTGCAGCTTTCAAATGACTATTTCCTTATTACTCTAGCATTTTTTTTGGCTGAGCTGTTAAGCTTCAAAGGCAGATGCCTATAATTTTTGCGCCGATAGTAGTATTTTAGTGAATTCTACTGCAATAGTCGTTAAATGTTTTGTTTGATATTCGCTTTTTTGACCCTCGGATTGTTTTTGATTATAAAATGGTGTACGTGACTTTTGTCAGACGCGTGCTGTTTCTATTTTTATCAAATTTCGTGGAATTCCTGTGAATGTACAACTTCATAGAATTCTAATAAGGTTAAATAAATTGAGTGTCTAAAAAATATTTTTGGCTCCATTTCGAAGCAGTAATTGGTAAAGGCGTATGTTTCTGGTGGTGATACAGCATATCATTACAAGTTTTACAGAGTAGCCTTCCAATTTTGCCAATAAAGCTGAAAATATATACTCATAGAAGAGGGGGGGGGGGGGATACACTCGTGAAATAAATATATTATTTCTCATTGACACAATAGCATCAAAAAACTCATTTTTTCATTTTAACATTGTAATAATATTATAATTATTATAATTATATTATATCATAATTGTAAGAAAGAAAAAAGATAATTATTTGAAATTAATTTATTTCTACTTCTTTGAAAGGTACTTTTCTCTTGGTTTGCAGGCACAAATTCAGTTTCAATAAGAATTCAATACAAAATTCTAGGTAATTTTACATTGTATTCAAAACTTCTGTTATTCAGACCTACTTTTGAATCTGACCGTGAAACTTCTAGAAGAACGACTATTTTTTGTAAAAATGTTTTCTACTGGAGACGAAAATGCGGATGAAGAGCTTATCATTATGTGTCAGTTTGCTCGCTTATAAGGTTACTGGGTCAAAAATCTCAGTATATAAGTTGCCCGAGATCAGTACAACGAAATCAGTATATTTTTATACAAGTTCATGATGAAGCTTTTATTCCTTTTTTTTGTGGCCCTTCCTGCCTGTGAGTATATGTGAAAACATTTATTTAATCAAACAAATTTGTTGTGCTTTCGTATGCAAGAAATTTTGCAATGTCATTACGATTTTCACAAAAAGAATTTAGAAATCGTTTAAAAAATTTAACAATTTATTAGATTTCTCGAATTGAAAGTTTTATACAATGTTTCAGAGAAATATAGAGTGAAATATATTTTCCAATCCTAATCTCGATATAATATATTCATCTCACGCTTTTTGCTTGATAATGTATTTGCTTCGCGCTACGCGCTCGGCCATCGTACATACCCTACATTTTTGAATAAGACTTTTTCAATTGAAGATCAAACCATCGACAACTGAAATTTAGTGATTGTGAATCCTCTTTTGTTAAAGCTCCTTCGGCTTCCACTCATACATTCCCATCACGTGTCTAGTGAATAAAAAGGTTAAAAGCCAATTTTCAGATCTAATTTAAAGACAATTTTTGTATTAAACATTTTATTGTACCTCGTGTCTTTATGCCCACAAATTTAATTTGTTTATTTGTAATGTCATTTTTCACGATTAAAACAAAAACTACGCATCTTATCATGAATGATGAATAACAAATTTGTAGCTCTTTTTTGGTCAAACAACTTTTTGTCTTTTTATTTTTTTTCGTAACTTGTGTCGTTTGTCCAAAAATTTGATTTTTTTATTCCTAATGTCGTTTTTTAAGAGTAAAACACAAATTACGCGTGAAATCAAAAAGTTATTCATAACGAATTTGTAGATCGTTTTTGGTTGCACAACTCTTCACTCATCATCTTTTTCTATACCTTGCATTGTTTGGCCGCAAAATGAAATTTTTCATTATTTTTGGTGCTATCAAAATTTGAATTTTTGATTTTTCGAAAACATTGAAAAATGTGTTATGATAACCTTGTAAGGCTTTCAAGAAGCAACGTTTTTCTTCCCATGAATTTTTATTAATTTCGTGCGTTGTGTTTTTGGATTCTGAAAATGCTATAACTCTCATAAATTTTTTTCAATAAAAAACAGTAATTTGAATAAATTGTTCAAGTTCTGAAGTACTACTCTTACTCTTACTTTTCGAATTTTTTCGACATTTTTTTCTGGCTCAGGGGACCTCAAAACATCGACTGATGGAATTCGCGAAAGTCATTTTTCACATAAAATCAATGCCTTCTCATTCAGATGAGAATGTGAAAATCAAAATCCTATCGCAACTATGTTATGGAAGAGCACATTTCTATATCAATATTTAAAATTTTTTAATTCAACCACGCAAATGGCATTTTCAAAAAAATTACTGAACGCCTATTTTTATAAATAAAGCATTGCGAGCCCAGGTTTTAACAACAAGTTACTGAAAGCAGAAAAGCTCAGCGTTTCACTGTTTATAACAATTTTCATAAACAAAAACCCTTTATATCCAGAATTGCTTTTTTTGAAATATTTGTATTACTCTTTGAAAAAAGATAAAACTTGAATAATTTTGTGACATTTTCTCGTACGAGGAGCCATTATTTATTAACAGCCTTTCAAACAATATATTTTTTTTAATTCGACTTTCCTTGAATAATTGCTACTTTCTATTGAAAACTAGACAAATGTAGAAGTATAACAAAAATTCAAAATCGAAAACAAAATTCTGTTGAAAATTAGCGCATGAGGATGCTGAATATACATAATTAATTTATGCGCCATTGATCCATTGTAATCTAACGAAATACTTATTCTTCTAAATTTTTTGCAAACAATCATAAGGCTATATTTTGAAAATGGAAATAGGCTAAGTCAAGTTTATAATTTCTGAATAAGACCTTTATATTGTTTCAATAGATTCAAAAATGTTACACCATTATGTTATTTTGTTGAATTTTTCTATTTTTCACTTTACCCATTTTTATCGCCCTTTTGATTACTATATACAGTCCTCAATAAGTTTATATATTTTTACGAATGAATTTGTTGTTTTCCACTATTTAAATGAGAAATATCCTGACTAAACGAATTAGTATTTTTACATTCTCATCATAATGAGAAAGTATTGGTTTTATGTGAAAAATGAGTTTCGCGGATTCCATCAAATGTCGACGTTTTGAGGCCCCCTGAGTCAGAAAAAATAGTTTTTACGTCGGTGTCTGTCTGTCTGTCGTCGTCGTCTGTATATCAAATAACTTTTGAAAGACTAATCAGATTGGATTGTGCTTTGGCACACAGTTTTAGGGGGCAAAAAAAAATATCGAGTTCGTTAACCAGCCATTTTGGATGAAAATTCAAAAAGTTAGAGCATTTTCAAAATTTTTTAGACCATTTTTTTCCAAATTTTCAAATTATATGTGAGGCCGCTTATAGTACTTGAAAATTCAAACAATTTATCCCTACGACTTTTTTTAATAGAAAGAAAATTGTCCGAGTTACAGCATTTTCAAAATCCCCCCAAAAAAAAGAAAAGTAACATTTTCGGCCAAACAACGCACGATACGAAAAAAAGTCAAGATAGGAAAAGTGTTTCTTTTCGCACGTCCTATAAGATTATTATAACGACTTTTTGAATTTTCTTGAAAAATCGAAAATTCATATTTTTATTGCACAAGAAATAATGAAAAATCAAAAAAAGTCAATTTTACGGTCAAACTATGCAAGATACGACAAATCATGACTGGACTAAAATTGTGCATTCGAAAGAGATCTACACATTTCTCATGGGTCACTTTTTGATAGGATGTGTAGTTTTTGTTTTATTCGTAAGAAATGACATTAACAGTGAAAAAATCGGCCCGACAAGCGGGCACATTCTCATCAAAAGTTTGCTTCTTTACTTTAGTTTTCATCTCGGGTGTGTTTTTTCACAATATTTCATTGTTTTTATGTTCTCAATACTATTTCTAACCATTGAAACAATAAAATATAATAATAATTCAAACAATTTATTCTGACTGAAAATCTGACTTTTATTTCAGAATGCGTTTTGATCTTTGTTTACTAAAATAATTCGACTATTACATTTATATTTCAAGAACTATGTTCCAAATAGACGAAATAAATATATATATATATATATATATTTAAAAAAAAAATAGTTATTGGTTCCTCGTTTAGAGGTGGGCCGGGAATGCGCAGATGGAAACATATGAACTCCTATCTAATACAACGCTGCTGAAGGCTGGTGACCTTCTCAGTATAAAACATCAACCAATTGCGACTCTCTCGGTTTCCATTCCTTGTCCTCGCCCCCCCCCCTCCCCCCGTAACAGAAGTTTTGATGGGACTGACGTTAGAACTGGACTCTCCATTATACGACGAATCACTACTTAACTTGGACATCATTTCGACTCGCAAAACAAATTTCGCGCATAAAGGTGGTAGTTGGGTGTACAATCTAAACATGAATAATACAAACAATAAAGTAGCCTCGGAATGGACTGAAACTTTGATTGAGGTTTTGAAATATGGTCAGGAGTAGATAGGGAATCACATGGTAGTCAAGGGGTCGGTTTGATTATGAATGAAAAGGCAAGATATATGTTCCAAAAACGACTTAGTTGAATACCTATGAATATATATGAATAGTATGAATACCTAATCGAGCGCGAAGCGCGAGATCCAACAGGTGCGCGCCCTCGGCGCGCTAAAACTTGCTAGTCATAAGTTCAGTTTAAAAAAATTTGATTCATATAGGCAAGAGAGTATCTTTTACGTGAAAGGAAAAGCTACAAAACTCAAAAAACCTACTTTAGGGACTCGATTCATACTTACTTCAGCCAATGCTAATTCAGAGCAAATAATTCTTACAAAACTTGCTTAATAATTTCAACTTTCTATAAGAAACTAGAAAAATGTAAACTGTTTATAAAAGTATCCCATGAGAAACCTGAATGTACATAATTAATTTATAGCCTATTGATCCATTATAATTTAAAGATTTAAAAATATTCTCCTTCTTCTTAACTTTGTTTAAACAATTTGAAGGCAATATTTTGAAAACAGAAACAGACTAGGTCACGCTAACAATTTTTCGACTTGGTCTTATTATTGTTTCAATAGAGATAAAATGTTTCACTATCGCGTCTTTTTATTACGTTAACCCTGAAAAGTACATTTCAAGCTCAGTGGTGTAATGATGATAAAATAAAGGTGAAAAATCTAGGCAATCTTGTTTACTCGATTGCAAAGAGCTTTATTATTATTTTTTCTCTTACGTAATTATAAATATATTGTAAAATGTTTATAAACAAACACAACTTTGGCATAAAACATAAAAAAAAATATTCTCTCTTAGCATTTTTCCCTATGATGACGTGAAGTCTACCTAAGCCATCTATATGAGAAATAAAATCATATAGGTTATCACAGTGCGTAAGGTAAATAAAGTCGTAGATTCTGAAAAATACATTGTTTGTAATTTCGTGAATGACTAATGGATTCTCGCCTGATAAAATATCACGAGAGTGAATATTTTTATTTTGTGCCAAAGATTAATTTCACAAGGTAAAAAAATCGATTTTCTCAATTAAGGGTTTTTCTTAATTACAATAGTTGAGAATAATAAGGACCTTTGTAACGCTGTGAATTGCAAATATTCCATCCTATACGTTTTTCCAATTTGAAAAAAAAAATTCTTCAAAATTCTATAATTTTTTATTTTATTCATTCGTTCCAATTTTCTTTCAAAAATTTGAGGAGTCTTACTGTCCCATTTAAGGTTGTCTGAAATTTTGTTTAATATTCAAAATTAGTGAAGTAGCGACAATTTGCTTGAAATTATAAAGACCCGGTTTTGAAAAAAAAACCCACTCGGAAACAATAAAAGATACAAAAAATATAAGATAAATTGTTGAGCTTCGCTCGCAAATTTGAGCGCGCCTAGGGCGCGCGACTGTTGGATCTCGCGCTTTACGCTCGGCTCCTCTAGATTTCTGAACTTCGTGTTCGACTTCGATAAAAAGAAAAAGTTTGTTTGAAAATCTTATGAAATTATCAAAACCTCCACATATTAAGTGATTGTTAAATTATTTTTTATTTTAGACTGAAAAGGAACTTTATTTACTCAAGGTTCTATCGACCTTAAGGAACACATTCTCATCCAGACACTCGCGCTTCGAGCTCGATATTTGATTTGAAAATCATTTGAACCTTGCGTTCCGCGCTCGGTTCTGTGCACCGTATGATAGAAACAAAAAAGTTTGAGCGCACTTACGACGCGCGATTTGGTAAATACACTGAGCGCGCACTTTGTGCTTCGTGTTATATGTTCTTCATATACAAATTACTTAATTTGTATTTGATTTCAAATGAAAAATAATTATATAATTTAGGCGACAAATTTTATCAGTTACAATTTTATTTTAGCTTGTGCCGTTTTTCAAAAAAGTTAATTTTTTTCATTTTGAATATATTCTTACAACAAAAATTGATTACAAGTTTGTAAACCTTTTTTTAATGCACAATTTTTGTTCATTTATCTGTTTTCGTACCTTGCATTGTTTCTTCAAACGTTTGATTTTTTTTACTGTCAATGTTATTTTTACGAATAAAACAAAAACTACGCATACTATCGAAACATGATTCACAACAAATTTGTACCTTCTTCTTGGATGAACAAATTTTGTTTATCTTATTTTTTTCGTAGCTCCTGTTATTCGTGTACAAATTTGATTTTTCTATTTTTAATGCTGTTTTTTACGAATAAAACAAAAACTACGCGTCATATCAAAAAGTGAGTCATTAGAAATTTGTAGATCTTTTTTAAGTGCACAATTTTGGTTGAATGATCTTTTCTCGTATCTTGCATAGTTTGACAGCAAAATGGAATTTATGATTTTCCATTATTTTTTTGTCCGATCAAAATTTAAATTTTTTATTTTTCGAAAAATTCAAAAAACTGTTATGAAAATATTATAGGGGGTTCAAAAAGCAACGTTTTTCTCCTTCTGACTTTTTTTAATATCGTCCGTTTTTCGGCATAAAATGTTCATTTTCGTTTGTTTTTCGGAATTTTGAAAATCCTATAACTCCAGTAATTTTTTTTTATCACGAAAAGTCATTAGGATATTTTGTTCGTCATTTTGCGTACTACTAATAACCGTCCATAGAATTTTCAAATCTTCAAAAAAAGTGGTCTCAAACATTTTCGAAACTTATCGTGGCTACAGACAGACAGACAGACAGACAGACTACAGACAGACACCTTGGTAAAAATCGTTTTTTTCTGACTCAGGAAGTCTCAAAACGTGGAGATTTGATGAAAACCGACTATGTCAAATTTTACATAAAACCAATACCTTCTCATTAGAATGAGAATGTAAAAATTGTTCTTCTTTCGTGATATATTGCATCGTTTAAGGGAAAAATCAAAAATTCTTTTATCAACAAAAATTTTTCCCGGCTTCAAAAATGGTTTAGCCTTCATAAAGCTGATAATATAATTTTCTGAAAGAAGAAGAAACTTTAAAAACATATTGCAAAAAATACAAAAGATGGGATTTTCCAGAAAATTTTCTATTCATGTTCTTCAAATTCGAAGAAATAAACAATATTTTCTGCAAAACCCCACCTTTTCATTTTCGGCAATATTCTACAAACATTTTCCAATGAAATAAATGCACATCATCGGTTTTATGCGGGTTGAACCATTTTTGAGTTTTAATGAATATTTTTTTCCTAAAAATATCATTTTCGATGTTTTTTCCTAAATCCTGCAAGATATCACAAAAGAGCGAGATGCATTTTTTCTTAAACTTTCCTAGGTATGCAAACTTTTATCTCATCATTTTTTCGTGTCCATAGTTGTTTCTAAGAAAAATTATGGCTCCAAACAAATCTTTCCTACTTTGTTAATTTTACACTCTATTAAAAATTTCTGACGGATTTCGAAAAAAGACAAAAAAACTGCCTAGAAGTTAAAAAGAAGGTTTTATCATCTGAATTAGTTGTAAAATTATAGAATTAGAAAAAAAATTATAAAGAGAAATAAAATTGTTTAACCCTTTTGTTAAATAGATGGGAAAATTTGAATACTTGTAACCTTGTGCAAATTCCTGCTTTTCAAATCGGTGGTAAAAAAATTATTCTGTACTCTTTCCCTTTTTTTCGCATATTAAATGTGTTATTTCCTCCATGCAATTCGTTACACAAATTATTTTAGCCTTTTCTCTAAAATCAGCTATCAACGTGATTCAATCTAAATTCTTCATGGGTGTCAAAAGTTCCTATTATTATTATACAGTTGCTTTTCAAAATTTTCAGGTTTTTCAGAATGCTTGAATAATAAAGATATTTCGGAAAATGGATACACCCCACAAGAAGTATTACGAGTATTTTTTGATATAAAGGATGAGGATTTGAAGGAAGAGTGTGACAAAGTTGATGACATTAACAGGATCCAGAACATCGTAAAAGCTGTTTCAGAGCTTCAAGAAGCTGCAGTAGCTCTTGGTAAAATACAGATTGCTGAAAATTGGACTGGAAAGGATGTGAAGGAAAACTGTGTGAAAAGTGAACCATTCACCAAGGCGAAAAAAAATGTCATCACAGCAGCGGTGCCATGCGTGACAGATGAAAACTTTGCCGATATCATGCATTACGCTGATGATCAAACTTGCCCGGACGTGTAAGGAATTAATTAACTGTGAGTTTTTTTCAATGTTTTATATTCATTCAATATAATTTTTTTTTTCATTTGTATTATGCGAGGGGTCAATTACTCGTATTTTAGGTGTACACGAGGGTGGTCCAAATATTCGGAATACCTTCAAATCACTTGTAATTAGTTGAAATCATTTAAATCGCTAAAAAAATGTAATTTACTTTAATTTATTTTCTAAAGTTCTCTGAAAATTTTTTAATTCTTGAAATCTGTTCAAATTCCTTGAAATCCTACAAAATATTTTCTTTGGAAATCTTAAAAATCTATCAAAATAGGTAGAAATCTCTTGAAATCTCCTAGATATAAATGAGATTGAACTTCTCCATTTCATTTTTTTAAACTGTTCCAACCCATAGAAATCTTTAAAATCCCTTGAAATCTTTGGAATCGGTATAAATCGTTTGAAATTTCATTTCATTTCACTTACACATTTTCTAAAGTTCTATGAAAATTCCTTAAAATCTTTCAAGTTCTATCATTTAAAATCTCGTGAAATTTGAAGAAACTGCCTTTTCATTTCAAAACCTTTGTGAAATGAAGATTTTTATTTTACTAAAGTGTCATCAGAATCACTGTATGAATTTAATTACAACCACCGATAACCCGCTGTTGCATCCACCTTTTCAGAAGTACACGCATTAGCCTGAACGTTTGGCCAGGGTAAAAGAAAACTGCAGAAAACCTGTGAAGATTTTAGAAAAAATGTTAGGTCCTACATACGTTAAATTAATAAATAAATAAATCACTCGTTTGCCGTTTCTACACTTTTTCAATCAAATCTTTCAATATTTAAACATTATTGACTTCTATACTGAATATTTTGGAATGATATTTTAGAGTGATTTTTCAAGAATCGTGAAAAAATTCATTCTAGAAAAATCATTATAGGCCTAGGCTGTATTATCTATTGAATTTTGTCGTAAAGAAGGATTACGAGTAATTGTAATCAATTGCATGGGATTGCATGGTATTGAATGAGACTTTTGAGAAAGTATACTTCAGATTGCATGAGTAATTAGATCCTCAGTATTTTGTATGGGATATATAAATATTTTTCAAATAGAATATTGCTTTCTTTTCAGAGCCGAACAACAGAATGGAAGAGGGTAAGAAGAACTGCAAGACAACCAATGGATAATACGAATGACGACTTCTGATGTTTCTGCAATCTAATTACGAGGGTCAGGCCAAAAGTAAGTTTAGAGGTGTTCCAAAAAATCGAAAATGCAAGGAAGCATTAGAAAAAATATATTTACAAATGTTATGGTTATGGTAATTTTTTAAAATAATCATGAGCCCAATCCAAATGTTTTTGCTAGCATGGGGAGAAATTTTCAAAACGATTGGCGTACCATATTGTTCCAATCTCCGTCATCGAAACGCCGATCGCTGCACAGTGGGAGGAATTGGCAATTTACTGTTCATAATCCATTACAGCCTACAATTCTTAACCGATTTTTACGTTTCTTTTTTTTATTTTATTTTTTATTTTTAATATTCAGTATTGAATTTTGCAGAAAGACTTTAGGCTTGCTTTTTATATTTCATTCTGTAGACTTTATTAGTTAAACAAATAGAACGTCAAAATTTGACATTTTACCAATATTATGTTTTTTCAGAAGAAAAGACTCAAGAGAAGTCTTTATTCATCAGAATTATGGCAAATACACTTCAGAAATATTAATATTCAGTTCGAAATTCAGACTTATGGTTATAAAGATTCATGAAAACAATTATTTTCATAAGGTGCTCAACCGCAAAAAAAAACTTTATCTGGATCAAAAGCGCCTAAAATGTCGTAGAATGTAGTATTCAGAATGGAAAATAACCATAACCAGTATTATTATTAAATTAAAAAATGTAGCGTTGTCTATTGGACACAAATTACTCTTTCTGCTAAATCATGTTGCAGCTATCTCAGTGGTTATATTTCATCAAGAAGTCTGGCATTAACTCACAATTGTTATTGTTTTTAACAATGTTTTAAACAGTCATCAATAGAAAATTTACGTTTCAATAAGCAGTTTTGTCGTAATGATTATTTTAATCCATCTTGATAGTGATATTTAAAGAAGTAACTTTGTCAGTAATTCTTAATCATTACTTCACTCTACTATGATATTCTATGAGGAAAATTTCTTCCTTCAATGAATCTCAAAGGACTTATTTTTTAATTTGAATTCTTCTAATAATTGTATGATCTATGGGTCAAGATCTGCTTCATCTTTCTCCCACTACTGCCTTTAATCAGTTTTGTACAGATCAGATGACTCAATTAGTTTGCAAATTAAATCTCCCATTATTGCTAATCTAAAATAACGATATTGTACAATGTACAATAATTGAGGTGACGGAAGCAATAAATCGTTCGGCGCTCGAAAAAGCGTAGAATTATTGTCCACTCAGGAAAAACGATCGATGAAAAAAAGTGGTCGAAATGTAAAACCAAATTATACCTTCGTATTCATCTTATCGCGGCCGAAAATTTTTTTCAATAAACATTTTTGTTCGGCAATTATCACTCAAGATAAACAATAAAAACTTACAACATTTTCCTATCGAAAATCGATGTTTTATGAAATACAACTCGGGAATATTTGGCCGATTGTTGCTAAAAATGCTTAAAATTTTCATATTAAATTCTCAGTACATATGCGACGACTACAAGCAATGCATTTTATTAAAAAAAAGTAGTATGTTTATTGCTGTTCAATAACAAATTAATTCCTAACAAAAATCACGTTTCGCCAACTTCGACCAGACTTGGCGTTAAAAAAGTTTTTATAAAACTTTGAAAGAAATCGGTAGAAGATTCTGGAAATGGCCGCGAGTTGAAGTCAACACACTGTGCCGCTGGAGTGATCCGGTTATCGGCCTTTGTTATATGCTGTTTTTTGTTTGAATTGATACTGTCCTCAATGAAAGGGACGTACCAGAGGTTTTCTGAGAAGAATCAAGAAGACGCAATTTTGACCTATTTTCGAGAAAAGTGCATTTTGAAAATTGCGGACAGATGGTGATCTAGCCCGTTCGATTCTCGCTATCCGTACTAGTTTTTCTTTGTTTTTCTCCATCAAAATGCTTCTTTATTCCATTTTTTAACAACATTTAATAAAACAATACCATAATCATTATTGTATTTGTAATATCACTCGTTTGGACAATTGTGCATTTTATCAAAATTCTTTATTCTTCAATAGTGTCTAGTATTTATTTTTTTTAATTAAAGCAGGAACAAAGTGTTTCAAACAATAAATAGAAAATTAAAATTTTTTCCGCAAACTACAAAAAAAACACATGAATGATGATGATGATCTCAAATGCATTTACTTTTTTACACTTACATTTATTCTGAACTATTATTATTGATATCATTAGGATTATGTAGTATCGCGCCATTCTGTTCGCAATTTTAAAAATGCATTTTTCTCGAAAATGGCTCAAAATTGCGTCTTCTTGATTTTTCTCAGAAAACCTCTGGGACGTACCTTTCATTGAGGAGAGTATCAATTAAAACAAAAAAAGCATAACTGAAGGTCCTCTTGTAAGTCACAGAGCAGCAGCAGCAAAACAACAACAAAACGCTCCATCGGTTGAGTGTGTTGATTTTCACTCCCTGCCATTTCTACAATTTTTGACAGATTTTTTTTCAAATTTGAAAAAAAAAACTTTTTCAAAGCCTAGTGAACAATTCTTTCGAGATAGGTTATTTTAAATAACATTTTTTCGATGACTGTCCCGCTGCGCTGGTCAAAGTTATCCAAACGTGACTTTTATTCGGAATTCATTTGTTATTGAACAGCAACAAACGTATTACTTTTTTGAGTAAAGTACGCTGCTTGTAGTCATCGCTTATGTATTGAGAATATAACCCGAAAATTTCAAGTATTTTGATCAACAAGCGGCTGAATAATCGTGAGTTGTGCTTTACAAAACATCGATTTTGGATCGGAAAATTTGGAAAGTTTTTATTGTGTTCCTTGAGTATCAATTGACGAATGAAAAAGTCTATTATAAACAATTTGTCGGATGCATCAAGATGAATATAAATGCCTATTTTTTTGCGTTTCCACCACTTCTTTTTCATTCCTCGATTTTGCCGAGTGGATAATACTTCTAGCATCCGTCACCCCAATTCGTCGAAACTGAATATACAAAATTTGGTCGTTATTGACGTATAATAATGTAAAATAATGAATTTTTGCTTATATATAATATAATATATAATATATATAATATATAATATTAACTCAGAATGACTAATGAAGTAACTTATTCAAGTATCACTATAAAGATGCATTAAAATATTTATTACGAAACATCAGATTATTCATACTGAAAATTGCTATAGATAACTGTTTGTTTAAAATATTTTCAATAAAAATAATAAATGCGAGCTGGGAAACACTTCCGTGTTTTTTTGTATTCAGCAGAAAAAATAATTTTTCCTTAGTGACAAACGCTAAATTTTTATATTTTTAATAATATTGTTGTTAACAATACAAATATCTAAACTTCATATTTGTATGCAGCTATTTATTATAACACGGAATTAATTCGAAATTTTTTTGATGAGAAAAGCAATACTTCAAGAAAAAAAAACAAGTTGTTCATTAGAGTAATTAGAATAATGGTAATTGTTAACTAATGGTTATTTTCCGTTTTAAATACTACTGACACGAGTTTTTTATGCATTTTCAATCAAAAAAAGTTCTTTTGTAGCGGTTGAGCACCTTATAGAAATAATTGTTTATGTAAAGTATTTATAATAATTTATTTGAAACTGAAACTGAATATTTATGTTCCTGAAGTGTACCTGCAATAACTCTGACAGATAGCGACTCCTGTCAAGCCTTTTCTTCGGCGAACATAATATTTCTAAAATTTCCAATTTTGATGTTCTATTTGTCTTAATAGGCTGCGTGCAGTCTTCTCGAAGAATTGGGGGGGTTGGAAACGGGGTTCGACTAGTCCCGAAAATTGGGGACGACGACACTCAATCATGAGAATTTATAAACAAAATCATTAAAATCGGTCAAAAATTGTAGGCTGTAGTGGATTATGAAAGGAAATTCCCGATTCCTCCAACTGTGCGTTTTCTTCAACACCTCATCATTCCTGGTGTGCTTGCCCCCACATGAACTTTGAGTGCTGATAGCAAGTGGAAATCACTGGAAGCCAAGTCTGAAGAGTATGGTGGGTGTTCGAAAATGTCCTTTTCAAAATCAGTCAACACACCTTGGGTCATTCTTCCTGTATGAGGTCTTGCATTTTCGTGAAAGAGCAGCACTCCTCTCGTGAAGAATCCGGGACGCTTTAATGCTGAACGATATTGTCATGTTCTACGTCAACCAAAATCAGTAATTTGTCGGAAGCGTCGTGGACTCTCTACGAAAGGAATACTGCTGATTCACGACAATGCATGACCGCATACAGCAATAATGATCCAAGATTTGTTGACTAATTTTGGGTGAGACATTTTCGAACACCCACCCTACTCTCCCGACCTGGCTCCCAATGATTTTCACTTGTTTTCAGCAGTTAATGTTTATTGGGCAAAAAGCACTTAAGGAATGATGAGGGGGTGAAGACAGCGGTTGGCATTTAGATAAAGGAGAAGGGCCGGCAATAGTAGGCCAATGGTTTGCAAATGTTTTCCATACGCTACCAGTAATGTTTGGATAGGGCTGGTAATTGTTTTGAAAAATAATTAAAACCCTAACGTTTGTAATTTTTTTTTCCATGCAGTTTGATTTTTTGGAACACTTTCAAAACTTGCTTTTGGACTGAACCGCGTATGACATATTATTATTATAAACCGGCACTGTGGTTTAGTTGTTAGCACGATCAGCACTGGTAGGACGAGGGTTCAAGTATCAGAGGATCCGCAGAATGCGTTTGCATGAATGAGGGTTTTGACGTGATTTCTAAAAGTTGCAAAGTCAGGTATAATTCGCTCCAGGTCGAACTTAAGTCCGCTGTACTATACACGGGTTTTACTACGATTTTCCTGGTGTACTACAAATAATAAAAATTGTAGGTGAATACTAGTGCAGATATTTGACAGACGGGCGCAGCCGCTAGGGTGTAGAATCAGTGAAGTTTTTGCTTTTGGGGTACCACGATTTATCCTGAATTTTTCGAAAAATTCATAAACAGAGTATTATGTAATGTTATGTTATGTGTACCAAACAAAGTAGCATTAAATATGATGGGGTCAGCCACAAAGGTGTATAATCAATTAAGTTTTTCATTGCGTGGACCACGATTTTTCGTTGATTTTGTGAAAAATTCGTCAATAGAATATTATGTAATGTTATGTTACAAACTACCTATGTAGCACTGAATAAAAAGTTACTTATATCAGCAGTCCATTATCTTATAATTTTAAATGAATAAGTCGTGCTACTGTTACGTCTAGGCAATGAAACTTATGAAACCTACCGGCAATTATATTAGAACTTTTCCAGATGCTTATTTAAATTTATAAATTAAAACCAAACCAAAAACAGGAAAGCGGATAAACAGCAAATTAAAAAAATATGATACAGTTGCAACCGATCTATAGCTTCCAAACACACAGGTAAAATGAATTTGTAAGACATTAATGATAGGGATGAACACAAGCTTCTGGGTAGACACAAGCACGTCACGAGTTCGTCGTGAACGTGAACGGCTTACCGAAAAAGACTTTAGAGTATAGACTATCGAGTTCCCAATCAAGAACTACGAATTCTTATGCGTTTAGTCCGCAGAAATGATTGGCTAAACACGTAGTGACTACGCATGACAACATATAACGGCATCCGTAGCTTAATAGGGATTGAGCAATCATTCTAACGCAAAATCTAATAGAGGGAATGGCGAATCACATGACTCTTTTGAAAGTAAAATTGGAAAAAATTTTGATTGATAAAAAGCTAAAAAAATCTGAAGCCAAAAAACCACTGAGTTTTCCCACTAAAGGTTGGTGGGTTTGCTGCTTTCCTGAAAGTGCAAAAATAGTTTGACAAATGCTGAGCCGAAGAACGTCCACCAAGTGAGAGTGTCCTGTAAGCTTCGGGCTCTAGCCCAGCGCTTTTGAATGACACGAGAGTTTTTGAGGGCCAATTTACCCTTCTGAGAAAACTTGCTTCGAAATCTGCATCGGGCTGAAGACGACAACGTCATATTTTTTTTTATTTACATTTCAGGGAGTTCCGCGTTAGAAATCGGAAAGTCCAAAATATTCTGGTAGACTATTGACTCAATAGTGATCATACTCATTTCTTTCTGTGGCTGTTTACACGGCCAGAAGGATGAGTGGAAGAGCGGCTGGTAACAGCAGAGCTGCTGCAGCGGCTGGTGTCGGAGTGGGTGCTCTATTCGGAGCCGCGACTGGATTAAGGGCCAGAACTTCTGAATCTACTTTGTCTTATTAAGCAGGAACATGAAAAATACTTGATTTGGCTCCCTGCGACTTTTTCCTATTCGGTCGACTCAAGAAACAGCTCCGCGGAACGCGTTACAGCACCCGAGATGAGGTCATGAAAAATCGAAGATGGCTCTGATGGCTATACCGCAAACCGATTATAAAAAATGTTTTGAGGATTGGATCAAGCGCTGGCATAAGTGCGTTGCAGTCGATGGGGAGTACTTT
Organism: Andricus curvator; assembly: GCA_932195095.1. Taxonomy (NCBI): domain Eukaryota; kingdom Metazoa; phylum Arthropoda; class Insecta; order Hymenoptera; family Cynipidae; genus Andricus; species Andricus curvator. The sequence continues at coordinate 597,757 of CAKNYM010053038.1, read as the reverse complement.
GAAGGGGACGATATTGATTATGAATAATAAACTTGTATTTTTGATTTTAAAAATAAAGTCCTAAAACTTTTTGATCAAGGTAGTAGATAAATTCCAGTAAGACGTAGAGTTTGAGTAGGCACAGAACGCGTACTCGAAATGCGGATGAAGGCCCCTGTACCAAGAGTTTCTGCTGAATATGGTTATAATAATTATTAAGCTGTCGCGGACAATTGTCTAGGGATGGTCCCGAAGGAATCAACCCCCAAGCTAGGGCGTAACAACCGAGCCAAAAACTAAATGGCTTCTGGGGAGGTGTCTTAAACGGTAACTCTGTAATACCGAGCAACCTCTAAGAGTATTATTACATTGTTTAAACAATTAAGTTTGTTAACTTAAATAATTTGAACCACATTCTAATTGAAAATTTGACAATAAGCAAAAATGTCCAATAACAATAATACGTTGGTTGAACAATTCACATAAAAATACAATTATCAGTAGAAAGTAGAAAGTAGAAAGTGATATTTCATGCATTGAAAAACAAGTTTTATTTAAAAAACTGCAAAAAATCATAATTAGTGTGAAAAACTGTCAAAACTTAATTTTTCACGTATAAACATTTTCCGAGACCCTATAACACAGACTTATGGGGATGACTTTCTCGATCGTAAATATTTAGAATAAACTATTCCAACAAAATATTTTGAATGACATTCTTTTAAAATATAAATCTGTAAAATTATATAATTTGTTATTCTATATTTATGAATTCAAGAATCATCAATTGTAATCTTAAAAATTGCAGAACTTTAAATTAAAAATCTTACAAATTAAAGAGTTCTAATTTTAAAAAATGATTCAAATGTAGGGACTTTTTATTCATGAATCTCCAAAATATACGAGTTTCTAAATAACTCTCTAGAATGGTAGAACTTTGAATTGCAAATCTTTAAACTTCAAGAGTTTCTTATTCTGAAAATTAATACTTAAAAATTCTGTAATTTATCATTTGATCATTCTTCAACTTGGAAGATTTATAATTGAAAACACGTCTTATCATCTTTACAATCACTAAAATTTTTGGAATTTTTATGAAAACGTTTTTTAAATCAACATCTTTAATTTAAAAATTTTTAAATCAACAATTAAAAGACACATTCAAAACTATTTCATTTCAAATCATACAAAATGAACGAAAGTTGCTGATCACTTTAATTTAATTTTAATAAATTTTTAGGATAGCCGATGTAGCTATTTAAAATATCTGTTAATTTATAATTATTAATTATATTTTATAGTACTGTGAATTCAATCAAATATTTTTATTTTATAATTAGGCAATCCTTATAACATTTTCATGTTGAAACTAATTTTGTATACAATAAATTTAACTAGTGAATACCACTGGGGAATCGTGAATTTATAAGATAATGCTAAGGTCAAAAAAATTATTTCTCGTTACCCAAAAAAATAGACACTTTTGATAATTTTGCGTGAATGATGAGACAAAAGATCAATTTTCTATGGATATATTCATCTGATTATTGAAAAATCGTGAAAAACGATACCTCGAATGTATTTAAAGAGGCGGAAATAAATAATAGTGTTTGAATAAAATAGTCTTCCGTTTTCATAGAAATGGTCACAATTTTGTGAATTTTAAACCGTTTTTAACTTTCATGGCGAATTCATTCTTTCGTTTCTCAATTAGAGTTAGGATATAATTAATTCAACATTACAAACATAATTGTGTAAGAAATTTATTAATGTTTACAAATTCCTTTTCCTAGAGAAATTCTAAGAAGTTGCAGGTTTTTCTGAAATATACAGCTTTTCTCTCACCTTTCAATTTAGGAACGAATAATAAATATTTATATAATTATAAATTTGCATAGTGAGGCCCTCAGTAACTATTTCAACGAAAATTTACATTCAATATGATCTACATACAAAATTTTAATAATATTCCAAATATCTCTTTCATTTCAGAAAATTAAATTGACTAAAAAGAAAGAGACTGCTTAAAAATGATTCTCTCTAATGCTTATTCATTATTTGTTCATAATCTAGAGGAAGATATTCATAAACAATAATGCATTCCTTAAAGGTTTGTTAAATTGAATTGATTATTACCTCGCTCTAAGTAAAAGACGGACAAGAACTTTCATATTTAAAAAAACAGCAACTTTCTAGCATTTTTCAAACAGAATATATGTTGAAAAAGTTAGAAAAAATTGTAACTGTCTAACAATTATCTAAGAGAAAATAGTTATAAACAACAATAAATTGTTTAAAGAAGTACGTTTGTTAACTTGCAATAATGCTTACCTCACTGAGTGAAAAGTGAAAATAAAGTAAACGAATTTTAAGAAAAAAACGTGAATATCTTCAATATAAAAGAAGCTAGTTATAAACAAAAATAAATTTTTTGGACAATTATGTTTACTACATTTTACTAATTATTACATCCATCGAAGTAAAAAGTGGACAAAAAGTTGAATATTTCAGAAGGAACCGCAACTTTCTTGCATTATTCAAAGAGAATATTATTAAAAGTAATAATACAATGGGTAAACAATTATTTTATTAAGTTATTAAGTTCGAAAAAAACCAAGAATTAGACTTATGGGGGTGACTTTTTCGATCGTAAATCTTCAAAAGTGAACAAACAAACAAAATGATGATTAAAAATTATGCAAATTTTAAGTTTCATAATAAAAAATTGGTCATTTTAATGATTTGCATTTGAAATTTCGCTTTATACTGCAACACCAGAAGAAAAGAACAATATCAATATTCTTATCTCGGTGATATTTACACACAAAAACTAATTTTGTATGCAATAAATTTGACAAGGTTATTTATCATTGAGAAGTCGTGAAAGAGGATACCTCAAACGTATTTGAACAGAGAAGAAAAAATAATAGAAAGTAGTTGAACAAAACAGAGTCTTCGATTTTGGTGAAGTTAAAAAAAATTTATGGAGAATAAAGTTATTCAGAAGTTTCAATTACTTTAAATTAATATTTTTCCAAAAATCGTTTAATTAATTTTTTTGAACACATACATTATAGCGTGTATATTGTATGTACCTCGGTCTACATATCTGTGTTTGTAGTTTCCGATAAGAATAGCATATTTTTATCATCTTCCGAATAATAAATTTGAATTTCCTCCTAGACTTTTTATTTGGATCAGTAGACAATTTTATATTAATTTTTGCTACCATCACGTCAGCAAATCATGATGATATAAATATATAATTTTTCTTTTGATGAAATAATTATTTCAACGACCACTCTGTTTATTTGTTGCCGTTGATATTAAATTTTCTTATCGCAAGTCTGAACATACAACAGTTGTACACAGTGAGGAATAAAAAATACCTACTACAAACCGGCCTTTCTTATAATGTACCGGAGGTACTCCTTTTCACCTTAGAAGCTCATGTTTAAACTGTAGTTAGATAGACGAAATTATCAGACTTTATTTTTTCTATGTGATCAATAAAATTGAAATACTGTCAGTAAATGTAGTGTTTCTAATTCAAGGTATCATATTTGGCGTTAAGAAGCTTATCTTGAATAAACATCACTATGTGGCTAGAAGAAAATGAGAATCATGTTTTTAGAAGGTTAAGGTGGACTTCTTATCGTCTTGGTCCTCTTGTAATTTTGAATCAGCTTGGTTTATTAAACACTTGGACTATGTCCTTTTCTCTCTTTTTTATTTCTGATTTCTAATTAGCATCATTTCATTCATCTGAAACTATCCTGAAATAATAAATATTGTAAAGGTGGTTTTGTCCATGAGATACTAGATGTTTTTCTTTTTACCTGCATATATAATTCACAGGAAAATAGGATCTTTTCGTTCTAGAAGGGAATTTAAGATACTTCGAAAGGCCTGACAATTTTCATTCTGACTACTTAAATTTATTACAGGTTCGATTAGCTCAAAGTGAGCGGCAAATGATTAGTAAAAAGCTAGTATTTCGATTACGCGAATAATTTTCTAATTCAATAGTGAAAAGCAAATAATTCCTTGATACAAATAAGTTAATTTACTACGGAATGTATATAATAATTTAAAATAGGTTCTAAGAATTGAAAGCATGTCTACAATTTAGAAACATTGCCATCTCATTGTTAGAACAAAGTTAAGAAACATAAGCATTTTTTACAATGTTAAACTGACAATGAATCAGTGGCCTCCAAATTATTAATACACATTCAGGGTCTTCATGCCCTACTTGTCGACAAAGTTCTGTTTTCAATTTTCAAACTTTTTCCCGGTGTAAATTTTTTTTATTTTCCACGGGAAATTTCAACGATTCAGAAAACTCTAAAAAAATGATTTGCCGTGAATAAGGATGATCTTGAGCGTCTAAAGAAGTTAATTATTATTTCATAGCTTTTTCTCATATGCGTAAGATACAATTTTTAAAACTTAACTGATTAGTAGAAAAATTTTACAAATTTAGTTAGCAAAAAGTGAGCCACTAATGATTAGTAAAAAATTACGAATTCGATTATCAATCAAGATATTTTCTAATTCAATACTAAAAAGCAACTAATTGCTTAATAAGAATATAAACTAAATATATAGTAATTAAAAAGGGTTATAAAAATGGGAACAGGGAAAAATAGAAAAATTGAACAAAATAATGTGAAGGTGTAACATTTTTAGCTCTATTGAAAGAATAAGAAGGCCTTCTTCTAAAATTGTAACCATGACCTAGCATGTTTCCATTTCCAAAACATTGCCTTCTGATTGTTTGCACAAAATTAAGAAAAACAGGATTTTTTTTCAATTCCAATGCATCAATGGGCTATAAAATAATTATGCATATCGAGGGCACTCAGGCACTTATCGATTAAAAATAATTCATGTGGTAAAAACTTTTAAAAAATTCCGTTTTTAGCATGAATTTGATAGGAAACTGCTATTCTGTATTTTTTAGGGCATTTTCAGAGCACAATAAAAGAGGATTTGAAGGGTCGAAATCAAAAGTTATTGGGTGGAAATTATTCCTTGAATACTCCTTAAGAGGTGACTATACTTTAATTCACAAAAAGTTATAACAAGTACTTCTTTTTTCCAGATTTTTTTACAAATCAATCTTTTCCGATTTAAAACCCCATGTTAATTTCAAAAGCCCGGGGGCTCGGGTTGACGTTGAAAAAAAAATTACGAAATTTCTTTTTCTGGAAAATGAACAAAATCGGGGGAGGGGTTATCACCAAAAATCGAAAGTCGAATTTTGACAGGTGTAAATTTGCATCACCCTATTCAACACATCTTTCCCATAAAAAAGACGTTTTTGTACATTTTATTCAGAATCGTCAATATGAGGTTACCCAAGTTGAAACTCAGATTCTTCACGATTAGCTCTCAAATACAAATTATCAATTATTTTCAAAAAATATCGCCCTCATAAATCTGTTCCGTAAGATGCCCTAAAAACCCCCATAAGCGAATAATTTGGTTTTGCGAATTTCTGGAGCAAATTATGATTTTCTTGCGTCTTTTTTTAATACAAATAATACATGAGATACTACATTCTACTGACGATTAGATGTTTATACATATTATTTACAAAATTTATCATTGTTCATAACTAATCTTCTCCTATATCAATGGTAAAAGTGGCAGCTTGCAAGTCACAAAGATAATAATTAATTAAAGAATTGATTCTTATTTTAAATGATATTATTTTACCATAATGCTAGAACGTCTCAGTTTTTTGGGGATATTTAACTTTTTGTCCACTTTCAGCTTAGAGCAAGGTGAAAATTGATAACACAAGCATAATTTTATTTTTATGTTTTTAATTAATAACAAGAATAATTTTTTAAAAAGTTATTTTTCTTTGAAACTATCTTCTCCTGTAGTACTGCTAGAGAGTTGTGGTGTTTTTCCTAAAATTTTCCACTTTTTTTTAACTTTTCACTCAGTAAGGTAATAATTAATGCAAGTTGACAAACATAATTGTTTAAAAAATTCATTATTTTCCATAACTATGTTCTTTTAGATGATTGATAGAAAATTTTTTTTTTCTGAAATTTTGAACTTTGCTATTGGTTTTTAGTTCGAGACACATAATAAGTAAACTATAGAAAGATTTATTTATCAAACAATCACTTTTTTTTGTGAATATATTTTTCTGAAATAACACAGACATTTGAAATGGTCTTCAAATTTTCTACATGGATCATACTAAATGTTAAGTTTTCTTGAAGTTGTTACTAAAAGCTTTTTTAATATAAAATAATATTTATTATGTGTTCCTGAATAAGAAATAAAATACTCTCGAAGAAGATAGTTATAAACCATAATAAATTGTTTGAATAATCACATTTCTTTACTTGCAATAATTATCATGTTACGATAATAAACAATAATAATGTGTTGAAACAATAATGCTTGCGGAATTGCAACAATTATTAACACATTCTAATTAAAAAGTGCACCAAAAGTAAAAAATTTTCTAAAAAACGGCAACTGTCTAGCATCATTCTAAAACAAAATTGCGAAAAAAATAATTAATTGTTCAAACAATTTATGCAAACATTTTATTATCAGTAAAATTCAGTATTTTTTGTATAAGACACAATTTCTATTCGAAAAAAAAAACGAAAAAAATTATAATTAGTGCCCTTTGGGGTTTTTTGAGACCATATGAAACAGACTTATGGGGGAGATATTTAAAAATTAATTAATAATTTGTATTATGTAGCTAAATTTGAAGAGGAGCATTTAGTTTTAACACGGTTAACCTAATATTGACGATTCTGAATAAAATTTAGGAAAAAGTCTTTTTTTCTTATGGGAAGTCATTGATGGTACTTATAGGTTTTGCAAAAGGGTTCAGAAAAATTATGATGATGATTTTTTATCAACAAATGAAAAGTAAAGACGATTTCCTTTTGAAAATAGCAATTTTATAACAACAATTCACAGAGAGAAGTTTTAATTCAATTAATAAATGTATTTGTTTACACAAATGTTCGAATTGTATGTAGTTTTATATTATTAATTCATTATTTATTGATTATCTATAATAATACTGAGTTTTACAAAAAAATGAAATAACTCAGAAATGAATTGAAAAGCTTAATTATAATTATATATTAACAAATTTTGACATTTTTTTCATATAATTGACCTATTGACCTAGTATTTTAGTGAATTCCACTGCAATAGTCGTTAAATATTCATATTTTTGACCCTCGAATTGTTTTTGATTATAAAATGGTGTACGTGACTTTTTTCAGACCCGTGCTGTTGCTTTTTTTTATCAAATTTCGTGGCATTTCTGTGAATGTACGACTTTATAGAATTTTAATAAGGTTAAATAAATTAAGTGTCTAAGAAATATTTTTGGCTCCATTTCGAAGCAGTGATTGATAAAGGCGTATGTTTGTGGTGGTGATACAGCATATCATCACAAGTTTCAGAGAAACATTTCTGGAACATTCTTTTGATTAACACACACACACACACACACACACACA